>CAAKHD010013802.1:101948-143944 GCA_901007705.1 Fistularia tabacaria | reverse complement strand
ATTCAAGTGTTTATATGTATGTATGTAAGATAAGATAAGAGATAAGATAAGATAATACTTTATTGATCCCCATAGGCGAAATTCGGGTGTTGCAGCAGCAACATTTGAGGGAAAAGAAAAAGAAAACAGGATATATACATATATATACATATATATAGAAATATATACACACACACACACACACACACACACACACACACACACACACACACACACACACACACACACACACACACACACAGAATGTGATGGAAATTATATATTCAAAATACGACTGATATACAAACATACATTATGTATGCGAAAGAGACATCATTATACATAATGTACACAAAATGAAATGAGTAAGTTCCAGAGGATAAAAAGACAATTCTAAAATATGGAAATGAAGTATATAGATAACAGTAATGTTTGAATGTGTTAGGACGGAGTGCAGGGGATGTTGGAGGAAAATAAGGCTGGTCAAGCCATCATTGCTTACGTCGACCTTTGGCAGATGACAGTAGGTATCTGTATGAATGAATCATGCATGAATCTTTCTCCTTGATGTTTCTTTTTTTGATGCCGCTGCATACCGAGTATCATACATTCTTTCATTCATTTATTCATTATCTATGCTGCCTATCCTGCACCCAGGGTCATGAGAGAGCTGGAGCCTATCCCAGCTATCTTTGGATGAGCGCCATTCGAATTCATATATTGTCAATATATACTTTTTACATTTATTTATTTATCTATTTATTCTTTAACAGTGTTTCTGAGAATGTGGCAATGCTTTGGCCTCTTGCAACACAAAGTACAAAGCGTGGCTCAGAGAAGTAACTCCAGTACTGTTGGTTGCTTTTATGGACAAAAAAAAACCCAAACACTTTTGAATAAAAAGCAAATATCTTAACCATTTGGGGGGAGTTTTTCTTTTCAGAGGAAGATCAAGATGTCTAGTTCATCTAACGATGACTCACTTCACGCCTATTCCTAAATCTATGAAGGATTTCTTATCATGAATTTTTGATAATTGGTAGAGGTTATTTATTACTGTGCTCGAATCACAACACAAACTTTTTCTTCAAATTATATTATAATATACGGAAAGGCTCTTTTTAAACCAATGTGTTTTAGGACACCCCTGATTTCCACTTCCTGCCTAGAATTGGGCCCTGGTTAATAGCGTTAGCTAGAAATCAGCAAGAAATCAGCAAGAAATCCCTTGAAGAAAGGAATCTAAAAAGAAACATTTTTATACTGATATTTAAATGGGAATTTATAATTCTTATTTGTACTTGAAAGGTACAAAAAAAAAGATAGAATTAGGTCAGTTGGTGAAGTTTTTAAGGTCAAAGCCCCCAGGCCTTTCACCCGAACAGCTCAGCGGTTACTCCATCCTTGTACTCCTGTGCGAGCAGAGCTGAATTCTCTCCAGCTGCTATCATGTGAATCAGACCTGCATCTTTGAACAATTTGGTTCTGTTTATATTAAAACTCTTTCCAAAGAGACGGCAGTAATCAAGGTCCCAGAGGATGCAAACAAAAAACTCTTTCTTCTGAATAATTCTAACCTCCTGCCCACATTATCTGCTGTTTTAAGTGTGAAGGAAAGCCACAGCTGATTCATTCATTCTTTACAGAAAATGGTTCCGGTGAAAGCGTTTTCGGCTTACAGGCGAGTCTGAGACAAGACTACTTAAAGTCATTCAAAATTTTTTCTCTAAACTTCTACAAACCTACGTGTGATGAAATATTTTTCAAATAATTCAATATCAAAGTGAATTTCCATAAAGTACAATTCCAACGACACCTTGAAAAAAGCACACCTATCTTGTTTTGTCTTTGTCAGTTTTTGTTTTAGTGTGTATTCAGCCACGGTGCCTAATGTATATAAGCATACTATGTCTTTTGTTTGTAAAATAGATTTTGTCTGATTTGCAGATGGGAACCAGGAAAGAGAGTGAAATACATTACTCAGAATTTATTCATCAACAGAAGAAAGAAATCAACGCAATTGCTGAGATCAGTCCCATGGGAATTTTACATTTGCTTTTACTCTGATTCCTCTGCGCTTGTACTTTGTTGTCACTGCATCGGAACGAACTCACACCTCACACATCTGTGCGTCAGAAGGACAAAATAAAATTTGAATTAAATTAAAAAAGCGGAATGGTAAAGCTCCTTGGATGAGTCCCTGACAGCTTTGTCGAGGGGGGGGGCTAACATTCCCTTGGATCTTCACCACCAACCTCATCAGTGGACTTCCTCCTCCACGGGAAGCCTGCAGAACACATTAACCTCTGAACCCCAGCACTATTTTAGGAGTATTACCATATCATGTTGTCACTTTAAGGTTTACTTTGGAAGCCTTTTCTTTCCATGAGGCTTAACCGCACTCTTTTTTTCAACAGAAATGATTTAATTACCATCTTTGGATTGCATAAATGCGTATCAGCAGGCGAAAAAAAATGAAACAGAGAGGAGGAAAGCTTTTTGTGTGCGTAAGTGTGTATGTGTGGGTGTGTGTCCTATTTTATCTTTTCCTCCTATTGGGATTGCTTGGCATTGTTTGTACGTCTCATGGGTATTATTAGAACAAACTAATCCTCATCCAATTATATTAAACTTTAGAGCCAGGAAATTACGATTGAGTGATAGCTGAACGGTCACACTTTTTATGATCAAATATTGTCCTGAAAATATCAGAGAACCTTATTATTTTGTTTCTTTGAAGATTTCAATCCATTTTATTCCATCCATTCGTCAGTCTTGTCTTCGTCAGGAGAAAGGATGCACACAAGAACATGGACGAGACACATACTGCCCTCTAGAGGCTGCTTCTGTACACGTGCTCATGTTTTTTTTTTTCATGTGAAGTACAAGTAAATATGAACAAATAGGTTACTTGCGGACACTTATTTCCAAAGGCACCAAACTATTTATCCCAATTTAGCATCTTTATAATTGTGACTCATCCTGAGCACAGACGACTATGGCAGACCTTTTTTTTTTTTTTTTTAAATTTATTTCTTTCTTTCTTTCTGTTTGTACTATTTACTGGTTACGTAGTTACTTTGACTCAGGGACAGCGAGATTTAATTGCTAAAACGTATGACTCAGTATTGGTTCGGACATAAAAGGTGGCCCAGTTTAGGGTTGTTTTGACTGTTAAAGACTATAAAAGGCAGGTAGTCTACATAGCTATAGTATACACAGCGTATACATATATGTGCGTGTCTGTGTGTGTATTAAAAAATCCCCCACAGCTTGCAGAGAATGCATCGGTTTTGCTTAAAGCCAAGAGATGTTTTGTCAGCCGGTTCATTCATACATTGTTTGACAGGCATAGTGTTTTTCTTTGTCAAATACTTCAGGGGCAGTTATTTAAAAAGCAACGCATGTTATTGTTGTGTCTAAGAGTTGTCATCATGCTGTGCCGCGACACAATATTTAGGTATCAAAACCCCTTATCCTGTCTGTTCAAGTTCCCAGCACGTGGTCAGAAATCAGAGGGTTGCAGGAGAAGATAAGCAATGCTCTGACATTTTAGGAATACACCTGTTTTTTTTTTTTAGGGATAAAGGCATTTCTCCTATCTGCATGAGTCATAATATATACAGCAGTGTTTCAGCTGGATGTTGTATGTGATAACATTTGACAGAAGTAGGCTGCATTCGCACTGTAGAGCTAACTAGAAAAAGATGGGGGTTAAGCTTCCAATGGTAGACGGAGTAGAGCCTTTATCTTGTCATCTTGCTTAAAGGAGCATGGAAGAAAGACAAAATACATTTCAGTGACACAGACTAAAATGTATTAAATTGACACACAAATTCAATTAACAGAGTATTTTTTATTTAAAACTGTCATGGTAGTGCACAGCACTGAATGAAATCCTCTGTGTACAGAAGAGCAACTAATTTCTCTACAAATAATATGTAACATCTAGGGCTAGTTTCTTGCCTAGTTTTACAAATCAACAAAGCAAAAGTAAGAGGTACAGAAAAACAAAATGAAAACTGTGCTCACTTTTTCTCTTCCACCACGATCCTTCCTCTTACTGTTCTGTCAACTTAGCGTAGAAACAAGCACCATGGCTGCAGTATCAATACTTTTGAGGTAGTTCAGGCCTTTGGTCTTCAGCTAAATTATTCAGAAACACTAGTAGTATAGTGGTGCTAACCGACTCACGACTACATTCACACCTAATATCTGAAATGTCTTGGAAAAGAAAAAAAAAAATCTAATACAGGCTCCTCACAGGAAATTACAGAGCATGCATATTGCACATAGCGTACACCTTCTGGTTCAAAGTGCTGCACCAATCTCCTTAAGTCTCTTCAAATTAAAAACACACCTTTACATTCAGCGTATTCCTTTCTGTCCCAAAGAACCAGGCCACAAAAACCCTGACAAGCCATCATCTGTCAAAGCACGGAGCAGGGCAGGTGTAGTGCATACTGACTTGGTAAGCCCTGTTGGAGATAGTGGACTTGGGATCTAATGAAGCAGTCACGGCCTGGTTGTTACCCTGTAGGGCAGCAGTCGGGGCCTGCAAGCTGGAGGAGTGGCAGAGGTAGGAGGTGGGCCTATGGCTGTGGGCCAGGCCTGACTGCAGAGGCTGCTGGGGGTACTGCAAGCTGGGTCGGTGCAAGAACTGAGCAACGGTGGCTGCCTGGCCCGAACCATGCTGTTGCTGCTGCTGCTGCTGCTGCGGCGCCTCTGGCTGGCTCGGCTGGTGGCACTTCTGCTTGTTGGCTTCTTTGACATCACTGTCATGTGCACTGGACAAAAACAAAAAAAAATGAAGAGCCGATTCAGTAACCATGGTACTGGTGATGACATAGAGAACATGCTTTGAAATTTTGGCATGACATCCTAAGAGCTGAATGAATAGGCACCAAAATGTATTAAGTCCAACAGATTTATTTGTGGCTATACTTGTTTTTGCATTAAATAAAAAGGTGCAAACATGACAGGGACAGCTGCTTCAACATGAGGGTTTCGTATTTTTAAAAACAGCCTCAGCCACCGAGATTGTGGACATAAAAAAGAATGACCATAAGCGCCTAAAGGAATTGTTGGGAAGGTGAGAACACGTGCATTTAAGGGATAGATGGCAAACAACTGCCTTATAACAAAACATCAGGAAATAAATATGTTCACATAAATTAAACAGAGACACAACCTCCCAACATATTCGTTTGTGTGTTTGTGTCAAAACCTCTTTCACTTCCAGAAGATGTTAGAAATAATCTCAAGAATAAACTCAACCCAATAAAAGTCTGAGGAGACAGGACAAAAAAAAAAATCTTGGAGCCAAGAGATGTTTTTGTACCCGGCCCTCCTTTTAATGCTTTCAATATTCTATGTAAGATGTCCCCCTCGATCACCTACGTGAATCAGAAAAATGCAAAGTACTGCATAAGAGAATCTTTTAAAGGTCTTGAGGCAGAACTGGGCATTTATTAAAGATTTATGAGACCAAAAGGGCTTGGAGGAATTAATACAAAAGTGAGAGCAGTCCAGTCGGGTCTTTCCGTTTATGCTTTCATTCAAACAGGAGTTGGACTTCAGGTATTGGAAACTGCCGGTGCAAATGTATTGGAAAAAAATATTCAAGCAATTATTCACAAAAGAATCCCATTTCAGAGATTTAGCCTTTGTTCTACTGCTCACAACAATATCGGTGGGAATACAATATACAATCACCTAAATTGCTTTCAAAGTTAAACAAATAATAACCATAGTTTTTTTTTCCCCTCCCACTGTCTTGTACATGCATTAAGGCGGAAACAAACAGGAGTAAAACTGCCAGTATATCTGGTCAAGTATCGATGCCATTGTTGCCAGTGTTGTGTGATTGACCGACGGCTACGCACATCAGGAGTTTTTCAGCGCAGGCGACCAGGTTGTCCCACAGGTAGCCCGTGAGGCGCTGCAGCCGGGGGGGCCACGTGGGTGACAGGTGGAGGATGAGGCGGGAGGCAGCCACGCACGCAGCAGCCACCAGCGAGGGAGCAAAACACAAAAACACATGATCTAGGGGGAGGAAAGAAAAGACCGGGTTGAGAGAGAAATTTCATTTCCCCTTCCCTGGGATATAACCTCTGAAAGGATTGATTTTTTTGTAAGTGATAACTTCTTTTACAAATTTTGGCATGGTTGTA
This sequence comes from Fistularia tabacaria, assembly GCA_901007705.1. Classification (NCBI taxonomy): domain Eukaryota; kingdom Metazoa; phylum Chordata; class Actinopteri; order Syngnathiformes; family Fistulariidae; genus Fistularia; species Fistularia tabacaria. The sequence goes on along the minus strand of CAAKHD010013802.1, from coordinate 137,792 downwards.
TGGCAGGAAGTTTTTCTGTAATCACTGACCTAATTCTTGTCACCCTGCTGATCTAAAATTACATCATAATTTAATACATTATTCTGTTTGGATTTTGTTTTTATTTAATCTCCCCTCCATCCCAATGTTTCTGTTCCTGCTATGCATGATGATGTGTTGAACTTTTAATACTATTTTGATGGATATTCATAAACTGCGTATTCAGTCTTCAATGGACATGTTACTTTGACATGAACCAGAGTAACAGTGTTACAGAACAAGTGCACTGCATTGTTGTTTTTTCCTATTTGACATTTCAGCTATTTTACTATAGTACCTCAAGTAAATTAATTTATTCCCCCTCTGTTGGATCTATTTATTATTACAAACTTTAATTCGATATATCTTCGTACCTGCTCATTTTAGAATAAGCTGCCAGTGGTTGGTCAGGGGAAAAAAAAAAGAAAGAAAGAAATCTGCAAGTGGTAACGCAACCAAACACACAGCAACATATCATGCCTTCTCTCTACTTTGAAACAAGATTTCAGCCCTTGAGAGCAGGACAAGAATAACATTTAGATTTTTTTTTTTTTTTTTTAAACTGAGATTTTTTTTTTTTCATACAGTAAAATATAATCGTCATCAAGCACAGTTCAAATTATGAGTGGCATTTCAATGTTGATATTTGGTTGAGCGGAAGACATGGCAGGAGATGACACTTTCTTCCTGTTATTTCATGATGGTCTACCAGACCATACCACTATTTAAATGGCTTTTACATGAAGACGAATATCTCCCAATGCTCCATGAAGCTCACCTTGCAAGGAAACCTCCAGGAAGTAATCAGCGTACTTGGCCATGTAGAGTTTCGTTTTCTCCAGACAAGTCATGGGCCAGCCATCGTGGAGGTCTCCCTCTTGCACCGCGATGGACAGGTAGTACTCTATAAAGTGGGCAGCTGTGGGTAGATACAGGTTCCACTGGAAAGTTTCCAGCAGTAGCAGCTCCATGTGAAACACACCCTGCTTGGTAAGGACCAGGTTCATGGAGCTCAAGCAGCCGAGGCTGTTCAGAGTCTCCAGCTTTGGAACTCGGTCTTCTCTTTCCTCAAATTTACCTGCAGCGGGGAATGGTGGACAACCACACAGCTTGTTGCAGAGACCGAAGATGTGCTTGCCGAGGCAGGCCAGATCCATACTTACTTGCCAGAAGAAGACACGACAGGGAGACCATGTGAAGCTGCTGCACCGTGACATCATAGCGATCCATGAAAAGGTCTAGCAGATAGACGGCTAGGTGCCTGGCAGCGGGACACAGTCGGAAGCGGTTGCTGACGATGGCTATGAGGTCTGCAAAGTAGCGTCTGAAGCTGAGCTGAGGGGACTGGCCTTTGAAGGAAGGCAACTTTAGCTCCTGTTTATGGGACACAGGATGGTCAATCAACTTGAATTTGCCACTATTTCTGCGCGAATGAATTGTGAATCTACACTCACCCTACTAAGATAATAAAAGCACAATAAAAAGAATAGCTAAACAATGAAGGCACATATATATATTTTTTTTTTCAATTAATAACTAAAAGAAGAAACTATAAGAAAAAAACAATAGATGATTTTCAAAACAACATTTAGAAAACATGAAATACTTAGCTGAAACATAGTTCATTACAGTCATGATGTTGTTGGTAAAAAAAAGATTAACACTGTTTTATTTGCAACATCACTTATTCTCCCTATTTGCCAGTGAAACAAATTTAAAAACAACTCTTTGAAGTCTCTCTGCCTATTGTGACATTGCCTGTGAATGCAGATCCAAGTCCATTCATCAGGCAATCTGTAATTTGACCTTCTTTCATGTTGACAGCAAACGTCAGCTGAGAATCTAGTCTCATATCAAAATTTTCAACAAAGCAACCTCATCTAATGTATGGGTGCTTTTCACCACGGTCGAGCACTAAACATTTAGAGAAAAGCAACAAAATCTTGAGGATTACATTGTGAGAAAAGATAATGGTTCTGTTAAATGGAGAAAAAAAATATGATTATCACAGTAGTCACAAACCCAGTTTTCAATTTTAATCATTAAAATAAATAAATAAGTACATGGGGAAAAATCGCCGGGATTAAAATTAGGCGGGACAACTTTAAGAAAAAAAAAAGAAGGAAAAAAATACAACTATAAACACAGTGGAGTCAGAACAGCTGGCAGTGAACAGAGAAGACTGACAGGCCGTTTGAAACCCCCACCTTATATCGCAGCGCTTGGTAAATATCTGCAGCCAGTTGTCCTTTCCACCATTGGTCCTCTAGCTCCATTTAATACCAGGCTTTGGAAACGTCTAAAAAGCAACACGTAAATTTAAATATTTACCCAGACGGGTAGCTGTCGAGAGTGATAAAACTGTACACAGGGTGAGGAGGTGCGGGGAGACCAAACATCGTGTGGAATCATGCGACACTCCCGAAGTTTGGCTCAAGTAAGTGTTAGCTGAGCCAGTGCGTCTTGTCGCTCATTCAACTTTTCCAAACCAGAATGTGAGAGGAAAAAAAAAAACTGCGCACGTAAAAAAACGAAAAACGAAAACTCACCCAATGAGGACATGTGGTGAATACTGCGGCCAGTTTCACTTGAAGGTAAACTTCAATTTAAACTAGCCGGACATGCTCGTTCACTGCACTCATTGTTGTAGTCATTGAGGCTTCTCTCCGGCTCAGCAAACGCTACTGCTAACTTCAGGTGCCGTCGGAAATAGCAAGTTTCCGTTGAGGAATACTCCTCAGCAACGCGTACAAGGTACGAGATTCAACGTGTTAAGCGAGCGTAAAAAAATATTAATCGGAAATTTCATTGCGTTATAATTGAGGTTTTCATCGGCTTTACACATTAGTTGATCTGAATTAAAAATACATATTTTTTTAGCTGAATCTGTTCATGTTGCCCAAAGGTTAGGATGCTCAAATGTACTTCGATAAAGACCTCATTTATGCTGGTTAAGTTGAAATTTTGCAACGAGTGACATTTTAAATGGAATTGCAAAGATTTTTCAAGCCGGTGTTTCCATTTTGTAACGTCATTATAAAAAAATCCCATTTGTCCGAGAAGGCAGCATCATATTGCCACCACTGCCGCAGCTCACAGGACGCAGCCAATTACAAGTGAGGATTGCAACTGCTAGCATCCAATCGGTGGGCAGACCGAAAAGGTACAGCCGTAGGCAGAAATTCGCCAAATCCCAATAATTATTTAAAAAAAGTAAAAAAAAAAGAAAAAAGGATCAGTACTAAACAACTGGAAATTCATAGAATATTAAAAACTCATAGCAACAGAAACTGCTAAATGCTACATGGATAAATAGGTAGATAAATAAAGAAATAAATCAGAATAAAATTGTAGTAGTAGTAGTAGAATTGGTAATGATAGTGAAAAAATATATCTAGCATTATTATTAGAATTACAAGTAGCAGTAGTAGTAGTACTAGTGGTAGTTCTACCCACAGCCAAACACTACCGCGGTGAACACTTCTGCCAGAGCCAAAATTATATTTCTAAATAAACCTTTTACAAGGAACCACAGCTCGTCTCACATAAAGTGAAAATATGACCATATATTCAATTGTTCACAGGCATATTAAATAGTCCTTGAGAAATCGCTTTTTTAATAAGTTACACTTTTCTGCATTGGTGGTGAGATTAAGGGAAGACTAAACTCCCCGGTTTAATATTTAATTTTAATTTTTAATTTGAAAAGATAGAGTGTTTGTTGACATGATGCAGCGAAGGAAGGTGGATATACTGCGAGTCCAGGAGACCAGATGGAAAGGGAGTAAGGCTAGAGGCTTAGGAGCGGGTTTTAAGTTGAACTATCAGTATTGTACTGCTTTGGGTAGTACAGTACTTTCTGTCAGTACCGATACTGAAAGTATCGGTACTGACAGAAAGAGAAATGGAGTAGGAGTTATCTTGAAGGAGGAGATGACTGTAAGATGACTTGTATGCTTGGTTGAACAGTAAGGAGGGAGAGAATGAATTAAACAGGTTGGCAAAACAGAGAGATAGAGACGGAAAGGATGTACAGCAGGTCCGTGTGATTAAAGATAGAGAGGGAAATGTATTGACAGATGCTAGAAGAGTGATAAGAACACGGAGAGAGGGCTTTGAAGAGTTCAATTAGGAAAATGAAAGTGAGGGAAGGGTAGAAGAGGTGATTATTGCAGACCACAAAGTAGCAGAGATTAGTAAAAGTGAAGGGAGGAGGGCATTGAAAAGGATGAAGAGTGGAAGGGTAGTTGGTGCTAATGACATACCTGTGGAGGTATGGATGTGTCTAGGAGACGCAGCGGTAGAGTTTCTGGCTACATTATTCAACAAAATCTTAGAGAGTGAGAAGATGCCAGGGGAATGGAGAATACGTGTGATGGTGCCCATTTTTAAGAATAATGGGGATGTGCAAAATTGCATGAACTATAGATGGATGAAGGTGACAATGAAGTTATGGGAAAGAATAGTGGAAACTAGACTGAGAGCAGAAGTCAGCATTTGTGTACAGCAGTATGGCTTCATGCCTAGAAAGGGTACTACAGACACAGTATTTGCTTTGGGAATGCGAATAGAAAAGTACAGAGAAGGTCAAAGGGAGCGGCATTGTGCTTTTGTAGACCTAGAAAAAGCATACGACAGGGTGTTGAGAGCGGAACTCTTGTATTATGTGAGGAAAGTCTGGAGTGCCAGAGAAGTGTGTTAGACTAGCGTTCCAATCACTTCCATGGCCACAGGTATATAAAATCAAGCACCTAGGCATGCAGACTGTTTTAAAAACATTCGTGAAAAAATGGGTCGCTCTCAGGAGCTCAGTGAATTCCAGCGTGGAACTGTGATAGGATGCCATCTGTGCAACAAATCCAGTCGTGAAATTTCCTCACTCTGAAATATTCCACAGTCAACTTTCGGCTGTGTTATAAGAACACGGAAGTGTTTGGGAACGACAGCAACTCAGACACGAAGTGGTAGGCCACGTAAACTGACGGAGCAGGGTCAGCGGATGCTGAGGCGCAAAGTGCGGAGAGGTCGCCAACTTTCTGCAGAGTCAACCACTACAGACCTCCAAACTTCATGTGGCCCTCAGATTAGCTCAAGAACAGTGCGCAGAGAGCTTCATAGAATGGGTTTCTATGGCCGAGCAGCCGCGTCCAAGCCACACATCACCAAGTGCAATGCAAAGCATCGGATGCAGTAGTGTAAGGCACGCCGCCACTGGACTCTAGAGCAGTGGAGACGTGTTCTCTGGAGTGATGAATCGCGCTTCTCCATCTGGTAATCTGATGGCCGAGTCTGAGTTTGGCCGTTGACAGGAGAATGGTACTTGTCTGACTGTATTGTGCCAAGTGTTAAGTTTGGTGGAGGGGGGATTATGGTGTTGGGTTGTTTTTCAGGAGCTGGTCTTGGCCCCTTAGTTGCGGTGAAAGGATCTCTGAAAGCTACAGCATACGAAGACATTTTGGACAATTCCATCCTCCCAACTTTGTGGGAATAGTTTGGAGCCGGCCGCTTCCTTTTCTAACATGACAGTGCACCAGTGCACAAAGCAAGGTCCATAAGGACATGGATGACAGAGTCATCTTTTTTGAACTTGACTGACCTGCACAGAGTCCTGACCTCAACCCGATAGAACACCTTTGGGATGAATTAGAGCAGAGACTGAGAGCCAGGTCTTCTCGTCCAACATCAGTGTGTGACCTCACAAATGCGCCTCTGGAAGAATGGTCAAACATTCCCATAAACACACTCACTGGTAGATTCCCATAAACACACTCCTGAACCTTGTGGACGGCCTTCCCAGAAGAGTTGAAGCTGTTATAGCTGCAGAGGGTGGCCAGACGTCATATTGAACCCTATGGATTAGGAATGGGATGTCAGTTCATATGCGAGCCGAGGCAGGCGAGCGAATACTTTTGGCCATGTAGTGTATGTGTGAATGAGAGGAACCAGGTTGAAATGGTGAGGCCACAGGGAGTGGAGATCAAGAAGTTGGATGATTTCAAGAACTTACGGTGAACAGTCCAGAGCAGGGGTGCTCATACTTTTTTGAGCATATGAGCTACTTATAAAATGACTAAGTCAAAATGATCTACCGGGTAGATCAAAGAAGCAACGGCTTGAAATTGGAGGTAACTCGCTGACTAGCTTGTTAATTTTGCTGCACTTAGCGCCGTTGTTTGCGCATGCGCGGTGACCTAAATGTCGGAAAGATTCAGTTGTCATCCGACTGGCTGCCCCGTATATCAATCAAGTGATCGGCTGGATGATAGACTGACATCTATTTTTCTAATGTCATGTGATCTACCAAAACTACCTTTGCGATTGACTGGTAGATTGCAATCGACGTATTGAGCAACCCTGGTCCGGAGCAACAGAGAGTGTGGAAAAGAGGTCAAGAAACGGGTTCAAGCAGGTTGGAGTGGGTGAAGATAAGTGTCAGGGGTACCATGCGAAATAAGACTGTCAGCCAGAATCAAAGGAAAGGTGTACAAGACAGTTGTGAGAGCAGCGATGCTGTATGGTCTAGAAACAATGACAATGACGAAAAGACAGGAGGTAGAGCTGGAGGTAGCAGAGATGAAGATGTTGAGGTTCTCTTTGGGAGTGATAAGGATGGATAGGATCAGGAATGAGTTGATCAGTGGGACAGCACGTTAGATGTTTTGGAGAGAAGGTCCAAGAAGCCAGACTGAGTTGGTTCGGTTATGTACAGGGGAGGGATAGTGAATATATTGGTCGACAGATGCTGGAATTGGAGCTGCCAGCCAGGAGGTCTTGAGAAAGACTAAAGAGAAGATTCATGGATGTGGTGAGAGAGGATATGAAGTTAGTTGGTGTGAGAGAGGAGGATACAGAGACTAGGGTTAGATTGAGAAGGTTGATTCGCTGTGGCGAATGCTGGGAAGAGAAAAGACGAAAGGAAAAGATGAAGGTGCTATATTCTCCATGCTGATGTTTAAAGTGAAACAATACATACAATGCAATTCAATACATTTTTTGGAGAAGAGACACACAAAGTAAATTACAACTACTACAACTACTACTACTTCTAACAATTATGACTACAACCACAACCACAACTACTCCTACAACAACTACTACTACAACTAATCATTATCATCATAATTGTCAATATTGTTAATTTCATTATCATCATTATTGTAATTGAAATCAAGATAGAAATAGGAAATGCGCAATGTGGGTACGGAGACAAAATCTGTTACAAGGTATGAAATGAATATTTGATGGCTCCAGTCTGCTTTGCCTTGACATAAATTACATTACTCTGATAGTCCGGCTCTTTGTTTTGTATTGTAGCGGCACAATTTATAAGTGGGTCAGGTTTTTTTTTTTGTATCGGCAGCACAACACATTTCAATTTGACCCAAATAGGTTTTAAATATCACTGGTTTAGTAGATCTTAAAGAGCTATACAGGACAAATATCTGCTTGACTGTCCCAGTTTAGTCAAACTCTTACGGCTGATAACAATATACCCTTTCATATACCACTGAAGTGTCCTGCAGATTACATTATCTTACTGGACAGTAACTAGGCAAAAAAACAGTTTGAATGTTGGCAAGGGGGCTCAGACAAACGTCTGGAGGAAATTCAACAAAGTTTAAATGCCCTGTTTTTGTCCACAGCAAAATAAACAACTGCTTCATTTGCTGATTTCTTCAGTCCATTTTAACCGCATAATAGCCTTTACATTTGTTACTGTATCCCAAAATTGTTTTATTGTTAATTTTCTCAAGAAACACTTGTTTCTCCAAATTTTTGGTCAGTTTTTTGGTTTTTATTTTATTTGAAGATTGTTCAATTTTAAAGAGGCTTTTTTCTACACATGTCATGACAATAGAACTTGTGGCCAAGTCTTATGTATTTTATGTAAATGATCTAAAAAAAATTGTGTATACAGTACAAAACACATATATTGCAGTGCTTCCAAGTTGTTCTTTGGAGAGGTCCAGTGATCAATGGATATGCAGGGGTCAGGTTAGGCAGTGGGAAGTCATGTTTCTGATTGACTAAAATAACTCTCAGGGGATACAAATGGTGTCCTGGGTGAAAACCATGGGTGGCTACCATCTTTCTTTTTTCCTTCCCTGGGTATCATGTTCTGTGGTGCAATTCACTGCTATTGACCTGCTTGGCAGTGTAACCCAGCCACGACAGCTCTTTTCGACAACAGATGGGCACAAATTCCAAACCTGGACATTTTTGCTGTCCCGCACTAATGATGTTAGATTGGATCTGACCTTGCAGTGTGGGGGTTTTCAGGAGGAGTTGGTTTTTACATGTGCTTTCCCAAAACATACACTGACTTACTGCATTCTAATCTTGCTTTTTGGTAAAAACAAATGCTCTTCCTTACCTTTATAAAACTACTGAAAGGGCCTTTCTGTAAGTTGTTGGCAGTGCAAACATCCCTCTGTTTGCACAGACTCTTTCATACAATTTAATGAGCAGCCAAAATGTCCAGAATGGACAAACATGAAATGATATGCATGAATTTATTCCTCCCAAATTCATGTTAAGGAGCCTCATAAAAGATCACTAAAAGGCCACGGTGTGCGTTAATCTGCAGATTTATCAGCTTGGTGCAATAAAGTGTTTCATATTGACTGAACTAAACCCTCCAGGCTTTTTCTGGGCTTTTATAAACCTTCATTTTGTGGTAAGTGATTTGAAAAGTGGACAGACCTTGCCGGTGTCTGTCCGAATTAATTTTAATAACTCTAAAACGTTTGAAGCATTTAAAGTAAAAAATACATTTGTTCAAAATGTGAACCATTGAATATACTTGATTCATATCATAAGAACTGAGACAATAGTGATAGGTACCTTCGTGGACAAGAGTAAAGAGAAGGAATGTTTACTGGTTCAAACCAATGGTTTTTCAAGAGCCCACCTCATATAATTAAAGGACTCCCACGACACCTAAATGTTTGTAATGGACTGCATGTTGTTGAATTCAGGAAGATAATACTCTCACATGGCTGGACATTCCCAGTCAGCTGTCCATCTCCTCAAAGTGTATACAAACAACAGTGAAGTGTAATTTAAATCAAATTGAGGTTTCTTTCCAATAGCTCCTATTTGTAATGCATATCTGAAAGAACCCGATGGCAAAAACAAACAAACCCCCCCCAAAAAATGGTAACATTTCACCAATGAGGGCCAATTAAACAGAAATTAGACATTAACCGCTTTGTGTTTAAGAATATTCAGATGAAAAGCACCCTATCAGACAATGTTAATGAAAAATTCAACAACAAAGGGCTGGTATGTTTTCCCTCTGCTCTAAACCAGCAAGTTTGTTTATGTACTTGCGCCACGCTCTACCCTGCCATCAATTTTAATGAAATCTGCTTGGTAGTTTGGCGTAATCCTTCCAAACACAGGAGGTAAATAGACAGATGGCACTGGAAACAAAACCCCTATTGTGGATACTCAGTACTTCACTGTTTAATGTACTGGGCTGTCATTATTGCATGTCTCTGTATGTGGCCCTGTGACAGGCTAATGACCAGTCCGGCATCCATTTCTGCCTTTTTTTGCAGAAGAGACATTGAAAATGTATGCATGTTTGGTGTTTCCAGATATTGGTTAGATGTAGCAAAGCCCTCTCAGAGTGCAGCTCACCATTCATTTTCTACCTGAACCAGACACACACTTGTGTCCAAGGAAGCACTGAGTTTTAAATTATTTATTTAGGTGAGAAAATGTTGAGGTACCCTATCAGAAGGTGATACTAAAGAAGAATAAAACTCAACCAGACGAAAAAATCAACAACAAAAAAACACATTAATGCACAACACCAGTGTAATACTGTAATTGCCAATTTGACAGCAAAGTAAAATATCACACGAACAAACAGTAAACAAATTAAACCAGAATCACATGAATACCCGGAGAGCTGCCTAGTACACAGCAAAATAAATCAGAGACACCATGCTGAGAAACTTTGTGCACCAAGGACAATTATTCTCTCATTTTTTAAGATTTAATCTTCACTGTATTTTGCCACTATACGAACTGGAAAGCTCGGCTTGTTCGATCCCTCAGCTCTCCCTATGTATCTTACCACCTACGGTGGTAAACTTGCTAAATCTACAAAAGTTTTCTTTGTCTTTTAAGGTTCATTTTCAAGGGTTTACTCAAAGTCAAGTAAATTTATATCAGAGGATTTTTTGTGAAACCAATTTACTTTCTTCATTTCTGGCATTTCTGAATGTTGTTGTAAACAAACCATAATGGTATATATTTGGAATCAACAAAAAGCAAAGGAGTGGAATTTAATACTATAATGTATTGTACAATTTTTTGGCTCATTATTTGTCTAGGGTGACCAGTGGACAGGATTCTCTCAGACTTGTCAATTTTTTCAAGCTTCTTGTGAAAAAAATCCAAATCAAAACCTGTTGGGGTGCACATTTGTCCTAGTTTACAGAATTTGTCATGCTCTACTTCACTTTTTAATAGCAGCAAAGAAAAAAATATCAACTTAGCACCATGCATTTGAACTCTATATGTATTGATCAATATTATGATCAATCGAGGCAGTTATTAGAAAGAATCCCATGCATGTGCAGTCTCTAATGCCAAAAAGGTTTTGTTAAGATACGATCTCGAAGTGGCTCATTCTTCCATTGCAAAGTACCCAAATCCTTAATGGCAAGACTCTCAGTTTATGTACTTGAAATTATTGTCATTCGCTGAAGCATTATGAACTATGTAGCACAAATACCACAGAGGCCCCTGGAGTATTAGCGCAATTAGTACCAGCCTGCAAAGAAACATCTATCTACCAAAGATTACTATATACATATATATATATATTTATATATATATGTTTTTTTTTTTTTTATAGCTGATATTTCAAATTTTATTTCGTGCATTTGGCAAAGGACTGGGGACATAAAATTATTTCTTTCTTTCTGTCTAAAAAATAATACTAATGCTGTTGCACAACAACCTGCAGCTCAAATGATCACAAATAAATCATCATGAACTCTTAAAACATCTCGAAAAGTTTCGTGGTTAATAGTGCTAAATAATTAAGTTAGAAAAGCATGTCTAATGAATTAGGATGAATAAATATTACATTTTAAACCATTTGGAGTAGCTTTTTTAAGCATCATAATTGACCTGGTATTGCTGGGGGAGTGGGAGCTGTAGGCCCCGGGACGGCGCGGTGGCATCAGGCTAAACGCTAAAGAAGCTCACAAGCTATAATCCCCGGATGAAACCATCATGGCTGCCGCTCGATGAGCTGTCAAGCTCTCCACAAAAGAAAAGGTAAAAAAAAAGAAAAACCTAAGACAACTGCACGAATAACAACGGCTCTGTAGTTTATTTACACCGTTCGGAATGTTAATGTGCAGTAAAAGCTCGATGCAAGTTTTAAGGGAAGGCTTGGGTGTAACTTTGTCGCTACGCTGTCTTATTAAGTTATTTCGCTTGTGTGTGTGTGTGTGTGTATATGTGTGTGTAAGCTCTTCGGCGTCACGTTAATTCAAATCACTCAAACGTTATCTCTGATAACGTTTTAACAGTAAGCTCGGCAGCACAACTGTAAAGCTTGTTTTTTTTTTTGTTATCCCCCTCCTCCTGGCTAAAACGATATATATGCGAATGTTTTTGCAGCGAGGGTAGTTTTTTTTTTTTTTTTTTAATCGTCACTTCCCAATCCTTGAGACGTTTGTTGCTCGCAAAAGCAGTCACATCACTTTGTTATGGTCAAGTTAAAACTACACAATGGCCGCCCGACTCCCACCGACAACCCGCTGTGGAAAAATAGTTTTGTCAAACATTTGTAGTCTTGACGAGTCGTCGCGTTCGATGTATCGGCGGGTGTTTGAATTAGCCGACCACTGTAGCAATAGGAGTCGTTTTTTTTTTTTCAGCCTGTGTATGAAGTTCGTAACGTCGGCGAGAGGGAGGACAGCGTGTCCCAAACCTGGCGCTGGAAAACAACGTTGAGATAGTTTTAATTTTATTTTATTCTTTACGCCCTGATTATTTTAAGCGAATGTCCGAGTTAAGTGATGTTGAACCACCGCCAGCAACAGGTGGACTTGCAGCAAAAAACGTCAAGCAGATCCAGACCAAACTCAGCCCCCTCCTGCTGGTTAGTTAACCTGGTCAACATACCATAACCCGTTCATATAACCCGCTTTCATTGGTCCTTTTTTAAGTTTAAAAAAAGTCACATTAGGTTGTGTTGTATTTATTCCCTTGCAGGATTCCAGCTGGATGCCAAAGTTGTTTAGATATTTGGTTTAATATTAGGTTGTGGCTATTATTGTGCAAGCATCCAATGGCAGTTATACCATATATACTCTGCACACTGACAAAAACTAAGGTTGATCTTATTGTTGTTGTTGTGGTTATGTTAAGGTTGTTTAGTTGTTGTTCATCTTTTCCTTCCGGCTACTCCCTTCAGGGGTCACCACAACAAATGAACCTCCTCAAACTAGCCTTATTATCTGCATCCTCTTCTCTCACACATCTCACCAACTTCATGTTGTCTTCGTCAGTCTTCCTCATGACCTCCTGCCTGACAGTTCCAACCTCAACATATTTCTACCAATGTATTCACTGTTCCTCCTCTGTACATGACCAGACCATCTCAGTCTGGCATCTTATCTCCAAAACATCCGACATGTGCTGTCCCTCTGATAGATTCATTCCTGATCCTATACATCCCACCCAAAGAGAAGTTCAACATCTCTGCTACCTCCAGCTCTGCTTCCTGTCTTTTCCTCAATGCAACTGGTTCTAAACCATTCAGCATCGCTGGTCTCACCACTGTCTTGTACACCTTTCCTTTAATTTTGGCTGATACTCTTTTGTCACACATCACCCCACCCCTGACACTCCACACCTGCTTGAACGCATTTCTTCACTTCTTTTCCACACTCCATTGCTCTGGACTGTTGACCTGAATTACTTTAAATCGTCCACCTTCTTTATCTCCACTAAGGTTAAAGTTATATTATTCATCAGCCAAAAGTCCGCCGTCGTCTGAATGTTAATGCCCACAGGGAGATACGTTTTACTGCCTAGACTTAAAATTCCCAAATGGATTTTCATTTCTGCCAAAAATGCCTGATATGTTTCAGGTGTTAAATTCAAGTCTTGGTGATGAGATGCTAATATTGCAGGTTAATATGTTGCTTGACTGATTGTTCATCTATTTAATAGCACGTCTTGTATATCAACATGCCTATGGGTACTTTTAAATGTGGCATAAGTCTCTGCTGGCTGGACAGAACTGGATAATTTTTTTCCTCGCCATATCAAGATCAAGTCTAAACTCTGCCTTTTGATTCTCTGGATTGATTTTATCGGTTGTTACTAGTATTTTATTTGCATTCTTAAAAAGATGCATTCCGTCCTCTTCTCTCACTTTTAGAAACCAATGGATTCTGTGGATATTTGTGCAGCTACCTCCACGACAAATCCTAAACGGCGTGCTGCCAAGAGGAGGAGAGCCTGGCGCAAACAGCTCCACCCAAGGAAGACTGCCATTCAGCCCCCAACTATGCAAAGTGAGGATCAACATGGACCAAAGAAAATACCAGAGGAGTGTGAGCAAAGCACAATGTGGCCTTCGTCAAAGAGGCCCCCCCAGGAAGCACAGCAGCGGCAACACAGGACAAGCGATAGCCGAAATACACTCAGGTTCACGTGCTCTCAATGCAAGGACAACTTGGACTATGTTCCCAAAGACTTAGAGAGACACTTTGAGGAAAGCCATCGAGGGATTGCACCAGTTTTCCCTTGTCATATGTGTACTTTCAATACGCACAAGTTCTCTTACCTTCAGGTTCATCTTTTAAGCCACAAGGACACTTTTTCGACCTGCAGCATTTGCAATGACAATGTCAAACGAACATGGCCTGAATTCAGTGCACACCTCGCCTTGTGCCACTACCAAAATGGTAAATATTCATGTGAGAAGTGTCAGAAATTCTCGACAGCAGATGTTAGTGTATTTTTGGAGCATGTTTGTCTGTATCATTTCGGGCTGGAAGGGGCAAATGAGTTTGATTTATTGCTGCACACAAAGGACAGTAATCAGTTTGGGGCCATAACGACCACTCAGTTTTTACGCTGTCAGCACTGTAGCTACGAGGCATCTCAAAAACGGTTGCTCGTTAAGCACATTAATGCTAACCATGTTAGCCAAAATGGCAACCAGAAGAAGAAAGGGGTAAATTCTATAGCAATGAAGCCAAATGACCCAGTCCCAAAAATGAAGCCAAGATTAACTAGAAGTGCAGTTAGAGAAATGTGCTGGCTGACAGAAGACTGCCTCTCTCTGCCAGGGAGGGAATTCCTGGATAAATACTGCAATTTGTCCAACCCGCAGACTACACTAGAGGAGACGAAAGAGTTCCTCATGAAATCTGTAGGCGACAGTAGTGACCAGAAGTGGACCAAGGCTCTCAAAACAGTTCTGTCTAACGTCCCTCAAGACATAAACCTTCATTCAAAGACAGAAAACGGCATTATGTCCACCTCCGCGGATCTTACTGTCCTCCTTAAGAACAAAATAACTCTGGCTCAGAACGGGGCTACATATGCAAAGAGACTGAAAATGATGGCGTCGTCTGCAAACGAAACCCTGGAGAATACTGCGGGTGATGCTCATTGTTTACTTGACCGCAATGGATGTGAGTCAGATTTGATTGACGATTCAAATCCTCCGCTTCCCGAACCAAAACTAAATAACGATGCCCAACTGTCTGCCCAGAACGACCCACCTGAGTGCGCTCGTATGCAGGAGAATCGAGAAAATCACGAGTTGAAGACACATTTGGATAATGAGAAACAAGCAGAGCCTAAAAATGCACATCCCTTTGGGGGAATAGCCACTGATCTGATGGTCATAAATGATGGGCAAGAGCAGACTGCCTCTAAATCCCTAACAAAAAATAAGCGAAGGAAAGGAAGACGGAAAAAAAAGAGCAGATGTAAGAAACAAGTTACAGGATCTGCGGCGTTGGCCTTAAAAATAGTGCTGAAGAAGAACCCTGTAAAAGGGAAGCAGTGGGTGTCGCAGAGCTCTTTGGCCTTGTCTGGAGGTGCTCCAGTGAACGACGAGCACGGACCAAATCTTCACATGGCAATAGAGGACACGGCGGAGGTTCGTTCAAATCCGCCGATGACAGAAGAGCAGCAGAAGACTGGGACCAAAGTTTCCGAGGCTGAACAGCACGACCTCTCCGAATCGCTCGCACCAAGTGCACATTCAAAGCCAGGGAGAGAACTTCTTCACCATGTCACTGCAAAGGCAGGAGAGTCTGATGCCGTGGTCACAAGCAAGCCGGAAGACTCGCAGAGTCAAGAAGAGAAAGCGGACGACGCCGAAAAGTCCCCGACAGAATTCGATAATAGCGGGCAGCCCTGTTGGACCTGTGCTGCAGAGGACGAAGAGCTCCGGCCGTTCAATAATGTCCTGGACTGCCACACGTCGCCCGGTGACGGTGTGACCCTTCACTGCAGTGACACAGTTCCTGCGCACCAGTCCAAACATGCTGTTACACCACAGGGTAAGTTTATCATTTCAGCATTGATTACTATTGTGGAGGAAAAAAAAAATGTACTGACAAAAATGTCTATAGAGTTCAGCTGAAGTTACAGTTTGCGTTTCTGTGTACATAATGTTACACACTTTGTTGCCCAGCTTAGTAAATTGAAACACAGTAGAGGCAGACGCCCTGTTTCAGATCAGCTGGTCGCCATCAAAAAAATGAAATAAATAATTTGTGCCGCTCTGTTATTAACAAGTAGCCAATCCGTGCCGTATAGACAATGAATGAGTATACTATGTGTGTGTTTGTAAATCTATATTTCTGTTGAAGTTAGATATTTTTTGGTGTGTGTGTGTGTTTCACAACACTGTAAACTTTAATTGAGCTTGGAGAATATATAACAGACATTACTATGACATAGAAATATGGACCGAGGTCACAGACAGTGAGAAAAGGCATTATAAAGCAGTAGAAGTTGTTTGCAAAGTAACTTATTGTTTTACATCAGATCTGTAATTGATAATAAAGCAAGTCGTTAAACTGTATTAAATGTTAGTGTATAAATGAATATATAGTGTTTTGTTATTTTGAATTAAAAATTATTAGTAGTAGGTATGGACACCATTTTAAATCTCACGGTAACAATGTACAAACATTGTAATACAATAATATTGTATGCATTAATGCATCTATGGAAGGATCTTCAATGGTAACCAATTTTAAATTTGATCTTTCAGGAGACATAAACTCAGGAGATTTAAGCCTTGGGCTGACTTTAGAGGGGCAAGATCAGAATGATGAAAGTATAAGAGATGTAGAAGTGCCTGCAGACCACCAGCCAGACATCCTCAGCACTGGCGACTCGCTGGTGGGGAACGCCATCCATCAGGAACCCTCACCGATCTTTGAACGCCACTGGCAGCCAGTCCCGAAGACCCTGGAGAGGAGCCTGAAGTTAGTAGCCATAAATCCCCGTCAGCTGATAAAGCGGCCAATGGGAGACCAACCTGTCGTGGTACTCAACCACCCTGATGCCGACATCCCAGAGGTGGCCAGGATCATGCAGGTGGTAAACAGGTACAGAGGGGAAGTGCAGAAGGTCATTCTGTCACGCAGGACTCTGAGCGCCCTCGCAGCCACAACCGGCCAGACCAACTATCCTGCAGACTCCCTGACCCCCGTCGCGGGACACGCGGAAAACTCAGTCCAGGAGAGGTTCATTTTAAAGCTGAAACTCCGGCGGCTGAGCAGGAAGAAGTACGAGGTGGTTGGCGCTATTTCCCCCAGTCGGGACGCTGCAAAGAAATTCAGCTGCTGGTTTTGCGGCAGGGCCTTTTCGAGCCAGGAGACCTGGATGGTCCATCGACAGCGACATCTGATGGAGTGGAAGAGGCCAAGCTGTGAAATTGTCGAACACACTGGATAATGGCCCGGAAGATGACTTTGCAATACAAATACAACAAAACAATAATGGAAATAGTTATAGTCTTGTCCTTTTTTTTTTTTTTTTAAAGTCTTAATTATGAGTGGTTGTTTTTCAAAGGAAAAGAAAAGACACATCCTGGAGGGTTCACATTCTCAGGGTAACATTTACCTTTTCGTTTCTCTCTCACAGTCTGAGTAGTTTGATGCAAACTCTGTAGATGAGTAATTATTTGTAAAACCACATGGATGTGGTGGTGGTAATTTAGTTATTTGTACTGTTTGTATGTTGTCTACACAATAGCTTTATTTAAGGTGATTTAAATACACTGTCGTATGGAATCTTTTATAGAACACTGTATTTTTTTTTTTGTAATTTGCCATACCATCTGAGTTCAGTGGATCAGTTAATCTCTACGGGTAGGCTATACAGTGGTAGCTATCATATTTATGTTTTTTGGAATGGGGCACGGAGACCCTCAAGTAACTCAGATATACCAAAACTGTGTTCTGAAAAAGAAGAAAAAAAAGACAATAAGCTGTTTATTCTACATTTATTTATGACCGTTAGTTATAGACTTTATATGCTTTTTATTTCTGCTTTTAGGGGCTGTTTGTAAAATTTTCTGTAAACTCCAAATTATGTTAAACAAAGAAAAAATAAATAAATTTAAATATATATAGATATATATTAATTAAGGAATTCAATCAAAACAATCAATCTGCGTTATGCAATGTCAATGAAGTAAGAGAAAAATATTTTGTTGAAATCTGCTAGATTGGAAGACATTTTTTTTTTTTTTTTTTCTTTTGACTTGAATTGATAATCTTGTTTCTTAATTGCACTATGAAAGGAGGATCTATATTTCCTGTTACCTCAACAGTATCAGGCCCAAGCCTATGACAATCTCAAACATCATCCCGCAGTGAAACATTTCCTTATGCAGCCATGAGCCCTCAGTATTTACAGCAGGGGAACTGCTGTGCGCGTGTGCATTTGTGAGTTCGTGTGTATGTGTGCATGTTCGTGTTTGTCAATTGAGGACCATTGGACAGGAGTGCTTACATTGTGCTTGAATCCCTGTTTCAACAGTGCACACATAGGCATCCTGTTGTAAATATATGTATACAATTTCAATTTAGATAAGAGATTTATAATTCTGTATATAGTCCCGCTACAGGTACTGTAAAATATGAACTTTGACCTTGATCACCAAGTGCCTAGCAATTTTTATTATGCAACAAATCTGCACGAGTATGAATGAAAAAAGAAACAAGTCAGTTCCCTGTGGCATTTTGTGATAATTAAAGATACTGGCAGATTTACACCAAGCCAACCCCCCCCCCCCCAAAAAAAGTGATTTATTCAAAATATAAAAGCTCACATCTTTTGTGCCCCCCCATTGCTGTAAAAAAAACTAGTCTGCTATCTTCTTCTAGTTTGTCTCATTCCTTGCATCTGTTTCAATACACTGTTTACTGACATCTCAATAAAACATGTGTTGTAGTCTTTTGAGTCGACGCTGCTTTAACACTGCATGACCAGCATACAGTTAAAATGGGACTGGCGTTGTATAGTGACGCGCCTTGTCCAGTTAATGGATTTCATGCTTGAGAATCATCTCGGGCTTGACAGGGAAGCACAACTTGGCGGTGTCCTTGGTGTTACTCAGGGTGTCGATCAGCACCAGAGGGACCCTCTGATGGTTCTCAATGATTTGCGAGACGCTGCTGAAATACTGAAAGAAAAGGGAGAATCATCAGTACAGTGCCGGAGCAAAAGGCGTTTGGCTAAATCACTCAGAAAATGGCAATTTATTCAAGATGTAAATAAACAGGAACACTTAGATGACAAAGTGATTTTTTTTTTTCTCAGTTCCCACTGCAATACATTGGATTTTTTCAAAATTAGCTTGAAAAAGGGAAAGCCAAGGTATTCCTGGTTGTATTAACACAATATTGTGGCCTTCTGATAATCCCCCAAGTCATTTTTTTCAAGTTTTTCCAGAAAACTTTAAAAAAATTGAGCCATATATTTTATCCGGAGTTTATTTAGGGAAAAATGTCAAAAAATGACCTTTAGGGAGACGATGATATGGAAAAAAAAGCCTCAAATTCTTTAAGAGCAGAATGATGGAATACTTCCAGTCTTTTTTAATAACCTAATGGATGCAAACATTGGCAAATTCAACTAAATGTCTTCACATTCCAACAACCACATGTTTCCTAATCTTGCAGTTGAAAGGAATTCCCAAATTTTGGTCATATTTCTCCACATAGACAGATCAGTGAGGTGTCATGCCATTTACAGAGGGTGGATTTTTTTTTTCATGCATACGATTTTCTAAGTGTATGATCACTGCTCATGATTATTATTTTTGTCAATTTTAGTGTTTGCAAACACGAAACACTAAACACACTGGTTGTGGTATCTATCTATCTATCTACCGTGCTTACAGTATATAGCCTACATTCCCTCTGCATGTTCACCAGTTGGTGTTTTATTCAAAGACTGCTTGTGTAGCATCCTAAATAGATTGTAAAAATTAAAGATGCACAGCAACCTAGAAAGGCACCCCCGCCCCCCCAAATAACCCGGCATTTATCGAGGCCAACAAATACTATTGTTCGACTGTCTTGCCAGTTAGCCATAAAAATGAACAGTCATTTATTTCGTCAGTCTTGTTGCCGCTCCTCAAGTAAACGCTCTGGCGGTAAAGCTCTCCTCTCCGCACTTTTACACATGCAACCGACGGGGGGAGATCAGTGTGAACGTAAATATCGGCGCTCCAAGTGGGAATTTCACACAGGTCTCGTGCCACATTAAGCAGTAAATCTCCCCTCCTGCATGAGGGAGTTGGAAACTACAGCGGGGAGCATTTTTACATACAGCGCTGAGGACTCCCATTGTCATCTCAGCCTTGCCGTGAATAAATATGTACACATTTTGACAAGTATTTGCCGTATAACCCTGATGTACCTCTTCTCCTTTCTTCTCCCTGCCGAGTGCGTACCGCTGGGTTGCGGATATGAAGCGGATGGGGATGTTGTACACCCTGGCTTTATAAAACACCACCAGCGTGTAGGGCTGCTGCATGACCTGAGTGGAGCTCTTCCTCACCATGAACGCCCCATCCTTAGACACAAAGCAGGGCGCTTGTCAGCATTAAATAAGGAAAAGGGATAATGATGGTGCCTTATTTATACTTTATCAAAGCGAAGGAGGACGTCTTCGGCGGTCCTGCGGTCGCACGTGTTGGCAAACCAGGGTTTCCAATAGATGTCCGTGTCCTGAATTGAAATAATAGAGCCGATCAAAGCATGACTTGATGTATCGCATGTAAAATTTATTCCTTTTCGCAATAGGAGAATGACCTTTTCTTTTTCTTTTGTCCCGTTTTCAACGGAAATACTTCTTCTGTCAGGGTGTCCTGCACAAAGAGACAAATACATTGTTACTAGTCAGTGATTTTGTATTGGGAAATACAACACCATCCGTATAGTCAGCTTGTATGGCGGCATAGGCCACAAACTACGTACTGGGCGAAGTCTGCTGCGGTGGAGGAACCCTGCAAAAGAGGACACAAACAATAACTATTACGTAACTGGAAGGATCCTTTTTCACCCCAAATAAGATAGTATTAGTGTTCACAATGCGTTACAGTTTTGAGTTTCTTACTCAGGATGTTTCGAATCCAGCGAAAAGGTGTTTGGTTGAGTTTTCTGCTGGGTGGGAATCACAGGTAGTGATTTGCCTGTGGGGAAATTCCAACATCTTGTTAGTCCTCAATGAAGTGATAATAATAGATTTTATTTGACAGCAGGTCTCCGAATAGCTTGCAAAGGATTTTAGAAAATGGGATAAGATACAATAAGCATAAATGTAGACATAATACAATACAAACTGCCTTTTGAAAAGTTGAGTTTTTGGTTTTTCTAATGATAAGAACGGTAGGCATTCCAACTTGAATATATTCATTTCTGTAGTATCTATTTACACCTGTAAGCCTGCCATCACGGTTGATGCGTGCATGCGGGTATCATATTCAAAGCTGAAGCCCCCGTCTCCCATTGTATTGAGAGCAGTGTATGTGGCTGTAAGAAAAAGAATAAGGACCAAGTATGCTGAATTTAAGGCTTTTACAGGATGGTGCCCTCACATGACGAGTAGGACATTATATTTAGAAATCTGACACCACCATCAATCACCGTCTTTCAGTGAGGAGCCGGGAGAACTCGTTGGAAGTGATGCGTAAAGACGGAGCTGTTGAGTCCAGGAAAAAAAAAAAAGGTCGCAAGAATGTCTTAAAATAACACTGCAACACTACAGTCTTGACACCACAGCAATGAGTCGAGTCAAGACAGGAATGTGTCACACAAGTAGTCTGGAACTGTGGGTTTTTTCTACAAGTTGGATTCCATCAGATTTCTATCTCTCTGTCCTTTTCTCTCCCTCTGTCTCTTCCTCTACCCCAGCCAGTTGAGACAGAAGGCCGCCCGAATGTTGGGTTTCTGTCAATCATTTTGTGGAGTGCGGTCCAGACCTGCTCTACATGGAAAGCGTCATGAGACAACTTTGTTGTGAATTAGCTCTATATTAAATGAAATCTGTTTCATTACTTTTTTACATTTGACTCTTCATCCAGGAGCAGCTCACAGTGATCCACATTCAATCCATGAAGCTGATTCATTAACTGTTTTATTGCATAACAGTGACTTAAAATATCCCGCCCGGGAAGAGTCTCCGTTTTTTTTAACCTATTATGGTAAAAGATGAGCAAACTCATGAGTCACAGTTCGTCTTAAACCATCAAATTTATAACACGAGTATGACTCAACTCCAGGTCACATGACCTGAATCAACATCATTGCATGTGAGCTGCTAAAAAAACCCAAACATAATAAAATTTCAAAAATGTGAAAGACAGGCGTTCCAGATCCGGTAAGCAGGAACAAATAAACAAAAAGAAGTTAAGTTTTAACCCTCCACCTAATTTAAAAAGTGACACATGTTTTCCACATTTGTTGTAGAAATCTCGTCCAATCCAGCTTTTCAAGGTTAAATTGTGAGATTAATGTTTTTAGTAAATAAATTGCAGCACTTACTGTCAAATTCTCTTGTCATGACATTTGGCTTCTGCAATCACAATCACATCATCATAATCACGAGTGCACATTATCAAGAAAAAAAAAGGTCTGATAATGTCAAGTAACAGTGGCAACTTACGGGCCTTAAGGGCGGCAGCGGTGACCTCCTGTTGGAAGCAATAGAGAAAAGCAGTAATTATTGATTAATAGAAATAATTTCTAGTTCATTGAATATTTTACCTAAAAACTGATTATTGTTAGCATTATGTTATGATTTTTTTTTAATGAATCAGAATCAGTGCTGCTGCTCATTATTGGCATATCCAGAGCTGCAATAATAAATAACTGGCTTTGTAAAATAATAAAAAAAGCCACAGAATCCCATATAAGAAAAGTAATTTATAATTATATTTTTTTCTAAAAAAAAAAAAGGATTTATTTGACAGTACAAGGATTAATGGAAAATATTTAGTGGTTCTTACTCCCTGGGCAAAGGTTTGGGCAGGAGCCGAGGAAGTTTCTCTCCGGACGCTGGAAGAATTGGCACAATAATGCATCATATAGTTTTGTTATTCCCCTGGTCAGCCTATAGATGGCATACGATGCTAATGCCCACCTTCATCCGGATCACACACTTCATATTCACAGTCAGTGTCGTGCTGCCTTACCTGGGATTTTGCAAAAAAACAGCAAGTCATTAATTTTTTTCCGTCAATTTTTTAAAATAAAATGTTTTGAAAAATAAGTTCATTGGTCATGACTCACAGGCATGAGAGATCTTCTTATATTCATCCTGAAAATAGATGTTTGTTGTTAAAAGTCCTGAAAAAATGCATTTTTTTTTTACACAAATGTCTGTAGCGTTTACATTAAATGTCATGGTGATGGTCTTACCTGGGGCTGGGTTTCGGGGGCAAAGGGGTCGACTGTGCTGTCGGGGCTGCGATTCTGCAACACACAGCAGAGCGGTTATTAGTTGTTGCTTTTTTGCCGAAATCTCCTAGAAATCTGGAATGTGTCAGCATCTGAAAGCGTCTCACCCACCTGTTCATGAGGAGAGGCAATGTGGCTCCCTGAAAAGATGTGACTGAGTTATAGACAACATGATAAAGTAATTTGAAAAGTGTTTCATTGCTTTAGCAACGTGCTAGATCTCACCTCTTTGTCTGGAACCTCATAAAAATCTGAAAAATAACAGAAAATTTGGCGACTTAGTTAAAATGGATCAGTATCACATTTCATTACATAAAACCAAACATGTTGGATGGTATCCTGTTTAGTCAGCATTTCCATATATGTCTATATTGGCCTTTATTTGTTTTTTATTAGTTATTTTCAACATTTTCGGGGCTTCATACAAAGTCGGTGCAGCTTGAACCTTGACAGGTGTTTTAGTGTCACTTAAAACAAACATTTTAACCAGGATTTTACAGAGTGACGCAAATCTTTTCCTCTCTATTCACAAATGATGCAAATGATGACCACAGGTCGCAGGTTGATCCAGACCTGAAGACATGTGTTTCTGAAAATCACAGTCCCTAGCATTGCATTTTATGGCCACAAATTGTGCAGAGCTGTGATGAGGAATCTTAACATTCTGGTGTTTTGCACTTTTGCACTTTTATTATTCTAAATCATCTTTGTCTAAGTCTTATCTAACAATCTGGTTGTTTTGATTTCTGTGAAATCCAATAATTTCATTGGTATAGTGAGGGGCCTGATGACGTTTGACTTGGCCTATTGGAATTGCTGCTGTGTTCAACTTAATATCGGGTTTAATTGTTACAATCATAATAATAATAATAAGAATAATAGGAACAAAAACAATAACAACAAAAATAATAATAATAATAATAATAGTACTTACTATTATGCTCATCACCAACATCATTATTAACGTTATTGCTATTGACATTACCATTATCATTATTTTTTTCATAATTAACATTCTTCTTCTTATTATTAATGATAACAATAAAATAATAATCATGATGAAAATACAAATAAATATTATCAGTATTGTTAATCCTACTAGTACTACTACTAATAATAATTGCATAAATTAAAATGACTTGGTTGGCACACAGAAAAAAAGAATATCTACTTAGGAGTACAAATCTACTACCTTTCAATGTTTCATATGAGTATCAGTGTGGCAGCTGCCTCTCATACACACACACACACACACACACACACACACACACACACACACACACACACACACACAAACATACGTGGAGTCAACGGTAACGCTGTGGCTTTCAGTTTAAATCTGGGCAAAGGTATGATTATGAAGGTGCAGCTGAGCGAATGAGGGCTGAATGATGACCACAGACGTGCTGCCACTCCTTCAAAATTGTACCTTTGGGTCTCATTCAGCCTGTTATGACCTTCCAAATGTGAGACACGTTGTTTCTGTGATGTAGCCCGTATCCTTGCTACAGTATCTCTCACAGAAACTTTTGCATTGTTTTACAAACTAGTCAAAATATAATGCCTGCATTAAAAAAGGTATACAATCACTGATGTTGAGTATTAATAATAAAGTAATGTTGTACAATATGAGAACTACGTATTTACCATATAAAAGCACTGTGCTCTGATGCTATTTTACAATGTGCTTTTAGTTTTCCCACCATGGGGAAATTTCAATTGGCACAGAAGAAAGTGGACAGTGCTGTAAAGGGAGTTAGGTTCTAAATATTCTCTTATGTAACTGTGATTAGGATAAAAACAGTATTATACAAAGTATCAGAAAATATAGAAAAATAAAGTCTTGTGCAAAAGAAAAATGATGTGATAATTTTATGAGCATATTGCTGCTCAGAAAAAAAAGATTTTGTTGTTTTGACTCAAGAGAGGAGAAGTTGAATTTTTTCATCATTGTTCTGATTTTTGATTTAGTTTTTTTTTCTCTCTTGAGTCAGAATGCAAAAAATAAACAAAGACAAAAAAAACAACTTTCGACAACAATAAACTCTTCCAAGAGACAGCCTGCTGTTTTGGGAAATCTCATCACTATTATTAGCGGTGAAGCTGGAGGATTACCCTCTTATTGACTTGGTGCATGTTTAAAAAGCGCGTTGTAAGTGTTACACACCTCGACTGGCTGGATGCTCTGATAACGGTGAATGTGGAATGGGATGCCCCCTCACAGCTTTGCTTCCGCTGCATGTCAGTGGACCTGAATGGTGACGTGGAAAGCATTTTTATTTTCAACATATATTTCCAAAGTCTATGTGCACGTGTGTCTTACCGGCAACGGGATCCTCCGCAGGTTCCACATAGTTGTCTTCATTGCCACCTGGACTTATGTAGTCTTCCTATGGATGCAAAAACAACATACAATACAAAAAAAAAAAGCACAGCTTGGGTATTTAACTAGTGGAGGACAAGAGAGGACAATGTTGAGCTCGACTCCCAAAGGTGTGGGTAAACTTTTACTTCATTAGCGACCACATCGCTGGGTTTGGGGGGCAGCTGTTTGAACTGCTTGCCATGACGGAAGGGCTTCCTCAGGGGTTGGTTGGGCGGGCTGCGACAGCTGTCTGGAAAGGAGAAGCAAAAACAAAAAACAAGAGCGTCAGCATTTGCATGAAGCGCCCCTCCGAGGGGCGTCTGTGGCTTCAGTTCAACGGTATGCAACGGCCACAATTGGATGAATCGCCTCTTCGCGGAGAGAACGATGACCGTAAAAAGAGACAAAAACAGCGCCTGCACATGAGCTTGAGCGCTCGTCACTTGGGAATCAGGGGAACAAGTCTGTGGGTGAGGAAACATCTGTCTTTTGTTAAACTGACCTGTTTGCCTTGATTCAGTGTATAAAAACTCGAAGATACATGCATCCCCTGTTCTTCGGTGCGAAAGACCCACGACCTCCAGTTCGATTCGCACAAACGTTTGATAACCAACCAACCATGCTGAACATTGGCCATGTGCTGGATTTGTGTTCATACATTCATTCATTCATTTTCAGCACTGCTTATCCTGCACTCAGGGTTGCGTGGGTGCTGGAGCCGATCCCAGCTGTCATTGAGCAAGAGGAGCGGTTGACCCCGGCCGGTTGATTGCAAGGCCAAATATAGAGACACACAACCATTCACCCTCTCATTCACCCATCTGGGCAATTTCACTGTACGTTTCTGGACTCCGGCGGGAAACTCGAGATACTGGAGGAAATCCCCACAGACATGCAAGCCCCACTTAAAATACCTCCCTGTAACAAACCCTTCTCGCTGTGAGGCGGAAGTGCCAAGAAGCAGCATTTTGACCAATTTGGGAAGTTGAACAACATCGTTGTGTTTTGAAAATGCAATGACGATAAAAGGCAATTCATCAATTCTTTAATATTCTCCTGATCTGACATTGTGATGCAATATGCGAAAAAATTTGCTCATTGGCTATGTATATACTTATTTTTATATCTAGTGTCTTGTGATTTTACATCATTATTTTATGATGTGAATTTTTCCCATAAATTCATATGGAGTTACCACTGGAAACAAAGTGCAGGCGCTTTTCAACAAAAAGCTACACAGACCGAGATAATCCTCCCTGTGGATTGAGAAGGAAGCCGCCGAGGTGAAGACTCTGTGACTGGGAGGAGGCTCATAACTGTCGTCCTGGTCCTGAAGTTGATTGTCGCACATGTCATTATCCTGCGGGCAACACGCACAGGCCTCACTTTCTCATACAAATATGACAAAAATGTCTGAATGAGTATTGCCCGACGTTTTGGTTCTCAACTTACATAATCGAAATCGAACAGCTGCTCCTCATTTTCTCTGTCTGTGAAGAAGATCATTTCAAATGACTAAATTACAGCGTCTGAAATTATCAAATTGAAGCCTAAAAAAATTCACCAGAGCAGGCATCACAGTAGATTTTTAAATTTTAGAGCAAGGGGGTAGCAGATTGTGGCTCCTCTACCCTGCTGATTAGCAACTATCAAATAGTAAAATGTTAAACAAGTGAGACCATTTTTTAAAAAGAGGACGTGGAAGTATTGTAAATACTTGGTTAACACTAATCTAAAAAAAAAGGGGAAAGAAAATACAGACTGAAACCCATTTCAATGACTTGCCATAAAAAAACAAAAACAAAAAAAAACAGGAAAGTTCTTCTAACACAGATCTGAGAGACACAATGTTAAATATCTCAGCCTGTCTTTTAAAAGGAATTCATTAATTAAAGACCAAACACACACACCGTTCTCAGCAGATGGTCTGACCTGGCACAGCAGGGTCAACACACAATTAAATTAATTATGCATCTGTTCCATTACAATGAGCCGGGACATACAGAGCGCTAAACACTGCATTGACTGCTACAGCTCACTGGAACAGCAAGCTAATGACTGGCGCTTTTTGACCAGAATTTCTTGTATGATAGAGAATAATTGGCTTGTTGAAGAACTTCGTTGTTGAACGATGTCGGTTATAAAATGTTAAAGGCTCTGTATATCCCCCATTTGCATGCGATAAATCTTTATCATTAAACAATGCGTTCAGCGATTTGTTAGCTTGAGCTGGGAGGTGGTCATAATAGTCCAACACTGTCTCTATCAAAATAGGAGTCTGTATTGGTGTACAATGCAGTAGTGCACCACAAAGTGAGCTAAGTTAACCCTTGAAAAAACACGATAGGGGCTTGTTAGACTATCATTCTGGTCAAACAAACGTTGAATCGCAGGATGTTTGCCTCTGAAGAAAAAAGGGTTGCTGCTAAGTTTATTCTTGAATATTGTGAATATTCAAAATACATGCTAGATATGGACAGGAAAAGGGCAGAGTATGCGGATGAAGATGCGACACATCGACACCACATGCAAAACCCTTTGGATTCAATGAAAGTCGTGGGATGTAAGCACACACCCACAGCTTCCTTCACTTGATGTTTTTTTGCCATGTGATGCAGTTGATGAAATGTTGTCTAACAACCGTTACTTTGGTTAAGGAGGTACCTGAGCTGTGCTATGATAGTAACCACCATTCATTCATTCATTCATTCATAATCTATACTGCCTGTCCTGCACTCAGGGTTGCGGTGGGGGGGGGTCAATTTAGTGTCTCCAATGAACCTACTGCATGTTTTTTGACTGTGGGAGGAAACCGGATAACCCGGTGGAAACCCACGCACAAGTGAGATAAACATGTTTCTCCACATAGCAACGAAATCGAACCAGGGACCTTCCTGCTGTGAGGCGGAAGCGCTAACCCCTGCGCCACAGTGCTGCCCTAGCGAGCACCATAAAAGCGTTGTTTAGACACACAGCAGCTTCATGCATTGAAGGAAAAAATCTCAGGGGGGATGTAGTTTTACCGAAAGACTCCCGTTTGACCTTTGGATAATTTTCGTGGGGACAGACAGAGAGGACAGTTCTTACCTCTGTAATCTCTCGCAGGTAACTCTGGCAGGGGTTTGCCCTTTATTCTACTGTAACAACAACAGAAGTAGTTGATGAATGGCCGATCAGTGATTGATTGGCAAGTGTAAACACATCAACAAAACACTACGACTGCCAACAACGAGAGACAGGAGAGGAACTGAAATGAAGCAAATTTCAATGCTAAAGTCCGAATCATCACTTCTGTGTCTGTTCTAGATTACTCAGAGTGGACGGTACAAAGAAATATATGCCTACAGAAGCAAATAGTGACAGGATATGAAATAATTATTGTCATACGTGTGTAATCGATGTTGGGGTTCGTTTCTTTCAAGAAACGAAAGCGAGACAACACCCATCTGGTTGGGTTATTTTAGGACTCTAAATCCATCAGATGTGAAAGAGGAATCGATATTCTCAGCCAATAATGCGTAGAGTTCAACTTTCCGGACTTCTGAAGTCTCGAAAACGTACCTCTTCAGCTTGTTCAGTAAGCTGCCCTCGTTGTTCTTGATGTCCAGAACCAGCTTCTGAATTTGCCTGGAAGGCATGTTTTTTGTTACTGATTCGTCGCCAGACAACATCGTGACTATTTCTGCAAAAATCATGAGCAAAGCTTCCCTGACACTGGACTATTTGGGGTGATAGTCCCCAAATCATCCTTCATTGATATACTTTTGGTTTGAATTTACGTATAATTACGGTCTCATGCTAAAGACAAATAGGTTTACATGTTTCATTGCTTGCAGAGCTAGATGCTGTTTGTGTTTACTGGCTGAAAACTGTTTAGCTGTTCATTTCTCAGGCATGAACTATGAATTTGAATGTTCTTTATTTAGAAATCTTCCAAATTAATGTGATGACACAGAAACTGCTTTGGAAATTGGTTTCAGTAGTACTTTTAAATTGTAGCTTTATGCTAAAAAAATGTCCCATTGCTTGCAGAACTGTATGTTTAATGACTGAAAACTGTTTTAGGTCATATTCAAATAAATTTTAGAAATACAGTTTATCTGCTGATATCCAGGCATGAACTGTGATACTGTGATTAAGAATATTCTTTTTTTTTTTAATTTCTCTTTGATTTTATGATTAACTGGAAAGTGGTCAGGGAATAAATAAAATAAAAACATATAAAAATAATAAATAAAATAAAACAGATAAATAAAATGAATAAGCATTTACATGAAAATGTCTCTGAACTGAATATAATCAAATATTTTGCGAGATCTTTGTTCTTTAAATACTGCTCAAAAGCTTCCAAATGCAGCTGGCTGCCTTTTACAATCATTAAATCAAACTGATTAAACTCATCTGAAACTGATTACAATTATTTGAATTTTTTTATGATATTGAATGAAGTACAAACAGTGATTAGTTGTGATGTGCCCCGACTCATCAGAAAGGTTGTCAGTAAGAGATAAAAAATTACAAGTTTCTATTATCAGGATGACCGTGACGACAGACAAATTCTTACCGAATCTTTGCTCTGGCAGGAGATGCGAATTTCAGTAACGTATCCGTATTCATGTTTAATCTGACGGGTCGCATTTTCAGTAGTCATCCACAACTCTCATTATTCTACGTGTGTCTGGTCTTTTTTACAGAGAGAAAGGAGTTCACTCTATCCGTATGCCTGAAAGAAATCACTTCCCTTTTCCAATGTGCGTTACGCACACCCACCGACATGAAGTGTCTTGCATGAAGGCCACAGCCTTCATGCAAGTGTGTGTGAGTAATCTTTTCCATAGATGCTTATGTGCTTCCGACTGCTTCACTCACATTTCAAATCTTTCTTTTTATACCTGTCATCATAAATGATATGCCCCTCATGTCATTTTATTATTTTTAAGTGTGCTTGAACAATATAAAGAGTGCCAGGTTCTTTTTTGGAGAATTCAAGTAAGGTGATATGGTCACAGAGGGGATTTTGAAAAAATGAATATCAGTTCCACCTTTGGGTGAGACACTAAAAACAGTTTGGGACTTTAAAAAACCATTTAGGAGTGACTCGCAGCCAAATGAAAAGCACCAATCCCCCATTGTTGCTTGTTTTTTCAGTATTATCCTGCTTTTTAGATATACATTTTGGCTAATTTCCTCATCTTGAAATTGCTGGATCTACTTCTCTACATCTTTGTTATCGCCAGAGGATATATTTGTATGTATTTGGCAAAAAAATGTGTATTTGTGACTGATTTAAAAGCAAAATGATCTTTTCAAGGGCGAAAAATGCAAGAATGGACCCCCTTAAGGTTTTGTCCAAGAGAACAAACCCACTGTTTTACATCAGTGACTAAATGACAGGCCAGGTCAATGGTCAAGCAGGTGTGGTAACCAGAGACAGGATCAAGAGGGAAAAATATACCAAACATTCATAGAGAATTAATATAAGCGACATGTTTTGAATCCGTTGTTAAATGCTGAAATGCATATTCATTCGTCTGCTTGTTGCTGTGTAAGATGCATGCGGAGGTAAATGGCAAAAGAGGAAATGGTGACCTGCTTTGTCGCGACTAGCTCTGCCGCGTCCACGCCACTCTATGCAATGGCGGCATTAGGAAGCTTTTGACGCATGGACAAGCAGAAGCAGAATAGGAATCACAAGATGGCGTGATATAATGCAGGCAGTGCAAACCTTGCATGGAAAGTCTGGCAATGTTATTTGCCGGAGGAGGGAGGATATGATGTCACACAGGGAAATAAAACACAACATAGATGTGTACCACTGGAGGTCATTATCGATCAGACCAAAGTATACATTTCATTGCCACTGAATGCTTGGAATCCAAAACCCTGCTGGATGGTGTTATCTATCTTGCATTTTTTAAAATCTTTTTAAACATTTTTTTATTTTAATCATTTTTCATATTTTTATTTTATTTTATATTATTGTCAGAGGCTCACCCTTGAGAAGATCAAAAAACCTCAGTGTTTTTCATTCAACTGAAAAGTCATGATGGATGAATATGTATTGTATACGTACATGCTACATAGATATTGTATATTATCGTATATTGTACATGCATATATTGACTATACCATTAAAAACAGAGTCAGACACACATATGCTATGACCAGACTTTACTTAATGACATTTTGAGTGTCCTTTCTGTATCTGATATATCTTTGTTTCCTTTTCCCAATGGTTTATTTTGGATTGTTTGGTTCAGTTTTTTGTTTTCACTCAATTTTCTGTCATGCTATTTTGGAATGAAATAAAAAACAAGTGAAGAGATGAAGGGGACGAAGGAGGCAGGTTGAGAGGGGATGTGGGTGAAAGCGACTTACGGCTGGTGGATGGGACCGAACTTGCTCATCTCCCTGTCAGACAGGTTCTGTGAACACAGCAGAGAGGCGGCCTGAACACAACCAGACAAGCTGGGAAAATGAGACAGGAGGCATGCACGATGCCTTCACTGAACACTCGTAATAGTTTTTCATACTACTCAGTCAGTCTATGCATCACTTCTTGATAAACAGAAGATGGCAGCATCTCACCAAGGGCCATCTCAAGAACAACCCCCCCCCCCCACACACACATCTCAACTAACACTGAGATGCAACATAGCAGAAGCTGTGCCAAGCATGCTTTAGGTTTAAATATCTCCGAGCACTTCTTCTATAACAGGGACATTTTGCCTTGTCAAAGCTGTAAACATAAATATTAATGGTTTCATTTGAGATGATTTCCGTGTGAGCAAACGGGTCTTGGTCCTGCCTTGCTACGTGGTTACTTACAGTTTTACCAGCGGGAACGTTTTCTCTGAAAAAAGGCCTCGTCGTTGTCAGGTTTTCAAATTGAAACCCTCTCACGTCTTGCGATACATTTGTTTCACAACCCAAAGTGATGAAAATCCGAATATCTTCCCCAGACACTCATTGTTTTGGCGCATTTAAAATATTCGTTGCAGAGTTAGACAATCGTGAATTCAGAACCGAAAGCAAAATGATTAGCATAAAGTATGCAACAAATTTCGCTAAATTATGTATTTCTCTCATCATTCATAATTTATTGCTCCCGGCCGTTACTCGCTCTGTCTTCCCTCTGTTTTTATATTTGACGCATCGCGCTGAAGATCCAGGACAACAAATATTTGTGGAAGTAATTGTTAACAAATAGAAAGAGCCTGAATGAAAGAGGTTTGCGCGGGACTAATACGAGTGTTTCATTTCCTATAAATAATGTACAAATGGCTTTTTATCGGCGGAGTCCTGAGAAACGGAGTGGGGCTACGTGCTGTTAAGATCGGATTCTATAGGAGTTTACTACAGCTGTTTAGGATGTTTCCCTGCAGGAGGGAATTTCATAAAGGAGTAAAGTGAGAGAACCTCGGCGCAACAAAAGGATGGATTACCTCCAGGAATAAACCCCCGCAGCCGTGTGGAACCCCTTTAAGCGGCGCTTGTGATTTAATCATTTGTAAATCAGAGAGCGAGATCACTTAATATGAAAGGCTTTACCTTCAAAGAAATGAACCTTGGCCCCGCAGATATACACTTAATCATTCCAGCGGCTTACAGGAGAGAAAAAAGTATCTGTATAAAATCAGACTTAGCCTTTTGACACCGAATAAAATATCAAATAGTCCGCCCCAGTGGATACTCAGGCACTGCTCCCATATTGAATTATTTATAAGGGTGTCTGTGCTTGTTCAAAAGAGACACAACAGCTCTACAAGCCTGCCTTCTTTTACTTTTATTTTTTTGTATTATCTTGCAACTTTCACTTGAAGATTAAATCAACATCGGGTCCTTCTATTTTACCCGTTTTCATTATCAGCATTTAGCATGGTTGATTTAGAAGGAGGTCATTTCCAAGTGCAGCAAGACCTGCAGAAAACATACCATCATTTTAATATTGTTTTTTTTTTTTTTGTTTGCATACTGCTCTCCCTCCTACGATGTCCAGGAGGCACTCTTTGACTTCTGCCTTGAATCCTAGATGCAGATGGTATCAAGAAGACATCAAGAGGCGCTGCGTGTATCGCTTTGAACTGTCAATCATTCGTATTAATATTTCCCTCATCTCTTAAGAGGATCATAGCTCTTCTTATGGATGTTACACACCCGCAGGCAAAAACAAATCAGCAGCTAATTCTTCATTTCTTGTAGTTCCGTTGGGTTTTTTTCGGGAAATATTGGTGGTTGGCATTGATGTCTGACAGGGAGGTTGGCTTCACTGGTAGGCACGGAAGGGAGGACAAAAAAGGGCATCCTGAAAATGTTATATTTTGAACTTTTTACTTATTTAACGTCTTTAACAGCCAATCCAAAGTGGATTATTTTAATTTCCCACATATGGACTAGTACATATTTGTACATAAGTACATGTTTGTACACATGCAGTAGGCTTGTTTGAGACCCTAAATTGCTTAGACATGTTAATAAGAGTGAATGGTTGTATGTCTCATTCAATATCTCTACTGGCTTCTCAATAATAATTCCAAAAATTCTCTGGGGGCCATATGCACACTACACTTTTTGCACGTTTTTGCACATTATAGGGGTACTCTATGTCAGTGTTGGGATGCTCAGAAAGATATCTCGTTGTTATTTAATCCTGTTTTTTCACAATGTCAAATAAAACTATTTATTGATGGTATGTCTCTTCAGGATGTGTGGATATGAGACTGAATGATTGTAATTCTCTATAAGACACATGAATGAGGGAGTGAATTGTTTTAAGCTTTATATAACATGTGAATGAGGGAGTGAATGGTTGCATTTCCACACATGTGAACCCTGTCCCTCGCCCGATGGCAGCCATGATTGGCTCAGGCCCCGACCACAACCCTGAATGCAGGATCAGCGGTAAATATAATGAATGAATGAATTTGAACTGGTAATTACAATTCCTTAGTGCTCCTTATCTACAATAAAAAGCCAATGTGAAAGACTGACTCCTTCATTTTTCATATCGCTCTATTTTGCGCTCCTGAAAGCAAACCCAGTTTTTACCCGATCTTGATGCCAAGCGAAGCTTACATCTTTGGGCTCCAGGTCTATTTTTAAGGTTTCACCCTTCTCTTTGGTGCGCGTAGGTGAGAAAAATAAGACTTGTTAAAAAAATAAGCAGAAACTGCTGGTATTCCGTTGCTGCCCCGGTGTGTATTCATCAAAAAGACAATGTGTGAAAAATGCGAGGCGCTCAAATATCAAGAGCACAAAAAAATTGTATTTTGTTTTTTGATGGGGTCATTTCAATTTTACATATTTCAGGAGGGTCAGAGGAGCTGCATTTGTACGTCAAAGATGGAAACCGTCTTTTAATGTACCTTGCAAGTACACTATGCAATGCTCTGACTTGTCCAGGCTATGTTGAAGAGACCGAGAACACACCGGTGACTCCTGAAGTCCTCTGATGTGAAGATTCCAGCCTTGCTCGATGACTTGGATTATCACCTTTTCATATTCTTGCACTTTTGCAAGTGTGTGTGAGTGTGTGCCTTTGTGATGTTTATGCAGCACTACAAAAATGGAGGTCAATTTTTTTTTTTTTTTTTTTTACACCCACCTGAAATCCCATTAAGCCTGTGCCACATTTAGATCTTTTGGTTTCTGTTCACATGTAGCTGCAGAAAAAGTGGCAGGTGTGACACATTAACATTTGCATGTGCATTTAGCGCCGTTCCGCACATTCGCTTCTGTAGAGAAGTTCAGCGGTTAACTTTATTTCACAGCAGTCTTCCATCATGCTAGAAACCTTCCACATGTGAGCAAATCTGCTTGAAATGTTGCAAAAACCAATTTCTAATGACCTCTGTCTTCTTCTTTTTTCCAATTATCCATCATAGTTTTCTGTGAAATATATTCCAATACATTTGTATTTGAATTCAACAAGTATTTTAAGCCAATGACAAAATGATCATGTGATGTGTTCTGTTGCCACAGTTGTCCTCCACTTTGTTTTCCAGCATAACTGTCATAGACTGAAATGGAGAGTGGCCTCCTCACTTCGCAATCGCAGTGATGGACACTGACAGTGTTTTTGATCCCGCTACCGGTGTGAGCCGTTTGGGCGTCAGAAAAATGGAGATGGCCTTTATCCTGAGCGTGCTGACTTACTGTCATCCCCCCATACGTACAAAAACTTGCAACATTTTCTGTCAATTTTTTGACAAAAAAAAAACACACAAAAAATGTTATATAATTACCTGACCCCAAACACATGCTTATGACCTTGTGATAAATCTGTATGGACGGCTTCCTTCTGGCTATTAACTTGAGGTTTTCTAACCTTTGCTACATCTACTGCACAACCATTATATGAATATGCAAATTAGTCCAAAGGCAATGGTCACAGTGTGTGCACAAACACACACACACACACACACACACACACAAACACGCACACGCACACACACAATCATCCGGTGACTATAT
>CAAKHD010013802.1:89206-101928 GCA_901007705.1 Fistularia tabacaria | reverse complement strand
ATATAATATAATATAATATAATCACACACACACACACACACACACACACACACACACACACACACACACACACACACACACACACACACACACACAGCCACAAACATTCACTGGATGGCATTCAGAGCCCAGAGTGCACATGCTGTGCTCTTGGAGATTCAAATATGAATTAATTATTAAAAATATATCTTTACTTCCTCTTTCCTTTGTTTCCCTGTTGACTGACTGTAGTCAAAACATAAATCTGACCCTGACTGAGAATGGGGATGAGAGTTAGGAAAAAAAAACAGGAAGTTGAAACAGTATTGGTGGAGAAATACACTTCATAATACTGGTAGTTGTAGTAGTGGTATTTCAAACCTCCCAGTACCTCAATGTGTTTTAATACATGGAAGAAAATAAAGTAAAATTAGATTGTAATGTTTTTTGGGCGGGTGGGGTTGTGTTGGTGGGGGTCATATTGTGTTAAGAAGGCATTAACTGCTTCTGTTTAAAAGCCACAAAATTATTCCTCAACACTAATTTCTCAAGTTGAGTGCAGAGGAAATGAAGCCCTCCTGCAGATGTGAATAGCTCTCATCTGCTAAACATGGAACGCTCGTAGATGAAGGAATTCTAAAAATCGATTTTTACTATTGAAGTGGAATTAAAACAAAGCACAAACAAAGCACCTCTTATTTCTGTTCAGTTGCTTGTTTTTAGAAAAAAACAACAACAAAAACTCTCCTGCAACAGGAAATGATATTTCATGTAGACTTAAAGAGGAAATGGACATTCTGAGCAAAGACACGTGTGAAGATGAGCCACCCAAAGTTTCGTGACTAAAAATAAAGGTCATATAGAGTAACATTCTAGTTACAGCCACGCCGTAAAGCAACAGGACACACAGGCATAGTGAGGCTAATCCCCATTAAAATAGAAAAATAATGTGTTTTCTCTCCAAGGTTTGAGTGTTAATAAATTTTCAGTGAACAAGTATTTTCACAGCACGTAATATTAATGCATGCCAATGTTTATCACAATAACTATCTCTCAGTGCTATTCAGACGCCAGGGTGAAAAATAAGCAACTGCACAGGGGTGAAAGTGAACGCTGTTTATACCTTCTGGTCCATAATTTCTCATTTATATTCCGTATATGACGAAATAAAAATGGGAGCATTTCCAAAGGTTAAAACTCCTCTGTAAATACATGATGTATCGTACTACTCCAGGATGGGTTGCGTATAGAGGTCTCAGCGAACATAAAGATATGCTTTACTAAAATCCACTGTCTGTATGTCCACTATTGGGATGCCGCATGCAGGGGAGCCCACCTTGTTGTTATGCATTTGGACAGACGCCATATTGACTTTTTGTAGATGCAGCCAGTTCATTATTATCCATCTTTATTAAAGCGGGCTTCACGTGACGTTATCTCCTTACTGTAGGGTCAGGTGCAGGGACATTGAATCAAGATGTTTCTGAGGAAGAGTTTGCTTGGGCATTGGCTTAATATAATATAATATAATATAATATAATATAATATAATATAATATAATATAATATAATATAATATAATATAATATAATATAATATAATATAATATAATATAATATAATATAATATAATATAATATAATATAATATAATATAATATAATATAATATAATATACTAATAATATAATATAATATAATATAATATAATATAATATAATATAATATAATATAATATAATATAATATAATATAATATAATATAATATAATATAATATAATATAATATAATATAATATAATATAATATAATATAATATATTCTGGAAATCGAATAGCATGTGCCTTTAAATGTACCACAATGGGGATGTTTCAATTCGCACGGCAGAAAGTTGACAGTGCTGTAGATGTATTTCAGAAATAAATATTATCATTAAGCTAAGTAAAGTTAAAGCAGTAGCAGTAGCATAGAACGATATTAGGACCATTCAGAAAATAAAAAAATATAATGGTCATTTCCTTCATCTGGTTGGAGGTACAGATTGCTATAAGGACTACAGGACTCAGGAAGACCCATCACTCTGCTAAACACATAAATCCCTCAAAATCATACATATCTTGTCATGCACTAACAACAACATCTGATTGGATCAACACGTTATGTATTAAATTACCTCATTTTTGCACCACCTTTCAGACCACATTGCTGCATGTGGATCATCGCCTCATGACTTCAACATACATTTCACTCTGCACTTTGTACTGTGTAAGAAGAGTTTAAGATAAGACAAGATAATACTTTGTTGATCCCCTTAGGGGAAATTCGGGTGTTGCAGCTGCAACATTAGAGAAAAAGAAAAAAAAAAAAAGATATATACACACATATATCAGTGCAAACACATATGCACATATGTCACCATACGTTCCAACACACAAGTTAACATACATATATACACACATACCCCTACCTACATATAATATATATACACATATTTACAATATACACATACACATATATATATATACACATTTTCACACAGACAGCACACACAAGGAAGAATAAATAGATTAAATGAACCAAAGTGACAATGTTTACAATGTTTTTGTTCAGTCGTTGTTTGCAAAATTCCAAATTCCTTGTATGAGTTAACATATACGGCAATCAAGCTGATTTTGACTGTGATTCTGATGTGTTGACGGCTGTTTTCGAAATAATCGCAGCTTTGATTGCAAAGTGCCCTGTGTGCATCACTGAGGTTATCACTGTGGCTCAGCTAAGCGGAAATATTGGCAGAATAAGAGAAAATGCAATAGCCAGTGCGAGGCCAGTTCAAGGGTGATCATTTAAAATATGACAGCCACTAGCAGAGCCCTGATCCACCTAAATAGAACAGGGCCTTGATAAATGCTATATTCATTTATTCATTCATTCATTATCGTTACCATTTATCCTGCATGCTGGGTCACTGGGGATCGGAGCCTGTCCCTGCTGTCACTGGGCGAGAAGCGAGGTTCACCCAGGACCGGTCGCTGGTCGATCGGAGGGCCACGTATAGCGACTTGCAACCATTCATTCGCAGGTCATATGAAGACAAACAATTATTCATTCCCATTCACTCCTTTGGGCAATTCAGGGTATGCAAGGAAACCGGAGAACCTGGAGGAAACCCATGCAGACATGGAGAAAAATGGACACCCCACACAGAAAGGGCCCAAGTCGGATTCAAACCAGGGACCTTCTCGCTGTGAGGCGGAAGCTGCCCATATTATTTTATGATAAAAAACAAACCAAAACGCTTTGTTT
Organism: Fistularia tabacaria; assembly: GCA_901007705.1. Lineage (NCBI taxonomy): Eukaryota > Metazoa > Chordata > Actinopteri > Syngnathiformes > Fistulariidae > Fistularia > Fistularia tabacaria. Next base: position 98,651 of record CAAKHD010013802.1, on the reverse strand, counting down.
TTTTAAACTTTAACTTGCCCGATCACACACTTTGAATCAATAAAAACAGAACCTAATTGGGCTCAACACACACACACACACACACACTTGCATCCCGACTCACTTGGTCTCGGTAGGTTGATTTGTTTGAACCTCAATATCTTTATCTTAATCAGTGCACACAAGTGAAAAGGGGAAGCAGGAGCTATAAATAGATCCTGCTGTCAAATGGTGACGTGTCCACATTTCTTCAATTTCAGTTTCACACTGTGAGGAACACGTTCACAAACCTGGCCGCCCGATTACCTTGTCAGATCCGTGTCTGATATTATGCTGCTAAGCTTTCTTTGACCCGCAGAAGGATTTAAAATCAGTAGCTTCAGGTTACAAGGCGTGTAGTTTGCCATGTGACGGTGTTGCCAAATACATATTGATTGCAAAATTCTCTGCGAAAGGATTGGGTAAAAAAAGGGGTTTTTCCACGGCTAAATCTGATCAATACACATGGGGTATGAATGAGTACCCTTCAGATTAGCACCAGCAACTTGCATATCAAAGCCTCTGCTGTGAAACATGAATAATTTTGACTGGTAAATATTCACACTGAACATATTTTGGAGATGTGCCTGGGGGATAAAGGAGCATTTGAATGATGCAAGATCCCTCCCAGAATAGAATCAGCTCAGGGTGTGTAAATAATGACTTGTAGATCATCATGCTAATGTTTTTGTGCGAAATGGTTAGTTTGTGAGTGGCTGCTAAAATGAATGCACGTAAATGAAAGAAGGGAAAAGTCAGTCATCACTGATGTGAAAGGGTCCTTGTAACACAATGAGCCTCAAAGAGGCTACGAGCAAATGTTTCGGGAACCACGGCAGAACATAATGTTCGTTTCATATGACTTGTGATTTCAGTCAGAGGCCAATCCATCGTTCATGTTATGAAATAATATTGTGGATAAATTAGATAATAAATGTAACTCAAATTCTTATTCCTCAAATTTTTTTCTAAACAACACAACATGAGCTTGCTGTTTACTTGTAATTATGAGATAAGAAACACATTAGTAAGATATGGAGATCAGATGAAAAGGGCATCTTAAATTTGCAACACAAAACACTCAGTGAATTTAAAGACAGGTTATTCATTAATAAGAACAAAAATGTATTAAAAGTTGATATTCTGCGGAATCATCTGTGTTGTACAAATAGGTGAGCATTATTCCAATGATATGGAATGCATTGTATTCCATGAAGCGGAAAGTAGGAAGTAGGAATATGTTTTTTATGCATCGAGGAACTGAATAAACATTATCTATATTTGAGTTGCCGCTTAGAAAACCAAAGGAAAAAAATATTTAGCCCCATTGATCTCAGCACAATACATACATTTGAGGGAGCCCAAACATGATAAAAAAATGCACATGAGCTACTGAGATATACCTATTGAAGGTTAGTGTTTTAAATAGTTTCATACTGAGAGGTCAACAAATATTAAAAAGAAAAATATGTGATTATCTACTCACAGGTAGATAATCACATACATTAATAAGTTGCATAAATTGTGAGTTCATTAGAATACCAGTGACGATTTTGATGAATGCAGATCCAAAACTACCTTGATGGCATGCATTTTCTTTTTTGTATTTCAGCTCATCTGCTGCACCCGTTTGTTTTAAAAAAAAAAATCTCTCGACCCTGAGATTGGATTCAAAGCAACGGAACGTGGAAGTTGCAATTCAATATTTCCTAACTTCATCTTTTTGAAGTGCCACGGCATTTTAATCTCGTTTTCTGCATCTCCATGAAGAGCTGAATTAAAAAGAAAACAAAACAAATCAAAACAAAAGAAAATAAAGAATGGTTGGCATTTCAAGCTCAAATAGATTTGCATCTCAATGGGTACTAAAAGGTCCCAAAAATATAATTACTGTGTTTTAACACAATCATCAGAGAATTTACTTGGGAGCATTTTGTCAATTTTGATGTGATCGGAAAAAAAAATCCGAGATGCAAATGGGACCTTCGGGCGTTTAGGAAACTGCACAGCAGTAAACAGAAGCGGGAAACAACAGCAAAAACAAACAAACAAACAATACAGTATACAATCATAGAGCAAGAGATAAGAGAACAGAACTTCTCACCAGGAGTCTGTGTCCGGTAATATTCAATCTGGTGACGACGGCGGCGCAGTCGTCCAATTGGTTCTGTCGGTAGAATATTGATTTTGTCTCAGTGAAATGACATTTAATCACACCAGCAGAGTCTGGCTTCAATCTTTCTGTCCCTGCATCTCTTTATCCTCATAATTTAACTTTATCTCAAGAAGCTTTACGCACAGTGTGAGGAGACAGCGCCGAACCCAAGACATCCCTGCTCTCATTATCGCCCGACATATCTTTCTTGACTTTTTGAGTACGGTGCAATTTTTTTTTGTTGGTCTTTTTCCGGTCCCCACCTTATACATGAAGAAAGCCACCATGGCCTGGTCCCAGGTCTCGCACTCCTCTCTGGACGGCAGGTTCATTTTTTTCTCTCGCTGCGGTGGATTATAGAGGGTAACCTGTGAGCCGAAGTGAACTTTTGAAAGCCTGGCGATAGACTGACCCGCTGAGCCACTTGGTTCCAAGACAGAGAAGTGCGTAGAGGGAGGGCCCCCTCATTGTAAACTAATGCATATTCTCCTTTTCGTTACAGCCATGGCGAATATAGCAAATCCTTTTTGATAATCTGAACTGGATGGGGGGACGCATATCAAGCGTTTCCTCTTTGCCTCTCAACACAAACACCTTTGCCAAACAATATCGAAATAGGGATTTGATACCACAGGTCATTTACTGACTTCCTCACATGGCTTTGTTTCCAAATGTGTATTCATGAAGTTGCAAAATTATGAGGACTGGAGTTTGAAAAAAGGGGGAACTGTTAATAATAGCTTACTTACAAGTGAAGTAAAGCTCAATTTTTGTAATATTTCCACAAAGCCACTTTTGTTGACTCATACCTGTGGTTGTGGTCGGACCCACTGCAACCGATCTAAAATAGTGCCGGGATTTAAAGGTATGACAAGCAACAAATGTGCTTCATCCCAATATTCATTTATGGTCTTGGACTTGAATGACACAAACTTAAAATGCACAAAACATAAAATATCAGATTTAAAGTTTTTTTTTTTCTGTTTAGGTTACCTCAACAAATCAAGTGGCTACCAAGACTATCCCCAGTGTAAGTCATAGTCTGATAGTCTAGATTGAAATCAGGAGGAATGAAACGAAACAGTTTTAGCCATACAATCAATGGGTGTCCCACAAAAACGTGTAGGAAATTCATTCATTCAATATAGGTACTGCTTATCCTGCACTCATGGTTGCATGGGAGCCTATCTCAACTGTCCCGGGGGGGCCCCAGGGGGCCACCGGGGTTTTTCTGGAGCAGGCGCCAAACCACCACAGGGTCATGTATCGAGACATACAACTCATTGGGCAATTTGGGGTCTCCAATGAACCCAATATATGTTTTTGGACTGTGGGAGGAAACTGCAGAACCCCAGAGGAATCCAGGAATTGAACTGAACCAGGAACTCGCGCTAACAGCACGAAGGACCCTGGTTCGATTCCGACAGGCGACCTTCGTGTGTGGAGTTTGCCTTTTCTCCTCATGTCTGCATGGGTTTTCTTCGGGTTCTACGATTTCCTCCCACTGTATGCAGCATGTTGATTGGAAAAAATGGGAAAATTGCTCAGATTTGCGAATGAGAGAGTTAATGGTTGTTTGTCTCTGTATGTGGATCTGCGATTGACTGCCGACCAGTCCTGGGTGTACCCAGCCTCCCGCCCGATCACAGATTGGATAGGCTACAGCCCACTGCAACCCCGAGTAGGATAAGCATGGATGGATGTTCGTTTCCATCCAGGATTTGATGAATCAGGGTAAGAGATTGATGGCACAGATGCTTGTGTAAGTGATGCAGGGGGGCGATGCATGCAGTTAATGTATTTACAATACCGAGAGATATTTTATATCTGCTTCTGATACAATGAAACATTTACATAAAGTTCAGGGATCGATTTATAGGAGGTTATGATCTCTTCATCCTCCGTTTCTGTTGTTTCTGCCAGTATCTTCAGTGGGCGACTTGTTTCACTCCTTCCAGTTGCAGTTTTATTTGCATGAAAACAGCGCTTTTGTTGTTTTCGAAACATTTTTTTTTCGAGTCAGCATGTTCTCCCCATGTTTGTGTAGGTTTTCTTCCGGGCCCAAAAACACGCAACGAGTTCAATTGAGACCCTGAAATTGCCAAGATGTGTGAATGAGCGAGTATGTTTTGATGGATGTGGCCCCACAACCCGGTGACTTAGATAATGAATGAATGAACGAATGAAAAAATGAATGTATGAAATATCGAGAGCATTTAGGGATCTCTTTGAATACTTTAGGAGTGCATTGAGGGTCACGTTTAAACATGCTTGTTAAATACTGCACGAATGAACGGATCATTTTAGCAAGCTGGAAACAGACAGTCAGCTGGCCTGGCTTTCTCCAGTCTTGAAAATATGTTCATGTGCTGCATCTCATAAACTGACTGATACCACACACACACACACACTCACACACACACACACACACACACACAGAATGGTTAAAATGAAGTTTGCTATTTCACGGGGAGCTCTCGTTCGCAACTGTGGCTTTATGAAAATCAGGCAGATGCAGTCATGCGCGGACATCAGCCCGCTATCAATTTCCTCCTCCAGCTCCAAGTAAGGAAGTAAATAAGAGTGAATATTATACAATGCGGTAAACTTCTCCATTATTCTAAGCCCATGGATATGAGAGATAATGCTTTTTAGAGAGGCTCATTTTTAATTGTGTCTGACAATTTCAAGCGATATCGTATATGTGTTACGATTCAAACTTTACACGGCTGTGGTCCATAAAACCTCTGTCCAATTAATTCACATTTCAAATTCCGACACATACTTCTGGAATGCCGGCGGATCGATCCAAGTCCATACGATAAGACCGAATGTTTAATTTATACATTGTTTCCCTTCATAAGTCATTTATTCAATATAGGAACTATCCTTGACCTGAAATATTGATGATATAAAGGTGCAAGGAAACAGAAAAACATGATTTACCTTTGGGCTGTTCCGTGGGAGAGGGGTGCTTTTACAATGCTTTGCTGGCTATTGATTTTCCGACCTTAAATGCAAAATGTGCCGGGTTGATCTCGTTCGGACTTCCCACGCCACATGGGACGACACGAGAAAACAGCGCTGTTAAAACCTTTCTGTCTTCTTCGTTAAAATGAATAACTCGACCTTCTGGTTGTGCTGCGATGAAACATCTATTCGACGCCAAAACAATGCAATAAGCAACAACACAGACCAAAGGATTAACATGGATAAGTGTGCTATGTGTTTGTAAATGAGTATAAGGACAAGGTGATTTTGTTAAGCTTTTTTTAATAGTCCATCCCAGGTGGTTTTGTATCCTGAATGAAAATCCATGCTTAGTCTACTTATACTATTCCCTCTCCTGGGTCAATTTCTCTTCATGGCTCTCATTTAGTGCCGAGATTGCATTCGCAGGGGTTTTCATCCAACGTTTGCCGTGTATTTGAATCATGCCATCCGTGTTTGGACAGTGCCGTCTTGCTAAGTTTAAAAATCCAATTATCAACTCTGGCTGAGCATTGCTTCTTAAATTCAGTCACGAGTTCACCTGATGTGACTCACGACAGGCCCGTGTAAAGCCTTCCTCATGATATTAAGTAAATTATACATATATTCCGGTTCTGAGCGACAAAGTCCCTGGTTTGATGCCCGCAGGGGGCCATTCTGCAACGAGTTTGCGTGTTCTCTCTGTGTCTGCGTGGGATTCCGCAAGTTCTCCGGTTACCCCGAACAGCCCCAAAACATGCAGAAGGTCAATGCGAGACCCCGGGCGCTTGAATGAGAGGGTGTATAGTTTGTATTATCTCTGTATATGGCCTTGTGGTTGACTGGCGACCGGTCCAGGGTGAACCCCGCCTCTCAACCAATGACAACTGGGATAGTCTCCAGCCCCCCCATGAGTTTAGGATAAGCGGTATAGATAATGAATGAATGAATAAATATCTGGTTTACTGGATTGAAAGTACCCAAACTGATTTGTATGTGGTGGACATTTCAGTTCAAGTCATATTTTCCTTTTTTTTTTACTTATTACATTTTTAAAAATGTATATTTTATAGCCCCTTTGTGTTACTGCTTGGTTGCCTTAATCTTTTAATGTAGAGCTAAAATAGTCTGTATGTCCACCCCAACATGCAGTTTGTTATTTGTTGTTGTTTCTTTCCATCCAGTCCATTCCATACATTAATGTATCAGTGTCACATCGCCGTTGATAAAAGAAGAAAAAAAAGAAGTAGGATTAAATGAATCCCATTCCTGTGGAATGACCAATCCTTATCACCGTTGTAGGAAATTAGTAGGCTTCTGCTGTCTATTATGGGAGATCTGAGAAAAATGCGGTGCTGTAATTGGGTTTGGGATGAAAAAAAAGAAATATATATGTATAAAGTCCAAGTTCAGACAGTATTTTCGCGAGGCTGGGGTCCGCGCCTGACACCACTTTTCGGGTCTGATTAAAGGTCTTGGCCAAACGTATCTGCTTTCTCTTTTTCTTAAGAAGGAACATTCTTCTGCCTTGTTGTGTTGAGCGCAGGTGAGGTGGGGTAATGCTGTTATCTGATTCAAATGTTCGACAAACTACCTTCCTGACTTTGAAAACGTGAAACACGAGGTGTTTAGAAAAATGCTCGGCAAATACGTTTTTTTCTCTTTTCTTCGGCCGCTGGTTGAACCATTATTTTTTGTTTTTTGTTTTTGTGCAGCCCACTTCTGCATTGTCGTATCCGCAGTCAAGCTGCAATTACTCCGCAGAGCTCTAATTAGCGGTGCAACTTAAATATTGCCTTTTATTACTCGTCTGTTTCAGTGTGGTCCTTCTCCAGAAAATACATACTAAAAAAAACACAAACCGAGAACTCAGACGTGTGGACGTGGAAAGTAGAGCGTGGGAACGCGGGAGGGAATGATCGTTTTGGGTCCACCATTGCACGTTGTTACATTTAGGTGAGGCTGCACTTCAAAGATAAAGCTTGGGGTCTGCATTTCCACTCGCTCTTTAACCTCTGGGGTCAACTCATTGCTGGAGTATTAGACAGCCTTTGCCTCAAATCTCTGCTCCTCGGCGTCGCTCTGTGATCTTTCGGAGAGAGACACGCAATGACACCTCCGCGCACTGCGTAGGGAAGTTTCGGTTAGATGTGGGGTTCTCTTCAGACAAAGATAATTGGAGCTTCTGAGATCCAAAAACAACCAGTGGATGGTGGTGGTGGTGCCCGTGATCGTCATTTCAGTATTCTAACAGCCACCAGGCAGTTTGCAGTAATCCATGATGGGATTGACAAGTTGGACGTCTGTACACAGGGAAATTTTGCTGTGCAAGGTGCTATACTTCGACATGGAGGCGCGTTGGTTTGCACTTCCGCCTCAAAGTGAGAAGGTCCCTGGTCTGATACCTAGAGCAGGCCTTCACTACGTGAAGTTTGCATGTTGCATGTCTCCGTGGGTTTCCCTGGGTGAGAGAAAATGTTCATTCTGGACCGGTTGTCAATTAATCGCAGGGCTGCATCTAGAGATGCGAAACAATTCATGCTCTCATTCACACATCTGTGCAATTTAGGTGGGAGGAGGCCGGAGAACCTGAAGGAAACCCAAGCTAACGCAGGGTGAACTGTACACAGAAAGGCCCCCCTTTTCTAAACGGAACCAGAAATAATAATAATAATAATAAAAAAATAAAAAATAAAAAATAAAAAATAAAAAATAAAAAATAAAATAATAATAATAATAATAATAATAATAATAATAATAATAATAATAATAATAATGCGCGATAAATCATAAGAACATGATTTTTCATTATTATATGAATTCATCACTCAACAACAGCAACAACAACAACAGCAACAACAACAACAACAACAACAACAACATCCATCCATCTTCTTCCGCTTATCCGTGATCGGGTCGCTGAGGCAGAGATTTCCCTCTCCCCAGCCACATGGTCCAGCTCTTCTGAGGGGACCCCAAAGCGCTCCGAGGCCAGCCTAGAGACATAGTCTCTCCAGCGTGTCCTGGGTCTTCCCCGTGGCCTCCTCCCAGATAGACATGCCAGGAATAACTCCCCCGGGAGGCGTCCAGGAGGCATCCTGACCAGATGCCCGAGCCACCTCATCTGACTCCTCTCTATGTGGAGGAGCTGTGGTTCTTCTCTGAGTTCCTCCCGGATGGCCGAGCTTCTCACCTTATCTCGAAGGGAGAGTGCGGCCGCCCTGCGGAGAAATCTCATTTTGGCCTCTTGTATCCGCAATCTTGTTTATTTCGGTCACTACTCACAGCTCGTGACCATAGGTGAGGGTAGGAACTTAGATCGACTGGTGAATTGAGTGCTTCGCCTTCCAGCTAAGCTCCCTCTTCACCACAACAGACCGATACAGAGTCCGCATCACTGCAGATGCTGCACCGATCCACTTGTCGATCTCCCGCTCCCTCCTCCCCTCATTCGTGAACAAGACCCCGAGATACTTGAACTCCTCCACCTGGGGCAGCCACCCGACCCAGAGTGGGCACTCCACCCAATTCCGGTCGAGCACCATTGTCTCGGATTTGAAGGTGCTGATCCTAATCCCGCCTGCTTCACACTTGGCTGCAAACTGCTCCAGTGAGAGCTGGAGATCATGGCCTGACGGAGCCAACAGCACCACATCGTATGCAAAAAGCAGAGACTTGATCCTGTGGGCACCAAACCAGATCCCCTCGACACCCTGGCTGCACCTAGACATTCTGTCCATTAAAGTTAAGAACAGAATCTGTGACAAAGGGCCTTCCTGGCGGAGTCCAACTCTCACCAGAAATGGTTCCAACTTACAACCAGCGTTGTGGACCAAGCAGGGACCGAACAGCCTGTATAATAGTTTGAACCCCAACGTGCAGGCGCTGAGTCGGGGGGCAATCAATATGCCCACCCTGGTGCCTCTCACGGGGGGCAACTCTAGAATACAAAAGAGGCCAGTCCCTCTCGAAAGGCCTGGTTCCAGAGCCCACGCTGTGCGCCATGGTGAATCCAACTATATCTAGTTGGAATCTCTCAGCCTCGCGCACCAGCTCGGGGTCTTTCCCCGCCAGAGAGGTGACATTCCATGTCCCCAGAGCCAGCTTCCGCAGCCGAGGGTCGGACCGCCAAGGCCCCGCGCTCCGGCCACCGCTCGGCTCACACTGCGCCCGACTCCCTTGGCCCTTCCTGTGGGTGGTGAGCCTGCCCGGCCGAGTCCCATGGGTGCAGGTCCGGCCACCAGGCGCTCGCCATCAAGCCCCCCCCCCCCCCCCGGCCCTGGCTCCGGGGGGCCCCCAGCG
>CAAKHD010013802.1:55185-84063 GCA_901007705.1 Fistularia tabacaria | reverse complement strand
CCCCCAGTACACACACACACACACACACACATACACACACGCACACACACACAAACACACACACACACACACACACACAAACACACACACACACACACACACACACACACACACACACACACACACACACACACACACACACACACACACACACACACACACACACACACGCACATGCACACACACATTCCTAACGCTGCTAAAGTCTGATAAACATGGCATTAAAGTGACATGAGAGTGACGGGTAGCATTAAAAGATTAAGGAAAATGCAAAAATGCTAATAATAAACTCCTAAATCTATCCTTATCCTACAATTAAATATACCGAATACATTAATATCATAATTAAATTTACTTGTTTTTGTTATTTCTTTGACATTGATTCCTACAAAATTGGCATTTTCAGATAGCAAATTCACTTCAAAATACCAATGTACAAAAGCCTGTCTTTAATTGATAAACTGCATAACCCCAGTAATAATATCTTTTCATGTCGCTCTTAATCTCCTGTGGATTAACTGGATTCGCAGCGTCAGAGCTGAAGTTTGCGTTCCTCCGCACAGATTAACAGAAAACATCTTCCCTATCGAAATACCATGGAGGTAACTTTGAATAAAGCACCTCACTTCTTCTATTTGTTATAACTGAAACTGTTCGTTGGAGATTACTTGCACATTTTCATCTGTGTTAATAATTTTGTGCCATAATTTTGGGTTTTATCCACTGCGTGAAGAATAACGTAGTATGTCTTAAATTAAACATTACTTATACAGCGATAATGTGTTCTTTCTGACACTTCTGCAGGAAATGTGGGGTCTTTCTGAACTGCCCCTTTCCCATTTTTTGTCAGGTGCAGGATGCCCTCATAGGGCGCCGAAAATTCAGCTTTTACAAATTGCTGAGCATGTGTAATTCTCCTTTTTTTTTTTTCCTGTCTAACCTCATCCGTCAGCCTGTCCATCACCCCTGCAAACAAGAAGAGGCTCAGACCTCATCACTGATGAAGTCCCACCTCTACCTTGAACTTCTCTGTTACACCAACAGCACACTTCACCACTGTCTCACAGCCAGCATACATGTCCTGCACCAGTCGAACATATTTCTCTGCCACTCCAGACTTCCTCATACAATGCCGTAGTTTGTCTCTTCATCATCACACTTCTTCTCCATTCCTCAGACATCGTCTCTCTCTCTAAGATCCTGCTGAATAATGTAGCGAGAAACTCTACTGCTGCCTCTCCTAGACGCTTCCATACCTCCACAGGTATATCATCTGGACCAACTGCCTTTCCACTCATCCTCTTCATTGCCTTCCTCACTTCACTTTTACTAATCTTTTCTACTTTGTGGTCTACATAAGTCAGCTCTTCTACCTTCCCTCTCTTTCATTTTCCTCATTCATCAGCTCTTCAAAGTCCTCTTTCCATCTTCCCCTCACTCTTCTAGCATCTGTCAATACATTTCCCTCTCCATCCTTAATCACCTGGACCTGCTGTACATCCTTTACATCTCATTTCTCTCTCTTTTGCCAGCCTGTAAAAATCATTTTCTCCCTCCTTACTGTCCAACTGAGCGGAAAAGCCATCGTACCCCCTTTGTTTTCCCTTTGCTACCTCTATCTTTACCTAACGCTGCATCTTTCTGTACTCCTGTCTGTTCTCATCAGTCCCCTCAGTGTCCCACTTCTTCTTTGCTAACCGCTTTCTCTGTGCATAGTCTTGCACTTCCTCATTCCACCACCAAGTCTCCTGATCTACTTTCCTTACTGACGATGCACCAAGTACTCTCCTACCTGTCTCCCTGATCACATTAGCTGTAGTTATCCAGTCATCTGGAAGCTCTCCCTGACCACCCAGCGCCTTTCTCAACTCCTCCCTGAAAACCATACAACACTTCTTTCTTTTCAAAGAGCTTCCAGCACTTTTTCCTTTGCTCCGCCTTCGTCCTCATGATCTTCCTTCACCAGGGTCATCCTACAAACCACCATGCTACGCTACCACTACTTTGCAGTCACTTATCTTTTTCAGATTACCTAATCGATACAAGATGTAGTCTACCTGCGTGCTCCTACCTCCGCTCTTATAAGTTATCTTATGTTCCTGTCTTTTCCTGAAATAAGTATTCACTATATTTCCATCCTTTTTGCAAAGTCAACCACCATTTTTCCCTCTGCGTTCTTATCCTGGAAACCAAACCTGCAGACTACTCCTTCATCAGCTCTATTGCCTACACCAACATGCCCATTGACGTCTACCCCAATTACCACTCTCTCATCTCTGAGGATATTCTGCATCACTTCATCTAACTCATTCCAGGAACTTCTCCTTCTCCTCTAACTCACATCCTACCTGTGGGGCATAGCCACTAACAACATTGAGCATCACACCTTCAATTTCCAGTTTCAGACTCATAAGTCTGTCTGACATTCTTTTCACCTCCAGAACATTCCTAACAAACTCCTCTTTCAAGTTAAGTCCTACTCCATTTCTCTTCCTGTCAGTACCGTGATAGTACACCTTAAAACCTGATCCTAAGCCTGTAGCCTTACTAGATTTCCACCTGGTCTCCTGGACAAACAGTATATCCGCCTTCCTTCTCTGCATCATGCAAAAGTTTTACGCCAGGTTGCCCTTTCTGACACCACTCTCTGCATTTATCTGGGCTTGGGACCAGCTCAGAGAGACAATGGCCTGCGATATACATAATAAATGAGATAATGAAACCGTAAATTGACAACAACTATGATCGCAAAAAAACGGGTTCTGAAAAAATTGACAATTTTTGGTATATTCTTTTTAGGTTCTACAAAATACATGTGCTGTGATATGTTTTCCAACCAGAGTGTTTAATATTTATATTATATCCCTTGAGGGCCTTTATCAGAGCTCGGCGCACAAAGTCAATTGTTGCGATCCACACATTCCTGTCGTGTTGTCTCGGTTAAATGAGGCACGGAACCTGCTCCATGTACATTTCACGATTGTTAGAATTATGAATTGAATTTAGCATAGTGTAATGGATCAACTAGTCACAGCATTCCTGTTCATGTCAGGGCGGACGTCTCGTGAGAGCAGCGCTGAGAGGCAAACAGACGAAACCTCGCTGCGGTGTAAAAATCTGTTGTGGACACACTCGGTCTTTGATCTGCCTATTGTTTTTCACGTTGGGAAGGGATTTGAGGCAAGGCGCTGACAGGAACGCGCTGGAGAGACGACCCCGGAGAGTTCTCCATATCAAAGCTGTATTGACTTTAGCCCGTCCTTGCGTCTGGGCACAGAGTCCCCCCGATTCTGGAAAAGCACACTCTGGCGCCGGCGCTTCGCCTTCTAGCTTCATTTGCATGTCAATCTGTCATTTCACATTCTGCGCATCGACATATAAGATAAGGATACAAATTCAGGGCTGGGGTCGGCAAACATGGTGGGAACAGAAGGAGGGTGTTCTTACCGTTATATCAAATCTTGTTCAAACACTGCAACCCTCTGTAATCTGGTGGAGAAGTCAACCAATTCAGATCTCTATATGTGTGTTTAGACACTGATGATACTGAGTGCTTTGTTTGAGAAGCTTTTTCTACGAGCGCTGGTAAAGATCTTTTTTTCTTTAAATTGAACCACCGTCAGCAGCACTGATATGTCAAGCAGATAGAGGATTAGTTTCGCCAGTGATTTGGCCAATTAGGCCCCAGTCTGAGCTCCATTCCGTAAGGAGTTGTTTCACTGATTTAACCGCGGCCAGGAGAGAGCAGGAATAGGAGTTGGCTGCGGGTAATTATGCACGGCTGGCCTCCCTGTTTGGGTGCGGTAGTTTCGGTCCTCGGCAGGAAGCAGATCTTTCAATCAATCTGTCAAGGTGTTCATAGAAACCCCGCTTAAACATAGGCAAGGTAGGAAGTCCTCTTCGAGTTTGAATTGTGAATAATAAAAACAGGTCGTGTCGTGGATGCAGTGGTTTCTGTGAGTATGGAAAGGGAATTTGAGGAATATTTCTTTTTAAATTCAAATAACACAGGATGAGATGTTAAATTCCTTGTGTGCGCACATGCAGAAAACTTGGTGAATGATGTGTGGTAAGTTGAATTTCGGAGCTGTTTGGTGTTTGCAAAGCATTGCTGCTTGTTGGTTGCTGGGGCAGCAAAAACTGACAAGAGAAAACTTGAATCATGGGTTTTAAATTGAATGTGGGATCTTTGATTCGAATAATGGGCGGAAAGTTGAATTTCGGACGCATCATCAGTAGTGTTCCTCTGGGTCAAGGGGTGTTTCGGCCTGTAAACACGATACACCCTCACTAGAGGTGTCCGGCTACGGGCTGATCAAACCTGTGCTTGCGTCCCACGCCCAAGTAGGTTGCCCTGTCTTGTTAGCTAGGGTCCCAACTGGGATTGTTTAAATTAATTATGGTAGTAGAACCGAATTAGAAACTGCAGTGACTAACAAAGGTAGCCTGTTTGCAACGACCCAACACGATTACGTTGTTCACACGATGATTGCACTGAGGGATTCATTCACTCCCTCTCCTTAATTTATAACAGTTAGAATTTAAATTTCTTTGTCAGTATTATTATTAACTTAATTATTTACTTACTGCCCGTAAGGTTTTTTTTCTAAGCACATTTGTATATTGTCTCCCATACTTATTTTACAACATGTTACTGTCACTATTGTTCTTCATCTGGCGTGAAGGAATGTACAATGTAAGAATTTAATTGCATTTTCTCAATCACCATATTCTTACAATGTATATGACAATAAAAAATCTAGAATCCCTTGAACAATCTATAACCTTTAGCCCAGGGTCGCGGAGGTGAGCTTGAGCCGATCCCAGCTGTTACTGGGCCAGAGGCGGGGTTTGATCACGGGGCCACATACATAGACATACAACCATTCACTCTCTTAATTCACACATCTGTGCGATTTCTTCATATTGGACCTTGGAAGGAACCACGACAACACTGAGGAAACAAATGCAGACGTGGGTAGAACATAGAGGCCCCCGAGCCGAAAGGCAGGAAGTGAACCAGGGACCTTCTTGCCATGAGGCAAAAGCATTAGAGAGTCGTCAGGGATTCATTTTACAGAGGTAGAATCCCTGCACGGTCCAGTCTGCATCCAAGAGGCTATTTTAAATTGCATGTTTTTTAAGATGGAATTGAATTCTGAACCGCTTTTCGTATCCATATTGGCACATTTTACCAGTACAGCTTTTCCAAATGGATTTTGCCCGACGATAAACTCTTAACATTCACCTGTTAAATCCTCTGTATTTTATTGTTGTGCCAATGGCACATCCCATCAGCAATAACCCTGTGGCCCCTACGACCCCTTGGAGTTGCAGCTTCTGATGAGCCCTGAGGTGCACTCTCAAATGTCCCATCAGAATTTTTATTTATTTATTTTCATTTCTTCAGTTTCTTCATTTCTCTAGTTCTAATCTGGTCTGTCTTGAATATTTAATTGCTGATAAGTATTTCATTTTCAAATGAAAACCTCAAAATAAACCATTATTTTCTTGCAGGAGTTCTTTCAAGACCCCCCGCCATAAAACGTGTTATGAATATTTTCATCCACTGTTGTGACTTTGAGGTTGTTTTGATGAATTTCAAGTTCTCCTGCAATCAAAATACCTTTTTCAACTTGCTCCCACATTTGAAAACGTGAACTTCACTCCGCATGATGATGCCTGAGGAGTGTGACGCAGAATGGTTTTTATCATTATTGTTTTGGAATCATTCGAAATTTTTACTTTGAAGACCCGATAGTGTCTGACGTGCGCATTTCGAAATTGCATCTCTTCCGAAGTACCAGAAATGCCAAAAGTGCAACTGTGTCTGTATCTCCTCTCTGACTTTATTTGGACCTTTTCTACTGCCGGTAATCAACAGAGATGACCGGCTGCAGGAAGGGTCCATTCTATCAGTGCCCCCGGCGGGAGATTCATAGTTCTCCTGTCCGGACAGGATGAGAGCCCGGGCGAGACCCGCCTGATTCCTGCAACTTCTCTCCATGGCGAATGGAAAGAGTCAGAAGGCAGCAGTGTCCGGTTGTACCAGCCGGACAGGACCAAGGGGCTCGCTGCTGTTATTCTCTGGGACCAAGCGCAGTGACGGACCCTCTTGCAAGCTTTTGAAAAATTTGGAATCCGCGTTGGTTAGCGTTTCAACCTCACATCAAGAAGGTCCCTGGTTCGATTCTGATAGGGAGGCCTGACTGTGTCGGGGTTTCCTCCGGTCCAGTTGGAGTTAATCGGAGACCCTTGATTGCCCAGACATGTGAATGAGAGGGGGAATAGTTGTACGTCTCTATATATGGCCCTGTGACTGGCTATTCGTCCACTGTGAACCCTACCTCTGACCCGATGGCAATAATAAGCAGTATAGATAATAAATGAAAATAAAGGAATTTGTGACATCATGAGTTGGCCAGTATACTGCTGTGTATGTTTGTGTGTTGGTGTGATGTGTAAAATTCAAGCCTTGAAGTCACAGTGGTAGTTGTCTTCATCATGTTACATGCCTCAGCAAGTAAGTGCTTTTCACAGATTCTGAATTTTTTTTGTTGTATTCGCAATTTTTTTGAAGGTATCATTGGGTGTTGATTTCATCATCTCCAAATGTTGGGCTGTCCCTGAAAACCAAACCGAAGAGTCAATTCCTCTGGTCTTTTGCAGCGACGAGGTCACTCACGTGGTGTGCGAGGGCTGCCAGGATTCGGTCCTGTGGGCGTGGTTGAAGGGGCGCGGGCTGAAGAATCCATCGCTGATGCAAGTGTTACATATCAGCTGGTTCACCGACAGCATGAGGGCCGGGAGACCTGTTGCTGTGGAGACCAGGCACCTCATTGAGGTTGGTGTGTCTTGAATTAGACCTTCGTATCGAGGAGCGGTGTAAGCACTAGATGGCACTGCAAACCAAACAAGTGTTTCCTAAAAGCTGTACTATTTGGTGGCGAGAGGAAACCCAAGATAATTTAACAATTTCTCATGCAAGTGACGGATATTATGGATGTATTTCATATGCAGGTACAAAAAAGGACGCATGAGCTTCTTACTTTCACATCTATAACCCAAATGAGACTTTTCCTCAGCCCCTGCTCATATCTACACTCTGATAGCACCAGACACATCCCCTCTGTGTTGCGTGGGAGTACAAAATAAACCCATAAGCAGGACGCCGGGGCTCAGAGTGTCCCGCTAACTGAAAGACATGCACATATATTCCCCTCTTGGATGGCAATCGGAGAGATCGGCAGCATATGGATCCAAAATAAAGAAATATGTCGCCTGCTTTAAATGGCCTCTACTTTTCCTCCCACAGAGGAGGAATAAAAAGACCACACCACTGAAGTAACAGTTACCAGGCTCAATCTAGGTTTTCTATGTGACAACATTAACAGGAAATGACTTGTTTTTGCCTTCCCATGATTTAATGTTTTTTTTTTTTTTCGCATCCCAACATCATTTCTAGCAGTAATTTGCTTGTATCCAGCACCATCATTAGGTGACAGGGCTAATGATGCCATGGTGACATACATTGACCCGTCTCCCTAGGTAACCACAAGCCCTCTCCTTGGCTTGTTTTGTGATGTGTGTGTGAAGTAGTGAAAGAGGTAACACGCGGTGGCATTTAGGAGCAAGTGCTGGTAGCCTGATTGTTTCTCATGAGTGATTCATCCCTTCAAGGAGCTATCCCGTCTAAATAAAATATTCCGCAAAAAGGCTACTTCTCCGGCACATTTTCCAGCGGCTCTTCTTCTGGAGATGCAATGCGTTTCAAAAAAATCATAAATATTCCGCGGCTAAGTTGGGGAGAAATTTTTCGAGAGGATGTTTAAATGAGGTGGTAAGATGTAAGAACACACCACTTGAAAAATGGCAAAATAGGAGTTATTTCCGAGAAAATGGTTTTAAAGCTCGTCTAGTTATGTTTTCGGAATCCTTCATGATATAGCACCGACGACGTCTATTTTCAAAAATTGTCCTAGATCACCAAATGTTCCTCTGTGCACGGCACGATGCAGATACTGATGTATCAACGAGGCGCAAGGCAGTGAAACCAAATGGATATTGAATATTTTATCTGGAGGTTAGAATATTCAGTTTATGACAGGAAGGACATATTCTGGGGAATTCTGCCCTTTTGACCATAAGAGCTAGTGTCTGCAAGCCCACTACTACGAGCACGCTTTTTATTTTTAATTCTAGTTCGCCATGTTTCTCATGCACTTCATTCATTTCTTTATAAATTTTCCATTCTTAGACAAGCAGCAGAAGTTGAATTTCCTTTGTGCTGCCAGCGTTTGCAGCGACACACAAAAGACGAAGCCTGCCCGTGCATCACTTTATACCGCGCCGATGTTGTTGCATGGGCTTCATCTTCCTAAAGCTGCCGACTGGAGTGGGGATAAAATGAATTTACTACTTTTCGGATTAAGAAAAAAAACAGTCTTTGGCGGGTTAGAAAGTTACATCCTCTCATACATTTATTTTGGAATTTTGATAAGAGAAAAATAGTGGGCGGTAATGAATGTTTGCTAATGAGTGGGCAGTAATGAATGTGTGCTACTTGTCATTATTTTTTCATGAAAAAATTGTGAAAAATTCTTATACCTATGTGAGTTACTGGACCTTTTTTATTTAGTTTATTGTTGGCGTGGTCACACTCAGGGGTAGGGACTGTCTACACTCGAATGTGACATGTTTTAGCCAATTATTATTCCAATCGGACTGGACTCCGGAGCAATTTGAGAGCCGTTCTCCAATGCGTGAGACCTGCGTGCACAGGTGGGAATGGAAGAAGCTCTACTTACATTGAAGTCTTTGGGCCGGCTGTGGCTCAACTTTTGCAGTGGGCGTCCCTCCAATCACGAGGACCAGGAAGGTTTGAATTGTCCACACCTGTACTTCCTCCCCATTTTGATCCCACCTGTTCCCATTTAAGTGTGCATATTTGGTTTGTATTACCCTTAGTCTTGTTCCTATCTCCCCATCCGATGCCAGAATCAAGTTTGCCAAAATTTTGGAATGGTGATTCCCATGAACCGTGTCAGTGCTCCTTATTGTGACTTATTTCCTTTTGCACTTTGTACTTAGAAAATTAGTATAGACGGATAGACAGTCCTCTAATGCAGCCTCAGGGCGGCAAGGGCCAGTGTCTCCTTGAGCCAGCCTCGAGGAGAGGGGGGCACATGCCAGTGTCTCCCTGAGCCGGTCCCAAGCCTGGATAAATGCAGAGGGTTGCGTCAGGAAGGGGCGCCTGGCATAAAACTTTTTGCCAAAACAAAATATGCGAATCAAACCTATGAATCTCATAACGGATCGGACGAGGCCCGAACGCAGGGTACCAGTGGAAATTGGGCTACTGTGGGTCGAAGGAGAGGAGGAACGTGTGTTTTCGGAGGCAGAGAGAGAGGAGGAAAGGCAAAAGTCTCGGACTGGGAGTGGGGACTTTGAATGTTGGGACAACGAGAGGAAAAGGTAGAGAGTTGGTTGACATGATGCAGAGAAGGAAGGTGGACATACTGTGTGTACAGGAGACCAGATGAAAGGCTTCTAGTAAGACTAGAGGCTTAGGAGCAGGTTTTAAGTTGTACTATCATGGTACTGACAGGAAGAGAAATGGAATTGGGAATTATCTTGAAAGAGGACTTTGTTAGGAATGTTCTGGAGGTGAAAAGAATGTCAGCTAGACGTATGAGTCTGAAACTGGAAGTTGAAGGTGTGATGCTCAATGTTGTGAGTGGCTATGCCCCACAGGTAGGAAGTGAGTTAGAGGAGAAGGAGAAGTTCTTGGATTAGTTCGATGAATTGATGCAGAATATCCCCAGAGAGGAGAAAGGACTCCCTCGTTCTACTGGGAGACTTCAACGCTCACGTGGGCAACGACAGTGCGACTTGGAAGGGCGTGATTGGGAGGAACGCCCCCCCGATCTGAACCCGAGTGGTGTTTTGCGATTGGACTTGTGTGCTCGTTACGGATGATCCATAACGAACACCATATTCAGGCATAAAAGTGTTCATATGTGCACTTGGCACCAACGCAACTTTGGCTACAGTTCTTTGATCGACCTTGTGGTCATATCGTCGGACTTACGGCCGTATGTCCTGGACACTCGGGTGAAGAGAGGGGCGGAGCTGTCAATTGATCACCACCTGGTGGTGAGTTGGCCCCAATGGTGGGGGAAGATGCCGGTCAGACCTGGTAAACCCAAGCGTAATGTGAGGGTCTGGACATGTTGGTGCAGGAAATAGAGGTGATGAAGTAGTGATGGGCAGGTTTGGTTTCCAGGATAGGAACGCAGAGGGACAAATTCAAAAAGAATGGAAATGGCTGTAGTGAATACTTTTTTCCAGAAAAGACAGGAACATAGGGTAACTTATAAGAGCGGAGGTAGGAGCACGTAGGTAGACTACATCTTGTATGGACAAGGTAATCTTAAAGAGATTAGTGACTGCAAGGTAGTGGTTGATGACAGTGTTGCCAGACAGCATAGGATGGTGGTTTATAGGATGACTCTCGTGACAAAGAAGATCATGAGGACAAAGGCAGAGGAGAGGATAAAGTGCTGGAAGCTGAAAAAAGAGAAGTGTTGTATGGTTTCAGGGAGGAGTTGAGAAAGGCTCTAGGTGGTCAGGGAGAGCTTCCAGATGACTGGATAACTGCAGCTAATGTGATCAGGGAGACAGGTAAGAGAGTACTTGGTGTGTCGTCTGGAAGGAAGGTAAATAAGGAGACCTGGTGGTGGAATGAGGAAGTGTAGGAGTGTATACAGAGAAAGCGGTTGGCAAAGAAGAAGTGGGAAACTGACGGGACTGAAGACAACAGACAGGAGTACAGGGAGATGCGGCGTAAGGTAAATATAGAGGTAGCAAAGGCAAAACAAAGGGAGTATGATGACTTTTATGCTCGGCTGGACAGTAAGGAGGGAGAGAATGATTTATACTGGTTGGCAAAACAGAGAGACAGAGATGTAAAGGATACACAGCAGGTCCAGGTAGAGAGGGAAATGTATTGACAGATGCTAGAAGAGTGAGGGGAAGATGGAAAGAGTACTTTGAAGAGCTGATGAATGAGGAAAATGAAAGAGAGGGAAGGGTAGAAGAGGTGACTATTGAAGACCACAAAGTAGCAGAGATTAGTAAAAGTGAAGTGAGGAAGGCATTGAAGAGGATGAGTGGAAAGGCAGTTGGTCCTGATGATATACCTGTGGAGATATGGAAGTGTCTAGGAGAGGCAGCTGTAGAGTTTCTGGCTAGATTATTCAACAGGATCTTAGAGAGTGTGAAGATGTCTGAGGAATGGAGAAGAAGTGTGATGCTGCCCATTTTTAAGAATAAGTATAGCGGTAACTAAAGAGGGCTAAAGTTGATGAGCCATACAATGAAGTTATGGGAAAAAGTAGTGGAAACTAGACTGAGAGCAGAGGTCAGCATTTGTGAGCAGCAGTATGGCTTCATGCTGAGAGTACTACAAATGCAGTATTTGCTTTGAGAATGCTAATTGAGAAGTACAGAGAAGGTCAAAGAGAGCTGCATTTTGCTTCTGTAGACCTAGAAAAAGCATACAACAGGGAGCGAAGAGACGAACTCTGGTATCATATGAGGAAAGTCTGGAGTGGCAGTGAAATATGTTTGACTGGTGCAGGACATGTATGCTGGCTGTTAGACAGTGGTGAGGTGTGCTGTTGGTGTAACAGAAGTTCAAGGTAGAGGTGGGACTTCATCAGGGATCAGCTCTGAGCCCCTTCTTGTTTGCAGTGGTGATGGACAGGCTGGCAGATGAGGTTAGACAGGAATCTCCATGGACCATGATGTTTCCAGATGACAGATTACAGATTACAGATTGTGATCTGTAGTGAGAGCAGGGAACAGGTTGAGGAAAATCTTGAGAGGTGGAGGTATGCTCTGGAAAGGAGAGGAGTGAAGGTTAGTCGCATTAGGACAGAAAATATGTTTGTGAACAAGAGGAACCCGGGTGGAACGGTGAGGATACAGGGAGTGGAGATCAAGAAGCTGGAGGATTTCAAGTACTCAGGGTCAACAGTCCAGAGCAACGAAAAGTGTGGAAAAGAGGTGAAGAAATGGGTTCAAGCAGGTTGGAATGGGTGGAGAAAAGTTTCAGGGATACTAAGTGATCAAAGAATATCCATCCATTCTATCCAGAATGAAAGGAAAGGTGTACAAGACAGTGTTGAGACCACCAGTGCTGTATGGGCTAGAAACAATGACGATGACAAAGTCACAGGAGACAGAGCTGGAGATTGCAGAGATGAAGATGTTGAGGTTCTCTTTGGGAGTGACGTTGATGGATAGAATCAGGAATGAGTCCATCATAGGGACAGCACATGTTAGATGTTTTGGAGAGAAGGCCAGAGAAGCCAGAGTTAGATGCTTCAGTCATATTCAGAGGAAGGATAGTGAATGTATTGGTAGACTTGAATTGGAGATGCCAGGCAGGAGGTCTAGAGGAAGACCAAAGAGAAGATTTATGGATGTAGTGAGAGAAGATACAGGGTTCGTTGGTGTGAGAGAGGAGAGAACAGAAAACAGGGTTACATGGAAAAGGTTGATTCGCTGTGGTGACCCTGGAAGGGAAAAGCCGGAAGGAAAAGAAGATAGGAAGTCCTCTATTTACGGTGTCCTTGACCTACAGCGTTTTGTGGTTCTGTCCTCGTCTCCCATAAATTCAGAAAGCCTCGTTCCATCATTGTGATGTATGGCGTTTCAGACTTTTAAAAAGGCCTACACAAGGAAGACTGCTTTCCTCACATTTGCTGCTTGTGCGCCATCTTGGATTGCGCTTGATTTCCTTTTTTTTTTTGGAAAACTTTTTACCCTCCATTATGGCTCCCACTTCCACTGATATACTTACAGCGAAATCGCGCCGTAGCAATCGAATCCCAATGCAAGTCATGAATCCCGTGTACCCCTGTAGTTTGCCTCAAGTTAAATTTCTTTTGATATCCTGGTTTGACAACCATTCCCTCAGATTGCCCTTCTCACTTTATCAAACATTGTTTAGTTATATCTCAACTGCGAGTACGTTTGGATTCTCACCTTTGCCAACCCTGCTCCTTTTATCGTCTTGCTGATGTGTCCTCGGACAAGATGCTGAACCCCAATCTGCTCCCGATGTCCTTGTTTGGGTGCCTTGATGGCAGCTCTGAACGCAATTGGTGTGAATGGATGAATGCTATCTGGTTTAAAGCGCTCTGGTTTTGCAGGGTTTCAAAAGCGCTATATAAGTGAAAACTATTTTCTATCCTTCAAAGCTTGGCTTTCAGGAGAACCTCGGTATTATTGAGCGTTTTAGCTGTTTTCGGACGGAAGAGGTCTCAGAACTGTCCAGCCAGATTTTTTATTCAAAGAACAACCTTCCATCTAGTAAACTCTTTTAGCTCTGCATTTGCACAGGCAGTTAGCCACCTTTGTGACGCAAGCATCTGTGCCAAGTACCTTAAGAGCTACGATCAAAGAGAAAAAATAATGAAGAGAAAGAGAACACTGACGTCTTGAGCAAAATTGCTGTCGCATTCACGGTCTGTGTGGTGGAAATGACCATGGACTGTCAAATGGATCTCTGGGCCTGGCGCTGAGCCGGATGATGTTGCCCTCTCCCAGCTGTGTCGAGTACTGTCTCACCTGGAGTCCATCGAGGAGATGGCAGACAGAGGGATGTTGGACAAGCTGACATCCAGACATTGACACCTTCTACCCCCTGCACCACACTGGAGAACCTGCAGCTCCTTTCATTGCAAGACTTTTCCCACCTTAAGCCCAGGTCATTCCTGCCTGCAGTCATTAGACCGTGTAATCAGCAATCAATAACCCGGTCACTTCTTACTTTCCTTCTTACCTCCTCAGATGCACTACTTTGTAAAATATTTACTTTTATACACACACATGTAAATTATGGGTAAATCTCTTTTGTAAATAGTGTTGTAATTGTTCTTTTAAATTGTTTTTGTCCAACCGGTCTTCTGCACTGTGCCTTTTGCAGCTGTAACACTGGCATTATCCCACTGTGGGATCAATAGAGTTATATCTTAAATGATTCTATTTTCTCCCAGCACTGCTTTCGCTGTGTCAGGAACCCTGCCGTTAGATAACTCTGCTTGTTTAAAAAAAAAACAACAACCTGATAATGGCCAAGGCTTACGAGTTTCACCAGGCGCCTATGTCATGAGTTCATGTGGAACCATAGGGACCCCGCTTCGGTGTAGGACCTATGCACAAAAAAATAAGCTTATCCCTGAAAAGGTTGAAGGAACTGCCCAGAGTTCCTACTTTGCGAAAGTGACTTTAGTCTATTTTCACCGAAAACAGCTCTCTGGTGCCAGAACTGAATGGATTTCTTCCAACTGCCCGCTAATTCAATTCAATCACTAAGATTCAAGAGTTTTTGTCATCATGAGATCATGTAAAAGTGTCCATAAAACAAAAAAAGGCACAAACATTTTAAATAGTATTTACACCACAGAGTAAAGATAGATAGCGGCATAAAACTGGGTGATGGCAACAAAAAGTTGGTGTTGTGAATAACGGGAAGATTTAGTGTAAGTTCCAGCGTAGTGGAGGTGGAGGGTGTGTGATTGTCTTGTAACTGGTATTTAAATGAAAGATTTTAATAAGCAATAGTTTAGGGAGGGAACCGCTACTAGTCACTGGTGCACTTGTTTTTGTGCGCGTGTGCAGGAATCGTGGTCAAACGATTCATTATCACTTGGTAACATGTCTTTGGGGATACAAAGTGTCTAATAAATATTCTCTCCAGGCTCAGCTGACTCTAATCGGCAGCTATGGAAACACTGCTCTCCTCCGCAGATTCTATCTGTCGAGGTTCAAGCTGTGCTTAAAAATCATTCATTCGGTACCGATTTTTTTTTTTCTCTTTTCTTTTTTACGGTAGAGATTGGATATGAAAGAGCACTGAAACCTTCTCGCCTGCTTTCATGCTGGTTTTCACTGTTCTCTGGTGCATTTGCGACGGCCGGGGGAAAGAACTTGGAAAGGCAATTAATCTATTAGCAACTAGTCCGGACTGGACGCACAGAGGAAAACGTTTATTTCTTATTTTCCGAAGAAAATGGTGCAAAGGCACCGGTAACATAGCATGGTGCTGCAACTGCATTTTAACAAAAAAGCAAGTCTTATAGGAATAAGACAGCTGTGAATGATAATTCGGATAAACTTTAGCAGATAAATGTAGAATTCCACAGGCCATGAAAGACCTTCCTGTTTTGTGTTCCTTTCTTTCGGTCGCTTCACTGCAAATTGCGCAACAATAATCTACTCAGCTGATTCCCAAATGAGAAGATATGAACGCACACATCAGCAGAGTCTATTGATGCGCAGCAAACCTGCTTGAACCTCCTGCCAGCCATGCAGCAAACTACTGGTGCTGAGATCAGTGCGAAAGCTTGAACTTTCACAGATTTCTCAGCCTGTATAATAACCCTGTCCAGATGGGAGGGGGCAACCTTTGCATTGCTGATGCACAGACAATCGTCTCCATGGACCCACAACCCCATATTGGATTAAACAAACTGCAGCTGAGGTGGAAAAGTGACGGCGAACCCCATTGTATTTAAAGGAGTGCAGTTTAGAGAGTTTCAGAGGTAGTCGCTCTTTTGATTGGCAGAAAACATGTGCCAAATACTGTTTTTTTTTCCCCCTTCACAGATTGATTCAGCCCAGCAGTGTGAGAGATACCAGCTCCTTCATCTTTTAGAGACACCCCCTTTCTGTCCTGACTGCCTGGATAAAATCTTTCCATTTACCTCCCTCTCCTCTTCCTCCATCATCTTGTATCATCCCTGATCCATGGCTAATTTTATGGACACCATGTTCCATTTGTGACGTCTAATTGTCCGGGAGAATATTATTATTGCACTGGTAATCCTTTTGACACATATATCACAAATGGGGATCCATTTCTTCGTGGAATGAAAAGGCAATTTACAGGAGGCAAATTGGATGATGGCAAGCAGATTCGTAATGCCACGGGTTAGGCACTGTAATGGATTTGGATGCCACCAGACTGTGAGATGAGTGTCATTAGCCTGTTGCCCTGGAGACACTCAGTCATAAAAATAACTTCTCTGAGGCAAACGGCTACATTTTTATGTAATTCAATTTAACCTCCTGGCTGCTTGTGAGTCAGGAAAACCCCGGAAAACACATTTGCACATTTAGCTTAATTCAAATTAATTATTAATATTTATATGTGTATTTAATCATGCATTTGTCTTCATGAGTGTCTTGTTATTTGTGCTCACAGGACACAGAGAAAGCTTCGCTGGAAACTCCTATCCCCACTCCGGTGCCACCGGTTTCTCAGTACTCCTGCCAGAGACGGACAAGCACAGAAAATAATAACCAGATCTTCACAGTAAGAAAGCCCGAACACTTTTTTTGCACTCTTCAGCGTGCAATCACACATGTTCACTTCCATGCAAAACGAACTCTGAGTAGCTCTGCTCTAACTAGATGGTGGCTGGTGTGCTTAAGTCACGCAATTGACATAAAATACATTAACCCTGCAAATGAGTAGCGTATGCAGCAGAGGGTCATAGAGGGCGGTGACATGCGTGGAACCCCTGGCTCAAAGCTGGCATGGGCACACCTGTAGGTGCTGCGCGCTACGCCAACATGTGCGACCGACGTGACACTCTGTGTGACGGATCCCATTCCGCTGCCATCTGGTGGGCACGGTTGCAGGGCGGACGGGGGCTGATTGAAAGTCGCCGAGGGGAGCTGGGGAGAGAAGGAAGTTCCTACATTTTCAGAGTGGAGAAGTGGCTGTTCTGCTGATGCGTTCAGGTGATCGTGGCCCTGACAGAAAGGGGAAATTATGATGCTGAAGCAAAGCAGGAAGCGGAAGGTGGAAATGAGTGCTTAATTTGAAATAATACTCTCTCATTCTTTTACTTAACTTTATTTGTTTTGGTGTTTCATTAGAGATACATTAGCATTTACAATGGTAGCTTTGCAGAAGTCAAAGTCCCTTGAGTTGGAAGCTCAAAAGACAAGGCAGCAGTACAGTCCTTTTAATCATGTGCCATTGAGGCGAGCATAACACACACACCCAAAAAAAAAATTAAACGGATGAATAAATCAAGACGCATTCAGCTCAATTTTATGTAACATAATAAACAATGCAAAATATCACAACACAAGTTTTCATACAGCTCCCATCCATGAAGGTCCTGTGGGAAAAGTAATTCTAAAAAAAAAAAAGTTTAAATAATGAAAAGATACTAATGCTGAGGGAATATTGCCTTATGAAGTGTAATATATATAAATAAATCCTAACAAAACGGAGAATTGTTGAAGGAAACAGGGCTGAATTGGGACACAGAGTAAGAAAAAAAGAGAAGAGTATTCAGGTACAAAAGAACCATTGTGCACGAGTCGAATATTAAGTAGGCCATAAACAAACCATAAATGATTACAAGGAAGGAAAAGTGGGGGAAAAAAAAGAAAAGCAAATAAAATGAGATTTAATGTGTTAATCGGTCAAACATTTCAGTGATATAAAGTGAAATTCTTCTTCTTATTATTTTACTATGCAGTCACAACATCCCTATTTTTTCTGCATTAACATAGTCTGAAATACAAAGAATACAGTGTTCCAGCCTCTATAGGAAGCAAGAAACAAACTGACTGGTTGTTTCATTAACCTGATATAAAGGAAGTCGCTGCCTTCTTCAAATAATTGCCCAGGTCATTTTTTTCAGAACCCCCCCTAAATAAGCCATATTTGAATAAGGTGTTGATTTAAGAAAAAATGAAGTTAAAAAATGAATTAGGCAATTATCTTAAGAAAGTGATGATTAAGCCTAAAGCACCTCTGGGGATCTCCTTCATTTCTCTCTTGCTGTGGGTAACGTTCTCTTGATGCGACATTTGGCCCGGTATGGATATGCGGTGTCAATGTGAGCCGACAGGCCGACCCGGGAGTGTGTGTCTGTGTGGGAGCCGGAAACCAGCTTAGTGGTTCCTCGAAGACCTATTAAGCACAGCTAACACGGATCCTGTGAGGTATCTGCCACATAATGGGTTTTAACTTCTTGGCGACAGCAAATAAAATAGATGCGCGCACGTGAAGTGAATCTCACACCCATGTGCGTTTTGTGCTGAAAGCCCGCGCGCTTGTAAACGTTTTCCCCCACGTGGGCAAATGGATACTTCCACACATCTCACCTGGGAGGGTCTGTCCCCCCCCCCAGTGTCTTTCTACCACATTAACTCCGTAATGAGCAGCCCTGCTCTGTATCTCTATCCTCATGATTAAGTCATTATTCCACCGAAAACCTCATCAAAGAAGGCTTTCTGATTAGAGAGCGCTTTTTTTTTTTCACAGGTATAAGCTAAAGATAAAATGGGCCGGCTGGAAATATTTGCGTCTCAGGGAAGTGGAAAAATGATTGTCTTGGCCTTTTGACTGCGAAGCAAGCGTATGATAACAAGCAAACGGAAAGACATGGGATATTCACAGAACGGTAGAGCCGCTAATGAGAGGAGAGCTATTGATTCACGACAGTAAACTTATCCTCGGTCCATCTCGCATATTTGCTAAGTGGGGCAAAGATGATGCAATCGCTGTGAATACGGACCTAATGAAAACAGTGAAGAAGCTGCAAGGCACTAAAGCTCGGCTCCTGCACGTGAGTGCCTTTTTTTTTTTTTTGTTAAAATCTGCTTAGGTGGATAAATATGGTGTCTCCTCCATATTTCTACACAGTGAATATTGACTAAGAGGACCACAAGGGTTATTTTTGCCTTGCTGATTTTCACTACTGAAGGTGGGGATTATTTTGCAATTCATATTGAAGGATATTGGCCTTTTTATTATTTTCTTGCAGTTAGGTTGCCATCCAGGCGAGTGTGTCACAGTTGCATAAAAAAAAAGAAGAAATCTGAGCTACCACCTCTCTTCCCTGGATAACGTCGATAGTCTGTTCTCACATGCTGAAGTTTGATGCAAAATTGACCGCGCAGCAACTCAGGGCTTCATAAAGGCTTAATGCTAAGCTAAGCTAATTGCCTCCCGGCTCTGGCTCTGCACCAGACTCATACACACACAATTGATGTGTTGATCATCACATAAGAATCTCAGGGTTGAGGTAAAATTGACGTTTTCCTGAACATGGCTGAAACAGTTGTCTTTGGGATTATTGATTCATGAAAGTTGTACTTCTCTAGGAGGATTCTGTGAAAAACAGGTGCAATGTGAGTAGACATCAATTAATGGTGCCTTGTATGGTGCCAGACAGTAAAATGCAATATCTATCATCTTATATATTAACAGTAAATGTATTAAAAGTTAAATATTAATGCATATCAAAGTATGTTAAAGATAGATTGCATAAGATATCTGGACATCGTGTGTTCAATAACGAAAAACCAATTGAGAATTTAGTGTGAAAATATTGCCAAACAATAGCTCTTTACTATAGCTATCGTATTATTATTAATAATAATGTATATTTTTTTATCATATAGTAATAGTATAGTAGAATTGAATAGCAACTATCACTATTAGAACAGCAATATAATGTTGTGAATTACATAGTATTTATATAGAATGAATTGATACTTGAAAATCCTCAAGTTCATTGATAAAAGCTATAAAGAAAGTAGTCATTGAAAAAAACCAGATGAAATGACCCAGATCTTTGATTTTTAGAAAGTAAAAGCAAATAAACAACTCAAGCCATAAATTATGTAAAATAATAACAGAATGAAATTGCCTTAAAATTTTGCCGATCCTGTGCCTTCAGAGTTGCAACCCGGTAAAATCTAAATAGTTTGGAAGAGGATTTGAGAGTTTTCTGCGTATCCATCTGCCACTTCCTGTTTCTGTTTCCAAGCTTATCTTTGTTTGTTTGCATGCTGGGGAGCAAGATGACGGCTTGTGCAGGATGTGTTAGCAAAGGAAGAGGAAGTAGGTGGTGCAGAGAGGTGTCAGGATCAGGAAGCCGGGATGGAGATCAGCTCAGCAACAGCACCCCGGTGAGGTGTCAATCACACACTGCCAGCGAGCGGCCCTCCGTTTCACAGCCGCTCTATTGATTTATTTATTCCTGCATCCTCCTTATCCCTCGCAATCTGTGCCCATGCAGTCTTTCCCTCCCGTATTACTTCTCGCTGCCCTTTTGTCATGTCTGCAATCTAGCTGTCCCCCCAAACTCCTCTTGCTCTGTCTTGGAAATCCCCCTTCGGGTCTCATTCTGTATGTGTATATGTGTTTTAGTGTACACACAAAAGCCCAGCTTACACAGCCTCTTTTTCATCTGCTTATCCTTGACACGTCTGCTGTCATAATATCACCATAAGCCCGACATGCACAGACTCAACATTGACATTTGTGTCTCCGCTGATGGACGTGCTGCATCGATGCTTTATCTCTGATGGCGGCGATGCTCTCACGCAAGCGTATACAAACACGCACACACACAACCACACACATACACACACACACACACACACACACACACACACACACACACACACAAGGGGCTAGACTAATGAACAGAGTGAAATATCCCGAATTGGTTCCCCTGCAGCACAAGGCCTCCAATGTATTGATGATGCTCAGATGAAGAAAGGAGGAGGGTAATGTCAAACCTCGAATATTCCCGGTAAACAAACTAGAGGTTTCCAAAACAAGGAGAGACTCATTTCTTCGGAACATGTGATGTTGAAGTTAAATAGTCTCCTCAGAACGTAATGAGACACAATGCAGTTCATTTGTGGCTAAACCAAGGGTGGAGCGATGGTAAAAGAAATACAACCTGGGATTTATTCAGTGGATTTTCATCAGGAGGCGAAAGATAGAAATCCATCCTCGCTCTTAAACGTGCGGAAACTCTTCTCAGCGGGTTTTGTGACCTCCTTTCATGGTTTCTTTTTTGCACACGCAGTGAGGCGGGCTGCTGTGCCGACATGACTCCCAGGCATGTCCGTGATATCTGGTGGTGGGAGGTAAATCGCCGCGCTATATCACCGTCCCTGTGCACCGAGTTCCCCCCACCAGCCTTAACTCCTCATTAATTAGATGAACCCATACAGGGCGGTTTTGTAGCCCACAGCTCTGAGTCCGTGCGGCTGCCACAGTGAAATGACAATTGACGGAATGGCTGTGAGTCTTTGTGATTGTGCGTCATATTCCGGTATCCAATTTTTGAACAGGGGAGAATATTACCAGCTATGCTTTGTATTTCTCACTTGCTTCTAATGTTTTCCTAATTTCATCCATCACATTGGTTTACAACACCCAATTAGCATCGGAGACATTTGTTTGTCTAGAGTTAAACCCGCAGCACTGTCCTGTTAGTGTCTGAAAAAGCGAGGGAAACCCGTTGAGCAGATGCGGAGCAACATTAGCTTTTATTTAGAGACCTGCTCCTGGGCACCTGGCAAATTGAGTAAATAATTTGCTTTCCTCAAAGCATTGTTTTCTCCACCAGCTCGGTAGGAAATGTAATGGTATCCATCAGCGTGTTGCTTGTGGTGCTTTGGTCTTATGTTCAATCTGAGATCAAAAGGAAAAATGGAAGGAAATTCAAAAATATTTTCAAAAGTGTTGAAAATTAAATATGTATTTGATAGAAAAAAAACATATGAAAAGTATCCTATGTCAGTATGTCACCAAGCCAGTGATGGCAGTTTTAAGGTCGGCAGTCCTGCTGTAGAATACATGTTTTTTTTGAATGCTGTGTGATATTGATTCCTGGTTTGATATAAGTTAAGAAGATAAATCTGCCTTGTTAAGTTAAACCTCATTTGGGCTAAAATAGCAAGACTTGCAGCTGTCCTTACTCTCACTAACTGCTGTCTTGGTTTCCATTAAGCAGCTACCCACAGTACATATGCAATCCGTCGGCTCATGTTGGACACATGTTGGCTTTGAGCATTGTTGCATACTGCATTTAGCATGAGTTGTACTCAATTGTATAGTATTGTAATCACGGGCATCTTACAACCAAAGTTGTAAATTTGTGGAATGCAAATAAAATCTAATAAACAAACACACTGGGGATATCCTGCAGAGTGACTGTTAAGTGGATTGGTATTCGCAAGGCCATACAAGGGATCCCCATCCATGATGCATATAATCATCCATTTTTACACAGATTCTGCACCATAATGATGATTATGTTATCAAAACAAAGAATGCATACATATGCCGGCCCCAGCCTATGAACTGATAGCATTAAGCTGTTTCACAATAGCGAAGGGACTGCACAAACAAAACAGTATCTGCATTCTGTAATTGCTGTTGTGCAATTCTGATATTGATCCAGTACTGTAACTACCTCAGCTGCCGGGTCAGAGGCAGTACAGTCTGCGCCCCAATTTCTGAGTCCATCTATTCAAACAGCAAGGCCATATTTGAGAGGCACTAAATTCCCATTGAATGGGCTGCTGTATGATAGAATTGTTTATATGATAGGCGGAGCCTTTTCAATGCTGCATTCACAATATTTAGAGGAAAAAACTGCTAATATACTTATGACCAACCTGTATGACGAGTCAGACGAGAACCCTTAAAATCCCATTTCTAACACAAATGTTGGGAAAAAGGCAACAGAAAGTTCTCAATGGGAAGTGGAACTAAGCTCCAAGAGGCCGGTCGATGAAAGACAATCAATTGCACGATTTGACATGTGCTTTTAGTCAAATGGCCCATCTGGATAAATCTTGGGTGATTTCAGATTTGTCTGCTGATCAATAGGGAATTGGGGTTTTTGAAGGGGATAAGACCAAGAGAAGACTATTTGATCATTTAAAGTAATCAGTGCAGTAGTTTGTTCCTGACTTTAATTTAGAAGTCATGGTGGTTCACCTGGGTCCTTTGGTTCCATTGGGAAGAACTCCGATAAACCAACTGGAAGATCAGCTCTCAGCCCATTGAGGGGAAAAGCATGTGCACAAGCCCATTTGCGACATGAAGGCTCCTATAGCCGGATAAAGAAATGAGGCATATTATGTTTCAGGACACTGAATTGCATGTCAAATGACCTTCTCCTTTAAGCTTACACAATATCGATTACGATTTTTTTTTGTGACCGTGGAGATGCCAACGTTCAGTATGTACAAGGGATTTTGCTTAGACTTACCTCATCTTTAGACAAACACAAAAAGAGCACCTAATTGTGGAATAAATGACCATCAAGCTCTGTCAAATATTGTCATCCTGCTCAGAATCTGGTGATGCCAGTTTGGCTTTCAGTGCTGCCCCACTAAATTCTGAACATTTGAGACTCATTCCGGACCAGTGTCGTACGTCAGTCGTAGCAGCGATTAGAAAAAAAAACCTCTCCTTCTTTTCCTTTCGACTTTTCCCTTCAGCGAATCATCTAACTCCATCTAACCCTGGCCTTCTCTCACACCAACTGACATCACATCCTCTTTCACCCCATCCATAAATCATCTCTTCGGTCTGCCTCTGGATGTCGGGCCTGTTAGTTCAAACCTGAGCATCCTTCTACCCATTTATGCTCTACCTCTCCTCTGTACATGTCCAATTCATCTCAGCCTGACTTTATCTCCAAAACCTCTAACATGTGCTGTCCCTCCGATGGACTTATTCCTGATCTTATTCATCCCCATCCGAAGAGAACCTCAACATCTTCATCTTTGCCTCCTGTCTGTTCTTAAACGGTACTGTCCGTAAACCAGAGGACATGGCTGGTCTCACCACCATCTTGTGCACCCATCCTTTCATTCTGTCTGCCCTGATGCAGATCTCCACCCTTTCAAACTTGTTTACACATATTTCTACTCTTCCATTCTCTCTGTTGCACCAGACCCTAGTTACCTAGGGTAACAGATTTTTGAAAAATCAATGAAAAAACAATTGATTAAACAACCAGCTAAGAGCTACATCATAAAAACAATGTTGAATATAAGTGTGCAAATCTTTTGTATTGGTAAATACAGTATTTGTCTTGGTGGTCTGGTGTTTTCAGATCCTCTGGGTTTTTATGTAGTCTTGTGCTGGGCTCGTAGTGACAGACAATATGGTGAAAATATATTTTCAACAGCCTCAAATGACCGTCTTCTGCTTGTTTGAGGCAGGAGCTGCTCCCCGTCTGGAGCTCTAACACATCTTGACAAACTACCCGTAACAGTACCTGCCCGCAAACATGGCCTCTCACTTCTACAATTATGATCCCTCTTCTCCGATCTGTCGCATAATGCGAGGAGAGCCGCGCTTTCTCTTTGTGCGTTACATGCTGTGAGTGTGTGTGCGTGTGTGTGTGTGTCTCTGTGTGATTTAAAGGGTCGCTCCCTTTCCATGTGAAGCAGTAATCGGGTCAGTGCGTCTCCTGGGTGGGTTGGACTAAAGTCTGCTGCTCACTGACCTGAGGCTGTCGGTCTGTGCGGCACTGCGGGTGGTGCACTGACCTTAGAAGGGAAGCAAGGAACCAGAGCAGAAACAGGGCTGAGTTTTGTCCTGAGCCCTGGTCACATCCCGGTCCAGTCTTTGGAATTACGAAAAGGCAGACAGGTTTATTCATTGTGTGGTATTTCACTGATAGTATTTTTTGTTTAAACACACGACTCATCAATTACATTAAGGTCAAACTCAAGCTAGCATTCTTTCAAATGCTGACCCAAATGTCATGAGTTTTTCAACAAATTTCCAGAGTCCTGTTGTTGTGAGATTTTCAAGATGATTCTTTACCCCAGTTTACTTGAAGCGTGACTGAACTTCAACAGCGATTCAAACGCATCCCTAATATAGGTAGGATGACTTGCAGGCTCGATCCCTGGCAAGATCTTGGCCTCGAGCAGCCAGAACAGCATGCCGTCAGGTATTTCACTGCTCTGTCAGAATCTGGAAACAATTCGACAGCAAATGCGTTGAAGTTGACTGCGAAGCCCCGAAGCTGCTTCACAAGGTAGGCTGAAATGAGATCAGACTTTGCAAATCTGAGATAAAACTGAAATATATTCTGTCAGATACTCTCCGCTCTTACTGTCAGGTATCCAGAAACAAGTGTAGGTATTAAGTACCATGTTTGCCATGCAATTGCAATTCAGCTCAAGCGTTATACATGAAGAGGTGATGTATCTTTCTGGATTTATTAATTAAAATGAAAGATATCAAGGATATGGTTACATAATTTTATCTTCATTTTATGCTCTTCTATCAAATCGTGCTGCTCCAGACAGCAATTTAGAGAAAAAAAAATAAGCAGACAGATTGGAGAAATGGCTATTAGTGGAATTCAGTGTATTGATATGAAAAAAACAAAACAAAACATGAAAAGACAAGTTTATTTTTTCCTCACTCATCAGGAAGATAACAATGCAAGTAATGAGTAATTGTGTAATTCTTAACTGCAATTCGATTATTTTGAACAATGATATCTTGCATCACTATGTTAAAGACAAAGGATGTGAATACAGCATTGTGCAACACCTAACTGCCCCTTAACTAAGAACAAAAGATAGTCAGAGAACATGATTCATTATGATAATTTTTATGCATGAACAGCCTGTATCGCGTGGTATTTCACTTCATGACCTATCAGTACAAAAACAGAGGTTAATCATTTCTTTCGTACTCACATGGGTTTATCAAAAACTGCAGTTCCCAAAGGAAAAAATAAGAAAAACAGCAGTTTTGTCAGTGGCGTTGGCCATTTTACCATTTCAAGTAAAATACTGACTATATGTTGTTACAGGTTTCCAGGGTGGAGCAATGGATGTGAATACAGAAATCATCTACATAAAACACATGTATATTAAAAGGTGATAATGAGTTTATGATACCCTAATTGGTTCTTAGTTTATCTATCCATCCATCTATCCATCCATCATGATTTGACACATAATCATTGGAGTTCTTCTCACCGGGTGCCCAATCCCTGTCTTACCCTCACTCAGCCAGTGAATTTACGGCAAGTATCAGTGATAACTCAGCAATTGCGATCACTGGAAGACCTTCATTCATTCATTAACTATACCGCTTATCCTGCAGTCAAGGTCATGGGGTGCTGTGGCCTATCCTGGCTGTCATTGCGCACAAGGTAGGGTTCCCCCGAGACCAGTCGCAGGGACACGTGAGACATGCAACAATTCACTCTCTCATTCACATCCCTGAGCAATTTTAGATTCTTCAGTTTAGCAAATGTATGTTTTTGGATTTGGACTACACAAACCTTACATGAAAAGTCATTATTTCGATGGAGTACCTGTTTAAGTTGGAATCTCATCCAAGTCGTTACCACATATCACAGAGTATTAGGCGACTGTCAAAAGTCAGAGAGTCAGTACTATAACTCTCATTCCTTAGTCATTTGTACTGCTTGTCCTGCACTTAGGGCCGTGAGCTGGAGCCTATGTCCGCTGTCATTGGGTGAGAGGACATTCACTCCTTCATTCACACATCTGGGCAATTTAGGGTGTCCAATGACCCTACTGATGTTTTTGAACTGTGGGAGGGAACCGGAAACCCAAACAGACACGGGGAGAACGTGAAAAACTCCACACAATAAAGTATCCAGTCTCCAGAATCAAACTAGTGACCTGAGGTGGAAGTGCTAGCCTACTGCACCCTCATGCCTCCAGAAAAACATCTAAATTATTGAATGTATTTGCGCGGATCCAGGATGGGGTAATTTTTTTGCTTTTATTTTTTATCTATTCGACCTTTATTTATCCACGGAGACCCTTGTGGTAGAAATCTGGATGGATGAGATGCTATTAGCCTGTATACATTACTGCTGCTTCATGAATGAATTCATGCCTTTTAATGCGTTAAGACCTGCATGAATTCAACATCAGTCATGTCCCATTGCTATGAACACATGGCTCTGTTCTGAATATCATTCCAAGCGGTTGCTTCAAATCAGTACACCGTCCAGAAAATAGGGACATTTGAAAATACCTGCAGGGTTATTTCAGGCATGTCGTATTCTTTGATGTAAACATGGGCTATTTTCACTGACCATCCCTCTAAATGGGCGCGGCCCGACATATAATTTTAGCATGACCCCTTTTTTTCTTCTGACAACAGGTGGCTCTGCTTTGCTTTACGGCACAAATATGCCTTTTTCCAGGGGATTTGTTTCCTGTGGTTTTTTTTCATTCTGACTATGACCATTGAGGTTTTGAAAAAACAAAACAACTTTTATAAATTGAGTACAAAGGGACTTTTATAAAAGTCCTTAAACAGAGGACTTTAATAAATAGGGGACAAAGGGAGGGGAGATAAGTGTTTCCTCTGTAAATCTCGGATTATTGTATCTATTCAGTGCAAAAACATTCTCACAAGCG
The DNA here is from genome assembly GCA_901007705.1 of Fistularia tabacaria. Lineage (NCBI taxonomy): Eukaryota > Metazoa > Chordata > Actinopteri > Syngnathiformes > Fistulariidae > Fistularia > Fistularia tabacaria. The sequence continues at coordinate 56,769 of CAAKHD010013802.1, read as the reverse complement.
GCCAATTATCACATTTCTTTTTTACAGAAGCACAGGCACTCGTGGAGTGGCGGATTTGTTTCTTCGAGGGTTTTAGTCATTTGCTGTGCGTTATAAGCTGTTGCTGATGACTGTGAAAATTGAATCAAGTCTCTGGGAGATCATAGAAATGCAACAAATCTATTTTTTCGGAACGGTTGGAGAAAACTTGAGTCTCAACTTCGGGAAAGTGCAACCTAAAGAAATGACAGGAGGAGCTTTGAAATTGGGCCGCGTGGCCTCACAGCGCCTTTCTGTTTGGAGTCTCTAGTTTCTAGAAAATATGCAGCAGTTTTATTGGAAACCTCAAATTGGTCCAGGTTGAACCCTGCCGTTTGCCCAATGACTGCTGGGATAGGCTCCAGCATCTCATCGCCACAACCCTGAATGCAGGATAAGCAGTGTAAACAAAATTGTCATAGTGCAGTGGCAAAAATATGGACTCATGCGTTTATATACCCAAAATAGTTTTATGAATAAATCATAATGCCTCATGTATTCTATAGAACACTTTCTATCATAGTGTTGTTGACATGATGAGGGTTAAGAGTAGGAATAATGGGACTGCAGGTTCGGTAAGCAACAGGGTTCCTGGTTCGACCCCAATAGGGGGGCCTTTCTATGCTCTGTGTTCTCCCCCGTGTCTGCATGGTTTTTTTTTCCGGGTTCTCTGGTTTCTGCCCAAAAACATGCAGTCGGTCAATTGGAAACGTTCAATTGTCCCATTGTCCAATTGTATGTCTTGATGTGATGCACACATGAGAGAGTGAACGGTTGCAAGTCGCTATACGTGGCACTGTAATCGACTGGTGGACCAGTCAAGGGTGAACCCCGCCTCCCATCCACTGACAGCTGGGATAGGCTCCACTGACCCTGAGTGCAGGATAAGCGGTATAGATAATTAATGAATGAAATTGTAACTGTTGTGCAGCAGTCTAGTCCCTCTCAGACAGAGCTCTAATTTGAAACGTTTTGCCGCAGTCGGCTCGAATATCGTTCATTTAGCTAAGGAATACTGATGATCCAACTCTACCGTGGTGATTTTCTCTCCTCGGTTCAGCAACGGTGGCTCATCAGTACGGACCGTCGAGCCGAGCGTCGAACGCGCAGCCAAATGTTATGCTGCGAGCTAACGCTCCGCAAGCATGACACTGAAAGTGTTTGATGAAGGGCACCTCTCGCTTTAATCAGCAGAAGACTAAAAACAATCCTTCGCTTAAATCTCAGCGGTGAATAATGTAGAATGCTCATATATCTGTCTCTTACACTTTCCAAACAGTACATTTCAGCGGTATTTAACACTTCGCTACCCCTCGGTGACAGCCATTATACTTTTCATTCATCAATCCTTTCCATGAGGGCATTTATTTAACTTTGACGAAACAAAAGCAGCTGGCGTGGAGGACAAAGTTATTATTGGTGGTGGTGGTCGAGGGTCTGGGTCATTCTGACCTCACATCCAACTTGTTATCATTAGGAATGTCTGGATGGAATTACTTTATATCCACTTGGAGTCAGATATGAAGTAATTCCATCCAGACATTCCTAATGATAACAAGTTGGATG
>CAAKHD010013802.1:25755-50158 GCA_901007705.1 Fistularia tabacaria | reverse complement strand
TTTTTTTTTTTTTTTTTTTAAAAAAAACAGAAAAAAAATTATGGGAGTTTTTTTTTTTTTTTTTTTTTTTTTTTTTATCGGCCGGTTGTCTCTTTCAGTGGATTGTGAATCAAAACATGAAAATGACAGAACACCAAAAACAATGTGAAACCAAAAAGGCTAGAAACAAAATGCTTGATGCGCCTGTGAACATCGGAGTGACACGCTGTCAGCGGCAACTGAGCCACTCGCTGCTGACTGAACATCCAACGTGGGAAACCCAGAGACATGAAAGTCTGAAATCACAGAGGCAGAGATAGGGATGGAAAGTCAGTGTACAGTATGTATGTGTAAGTGTGTTATCTAAGCGTTCTTGGAAAAGTATGTCTTTGCTGCTGCAGGGATCGTGTCGAAGCTTTATCCCTGGTCTTAGCTGGAGGGTTGAAAAGCATGGATGGACTGGTGAATATAGTGCTGAGCAGTGGTTGCGGCTGTATACTATCAGGATCTGAGCCTCAGTGACTCAACAATGCGAGACTTCGTCCCTTAAGGGAAAGTTTTCTTCTTTTCCTTCAAGCAGCTCCTTTCAGGGGTTGCCATGGTAAATTATCTGCCTCCATCTAACCCACTCCCCTGCAGCCTCTTTTCTCACACCGAATAACTTTAGGTTTTCTTTCCCTCCACCTATATCTCCTCTTTAGTCTTCCTGCCGGTCCCCTGCCAGGCAGTACCAACCACAGCATCCTTCTTCCCATATATTCACAATCCCTCCTCTGTTCTTTACTAGCTCATCTCAGTTTGACCGAGAGATTTTATGATTTTATCTCCAAAAGCTCTAACATGTGCTGGCCCTCTGATGGACACCTTCCTGATCCTATCCATACTTGTCACTCCCAGAGACCCCTTACAACTTCATCTCTGCTTCTTCTCTTTTCTTCAATGCAACTGTCTTCAAACCATACATCGCTGGTCTGACTGCCATCACTTTACCTTTCATTCCTTTGCTTTCCAGGATGTACCTCCCACTGCTCCCTGCTCTCACTTCAGATCACAACGTTATCTGCAAATATTACGGTCATTCCTGTCTAACCTCATCTGTCAGCCTGTGCATCACCGCAGGGAAAAAGGGGCTCCCCGCTCATGCAGTCCCACCTCCACCTTGCGCTCCTATCACACTTGCGTCATATGTCACTCATATGTGCCCAACACCACTATAACACACTTCCTCAGACAGTACCACAGTTCCTCTGCGGCCCTGCCCAATATAGATCCACAAAAGCACAATGGAGTCCCCCATGACCTTCTCTGTATTTCTCAATCAGCATTCTCAAAGCAAATACTGCAGTATTGTACTAGTACTGTTTCTTGGCATGAAACCATCCTGCTGCTCACAAATGCTGCCTTCCACTAATCTTTCCCATAACTTCATTAACTTTATTCCTCTATAGTTTATGCAATTCCCTACATCTCACTTGTGACTTAGAAATGAGCCTCTCTGTTCTTCAGGCATCCGTTCATTCTCTGAGATTCTATTGCATGATCCAGTCAAGTACACGACTGCCACTTCTCCTGGCCCTGCGCATGCCTACAGAGGTGTACCATCATGACCGACTGCCTTTCCGCTCTTCATCCTCTTCTGTGCTCTCCTCACTTCATTTTTACTAACCTCTGTTACTCCATGGCTCTCTCATCAGTGTTCTTTCCATCTTCCCATCACTCTTCTGTCATCCTAGATTACCCAAACGTGCATGTATGTCCTTCCCATTTCATTCTGTTTTGCCAGCGAGTATACTATGAATCAGTCTTTCGCTGCTCCCTGTTGAATCTGTCATACATGTCATTGAATGCCCTTTGTTTAGCTTTTGACAGCTCCACCTTCAACTTCCACTGCATCTCCCTGTAATCCTGTCTGCCCTTGTCAAGCGAGTGTCCTACTTCTTAGATAACCTCTTTCTTTGTATAATACTGCACTACCTCATTCCACCCCTAAGCCTCCTGTCTATTTTCCTTCCAGATGACATACTACGTAGTCTCTGTCCTACCTGTCTCCTTTATCACATTAACTGCAATTGTCCAGTCATCTGGAAACAACTCACCACCAAGGGCCTTTCTCAACTCCGCTGGAAACCAAACAACACTTCTATTTTCCATTTTCATCACATTGTCCTCTGCTCTGCCTTTGTCCTTTTCATCTTCTTTGCCACCAGAGCCTTCCTACCCACCACCATCCTATGCTGTCTGGTTAGACTCTCATGTACCTCTACTTCGCAGTCACTAATCTCCTTTGGATCTTATTGTCTATACAAGATGTAGTCCATCTGTGTGCTCCTACCTCTGCTATTATGAGCTACTCTATGTCACAACCTCTTCTTGAAGAAAGTGTTCAGTCATTTCCAGCTTTTTTGCAAAGTCTACTACCATCTGTCCCTCTGTGTTCCTATCCTGGATACCAAACCTGCCCATCACTTCTTCAAGACAGGTTTTGCCTGCACCAACATGTCCATTGAAGTCTGCCCAAATCACTACTCTCACCTCTTGGGATATTCTGCATCGCTTCATCGAACTCACTCCAGAATTTCTCTTTCTCATCTGACTCATCTTATCTGCTGAGGATAGCTACCAACAGAACTGACAATTTCCGGCAGTACCCTTTAGGCTATCGGCAAATAGGCGACCGTTGTCAACCCAGACAACAACAGATGTGATATGAAAGTCATACGTTTGATTTCCATATTTAGTCTGGCACAAGTTTTACATAGGATGCCTTTCCTGACCCAATCATCTGTATTTATCTGGGCTTTGGATCGGCTCAAGGAGAACACTAGATTATGCCCCCTTGTGGATGCATTCATCACTTGAGGGAAAGTAACTTGGGAAAATCCTATAGATGCAGACAGTTCAGGGTAATGGAGTGGTAGATGATGCAGCTATTATGCTACTCATCTGTTTTTACAAGCACCCCCAAGTCACTGGACCGGTCTGCTCCAAGATGGAGAGGCACTTGTAGATTGCAGGTTTCAGCAACAGCACATTTGTGCGAGAAAACTGCAGTCCACTTTATGTCGTGTTTATTTTTTGTGAAATGGTACTTGATGTTCTTCCATGTCAGCCTCAGGCTGTCATGGCTGAAAGGTTCTGTAACCCAGAAGCAGTTGTCATCTACACTACAGGCTCACTCCTGGGATTAAGACATGTACCGTCAAATGTATATTCTTCAAATGAGTTGTAAGTACAGGTATATCCAAAATTTCAGCAAGTGGATTGTTGTGATCAGATTGGAAATGGAGAGGTCAATCAAAAGCCAGCGATGAATTCAATGTTCACAAAACCACCGATGTAGTCACAGACATCAGGAAAACTTTCCACCAACCCTCAATATTCTCGAGTATGAGCTTCGTTGTGGAGACAGCAGATGGTGAGCACCCGAAAAGGCTGCCTCACAGTAGCCTGGACATGGAACTTTCTGCAATGGATCGACTCTATAGTTTTAATTTGGTCAAGATACTTATGGATTTTCTTTTGATTAGTCTGTTTGAAATCTTGTGTGAGTTATTGGTATGAAAATAATACAGTGTAGAACTCAGCTGGACATTTAACAACATGAAAGCAGCAAGCAAATTAGGGTGAAGCACTTGTTCTGTCTCCAGGGCGGAGCCCCTCCCTCGGGTCGGAGGCTATACCTTTAAGCCGGCCCTTTGCTCCTGGTAAAATTAATTGGTTTAATTTGCCCTCAACTCAGATTTTTTTAAATTATTTATTTGATTTCTTTGTAAAAAAAAATAGGTTTTACTGGTGTGATGCTTGCCATATTAAGTGTTTTATGCATGTCAAATATAAGGTAAATTTAAGTTTAGTCTGGTGCAGCACTAAGCACAGTTACTGCCTGTAAATGGAACTGGGATTGCTTTCATCAATATTTTGCACTTTCAAAATGTGCTGAAAATAGTAATGACCTTAGTTTCTGCATTACATCTCAATTCATCTTAAAAGTTTTAAAATATGACCTACATGAAAAACTTAGATGTATCAATTTGTACATTTTATTAACCAAAGGTAACATATCAGAATAACTGTACAATTGATGTGATTTGACATTCATCATAGTTTATAAATTATAGTTTATGTTTCGCTCTCTTATATATTAATTAGCGCTTTTCACATATTTATTGAGGTTGCATACTGTGTTTTTAGTTGTCTGATGGTCATACACAAAAACAAACAAAAAACAATCTGAAAAACAACAAAAATGCCTGCATAATGGTACATTTGCTTTAAATACTTCACGTAAATTTTTCTAATACTTCTACAGTTGACAAATCTGGCATTTTCGGTTCAATGCTTTGCTTTTATTTCTCTATTGAAAGTATAGCATCTCTACTTTAGCCTAAGAAAAGAGGCTGAGTGCCTTGTCCACTACTTTCAAAATCTTTTGATGCTTGCAAAAACCTTGCATCAGACAAATATGCAGCCTTGCTTTCATCAAATCCCATTTCCCCCAGGAGGATGTCTGATATTAACCAGATAACCGCTTTTACACCTTCACACAGCCAGGAAAGTTAAAATTGCTCGAGCTCTGCTAAGGCATATAGTTTACGATGAAACGGGGTTGTTTTGGAGCAAACATTAGAATCCGGGGGAAAAATGTTCTTTGTCTTTTTTATGAATTCCATAAAGGCGGCATTAATCCCAGGTTTTTACAACAACAAAGTCATTATTTCTGAAAGGGAAATGGAAATGAGGACATGCACCTGAGACTGTTTTCAAAATGAGCAGCAATTTTGGGCAATGTGTTAATTGCTGATAGATGAGAAACTGACAGTGTTTTCCTCCATAATATCATCCACCTCTGTGTTTTTAGGACATTCTCGAATGTGGCCGCTCGTTTAAAGCCGAGACAATCCTCTCTAATGAGCGATATCAAACCTTAAAGGTCAGTGGATGAAGTACTTCCATGTTCCAGTCAATTCCTCCCTGCATCACTTTCTGCATTTTGAAAACAGCAGTGGAAATGTTTTTGCGTTTGCTAGCTCTCAAGCACACAGACCTCTTTAGAAGTCGGAATGCTAACCACCCCCCCTTCTCGGATGAGCTGTCATTTCAGTGCATGTCTTCTTGATTGCCTCCGTACCTCGTTTCCTGCCAGCTGTTCACGAGTGTGTTTGGGGTTGGACCCAAGACGGCTGAGAAGTGGTTCAGCAGAGGGCTGCGTTCATTCACCGACATTCTGGCACAACCCAGCATTCAGCTAAACCGGATGCAGCAAAGTGGTACATCAACATGTCACCGTCTTCCACTCCATAAATTATACACTGAAAAATATAAGTCGAGCTGGCTGCTAAGAAAGGCCCAAAGACGTAATTGTAAAAATTCCTCCTGGGGTTTGCTTTATCGTTCGGGGCGTTGTGTTCATTTTAGTCTCAAAGGAGGCTCCCTATATGGGACTCGAGCTGTAATACTTGTTTTTTTTTTTTCTTTTTCCCCCTCTAAATCGAGATGAGACCAGCAGGAGTTCACAATAAAAAAGCAAGTGGAAATAAAACACCAAACAAACCTGCTGAGGTGTTTATTTTTTCCGATAAAAATCAATGAATAGTGATGGTGTAGGGGAACGTTCAATGTTGAATTCATGAGGTTTTGAGAACTACGGTAGTGTTCCCATGAAGTCAAATTTTGGCTGGTATTCCGTCCATGTGGATTTGTCTTTCTGTGTGAACTGGCAGCTAGGCAAATTATGTTTATGAGTCAGAATTGATACAAATGGGTTGCGGTATAACTTGGTAATGTAACGATTATGAGGCAGTTTGTCACGAATCCTCCAGCACATGAATCCAGCTCGGGCTTTAGAATAAAACATATATACTACAGGATCAAAAAAGCAATACTGTAATCAAGCATCAATGCGTTATCATTTTAAAGAAAACAAAGATTAGATGTTAAGTCGCAATAGCTATGCTGTAAGGTTGATTTATTTTTAGCTCGGTACTAAATCAAGGCACGACAGCGGGTCACAGATAAAATATCAACACGTCACCGTATCAGCTGAAGCAAATTACCAAGTGCCAAATAGCAGAAGATTCACTTAGGGCATAATTGTGGCAACTTAACCTTAAAACGACTATTAGTTTCACAATTTGTTTGATGCTACACTGACTGAGTATTTGAAGGACAAGCTACCTCTTTCATTTTTCAGGGCATTTCACCATGATTATGATTCTGTGGTGTATCTTGTAGTTGATGTGTATGTAATCCACCCACCAGATTGACTTATGACCAATAATTAGATTCAAAGCCTGGATGCAAAGTATTGGACATGAAGAGTGAAATGTCACAATGGCACTGTTTTGTGTTTGCGCTATATTCTCAGAGGTAGAGCCATGTTCCAGTAAACAGACATGCAAATAAAAAAGAACTTTCAGCCTCCTAATAGCATTGGTCTGTATTGGCAACATAATATTGAATGCATGTGGCCGCAGTGTCATGAGGAAAAATACTGTCAGCGCTTCATTCATCTGGGTCATATTCCAATTCTCCCGATGCCCGGGATGCTGCTGCATTCACATAATAGAAAATGCAGGAGTTGGTAATTGGAAACATTACACGTCTTTGCGCGCAGGTTCCTGTTTATGTATGAAACTCCATTCAGTAATGTATTATAGTGACAGACATCTCCATCACACTGGTGATAATCCATCATCCGGCACAGTGGTGTCAGCTCTGCGCAGAGAAATAGTGCCCCCTATTTTCTTTTTTGGTCCAATTTTTATTAGAAAAAAAGAAGAATAGAATAATTAAAGAAAAAACATAGTCACTTGGTGGGGTGAATGTTAAGTAATTTCATCAGCGAACTTTGAGGGTTATTTTAGATTGCATCTGCTGGTGTTCCGAGGCAAAGAAAATAGATTTTTTTTTTTTTTTTTTCCTTGCGTTGAAAAAAGGATCACCAATGGGTCCGTTGAAATCCGTAAAAGGCTCGGACACTCGTCAGTCAATCCGTCATCCTGGGCAGCGCAAGGCGATCGCCGGCTGTCGCCTTCCATCAGCCAGCAGAACACATCACATCGTACCTTACTTTTAATTCATCCTGACTCTCCGCTTCCCTCGAGCAAGTGGCCATGATTGATGGCCAGCTCCCAGACTAATAACCACATGGTCTTTTCCCTGCAGGTTTTCTGCATTATGGAGACATCTCCAGGGCTGTCAGCAAAGCGGAGGCCAGAGCCCTGGGGAACATTATTGACGAAGCTGTCCATGTGATCACCTCGGACGCCATATTAGTGCTGACAGGTGGCTTTCGCAGGTACAAATACTTGTCTCCTTCTGTCATGTTCATATAGTAGTTGAAACTTTAAAGTTCTGCTCTCTCTTGTTTCCGTCTTCCTTTTTTTCGTACTAATGTTAATTATGCGTGGGCGAATGCGAAAAAGTCTGCGCAGGTGCCCCTGAATGTAGCTTTTCTTCTTTAACCAGCTGCTGTCGTATAATGCAAATCACATTAAATGTGTGTGGGCTGCCCGGTCTTTCGATTGACACAGTGGATAAACAGGGTTAATTGAACATAGCAGAGGATCTCAATTTTCACATCAAACAAGTTGCTCATGTTATACATTAATATATGCATCGAGCACTGAGATACCCGTTGTCGGTCTGTCTGCATGAGTGTTCTTGCAAAGCTCCCTGGCAAAGACAGCTATGGCCTCACAGCCAGAGCCTGCCTCTCCCTTTTTTTTTTTTTTTTTTCGGTTTTGATCTTGTTTTATGTTTGGGACTCTGCGCCCCGAATAAGCAGCGCAGTACTCAGCTCTGCAGCGTTGTGAAAAGCCAGCTGTAACCGGTGGTGTGAGTGGTAAATAATTCAAAAACTGCCTGGCGGGGAGGACAGGTGCTTTCCGCTTTCAGCGAGGGTGAAGGGGCCGCCGTAAGTTAGCTGGTTGTCTTTAACACTGCCTGCCTGGTCACGTGTATTACAAGGAGAGCTCCCTCTTTTTTTTTCTTTAATTTTCTATTTTAAATTCGCCAATCAACAATTTGGAGTGAATTTAATTACGAACCAGCCTATCTGATTTCCAAGTTAAAATAATTCTAGAGAATTAAGTATTACAATTATTAGCCGTGGCAAAAGTCTCCATCACACTGTTTCTGACTTAATCAGAATTTAATCAGATTATATAAAGATTTTTATATATATACGTACATTTGAACATATACATCTGTTTCCATGTATGAATGTATACATATACGTGTATGTATGTATAAATGAGCGTATATATAAGTAAGTGTATGTATGCACGTATGAATATGTGTATATATTTATCTTTGTATGTACATACATATGTATATGTGTGTGTATATATGTAAATATGTGTATATGTGTATGTGTGTGTGTATATGTATATATGTGTGTGTGTATGTGTGTGTGTGTGTGTGTATCTGTATTCAACCCATCTTCTTCCAATGCGTCAACCACCTTATGAATGGTGTAAATTTACTTAGCGTCACGTACCGCTGCATCGGAACCCCTTTCCCGTCAACTTTCGACACACCTGAAGGAGTGTCTGTTCAGGTGAAACGTCAGTTGAGGAACGCAGTTTCTCATTTACGACAGAAATATGTGGAAAATACAACCCATGCTTTTACTTTGGTTAAGTTTAGAAACAGATACAGGTTTGTTGCAAAATGACGAGAAAGGGGTGTTTAATGCGTCGGTATGTGACGCGAAGGGAACTTCACTGTGCGTCAGCGAGTTGATGCATTGGGAGTGAGAATGGGTTGATAAATATGTATTTATGTATGAACAGGTATATCTCCTGTTTCCTCCCACAGTCCCAAACCATGCAACATGTTCATTGAAGACCCTAAATTGCCCAGATGTGTGAATGAATGAGTTAGTGAATGGTGGTTTTCATCTCTGTTTGGTCCTTTGATTGATTGTCAATCTGTCAAATGACATCAGGCATAGGCTACAGCAACCCTGCAACCCTGGGTGCATGATAAGCAGTACAGATAACTAACAAAAGAATGCAATGTACTTTTACATTGCTCCATTGTATGACACAGAAAGACGTCCTTCACCGTCAGTTCACTGAACTAAAAATATCGAATCGCTTTTTTCATCCACAATTAGTTATGTTTTCATGCGGTGAGTGACAGCTCAATTTCCTTTCTCCATCGTATGGTGCCGGAACCGTGTCCAACATGTGGCACCCTTAAAAATAACTTTAGAAATATGAATAATTTTTTTTGTCCTTCTCCCATCTCTGTCGAGAAGACAATACTGGAACTTTCACTGAACCTCGCGTATCGATTATGAGCCGGCACTAGCCGGGAAAATGAAATGCAATACCGGGGAATTAGCGCTCTAATTTTAGTTGTATACTAGAGCTATTTCCGGTTGAAGTTACACGCTTTCATTCTAAGCGTGTTTCACGAGCAGGTCCGCAATGCTCCTTTGTGATGAGGGTAACAAACCACGCGGAAAACCCCCCCAAATCAATCAACTTTCCCATCTTCGAAGGGCTAAATGACAGCTGGAATGATTTCTGATTATGTAAATAACTGCTTCTCAAAGGGAAAATATGGTAAAAGAGATGAGGAAAGTGATTAGAGCATCATGGATAGTTAACATCAAGATGAAGGGGAGGAACGGAACAAGATTTATGGGCCAGGAGTCTGGCTGCAAAGCCTAAATAGGCCTATGAGAGGGCTTTTATGGGTTCAAGATGAAGCACATTTACTTCCCCTTATATTTCGTGCGGGCTCGGGGAGCATTACGTGAAGTCTAATTGGTATCGCGCTGCGCTATAATTGAAGAACAATGACTTGTGCAATAACCACAAGCAAGTGAATAATTTACGTTTATCTTGGCGGGAAAAAAAAAAAGAAAGCAGATTCTCTGGGAGTGGCTTTAACACAGCTGGTCGCTGTTTTAGGGCGGCAAAACAGCCGACGTGCTTATTAGGATGCCAGCGTCGCTCCTAATAACCCATTAATTCTCCCCAGTATGACATGTCTGAAGACTTGTCCCACAAAAATCTGGTCAAAGAAACCTTTTAATTACCTGTAATTTTCGTCCATTTAGCCAGTATTAGAAATGAAACTTCTTCTGATAAGGATGCTCATACAGTACAGCGCGGTGCTCCTTTCCGAGCCTTTTCATCGCCGGATAACATACACAAAGCTGTAACTCGCCTCCGAAAAAGGCAGCCGCGAAATAAGCGGCGTGCTCCAGTAACTCGAGCTGTCATCCACTTCAGAGAGGAAGCGGTGCGGCGAGGATTTGTTGATGCCACTGACATTAGCCTTATTGAAAGGACAGCTGTGGAAGGCGGGTGACAAGTCTTAAAGCAGTGTTGTTGGGTAGGGGGAAGGGGGATTAAAAATAGATTAGGCTTGAAAATACATCCTTCTACGAGGAATGTGTGTGAAAGACACACGCGGGCACCAACGAGTCTCCACCGCGGATGGTGTTTAAAATCAGATTGTCTGGAATAGTCTGTCTCAAAGTGACAGTGGTGAGGCTGCCTGCACTGAAATCCTCACCGCATTGTTTCCCCGGGACAACAAGCGAGATAAGAAATAGTTATCTTTCCGGGGTGTCATAATTTCCAGAAGTTGTCAGCCCGCGGGGGAAACAGCCAATGTGCACCTTACCGTTATTGCTTTTCCTTGTGTTTTATATACTTGATTATCACTTTCTTCTTTTCGCATTAAGAGGGAATATAAACAACAGGGGGGATGGAAAGAGAAATAACACATTTCCGTAAACGAGACGTCTGATATTCCACAAAACAGCTACTTCGAACCGTCTCCGATTCACCTCCCATTGCTGACGTGTGCGTTCGGTGACATTTTCAGCCGCAAAACTTCCCCGCATCTCTATTATTCATACGTGTCGCCCCTGCCGTCCACAAAAATTTGTAAATAACCCTGTATATTTTATAGGCTTTGTGCAGCAATGCTTAATAATTTAAGATTTTCCCGCACGCAATAAAAAGAGCAAGCCAGGCTAAATTCACTCCAGGTGTTTATGGGCCTCCTCTGCCTTGGTTGCACTTAATTCAAAGCAACACGAGTCTGGCGGCGGCGCGGCACAAAGAGCATTAGCAGTCCATCATGGCTAAAATATTCAGTCCTCCAAGTCCTGTCTCCCGCTGAGCAAAAGTAGATGGCTAATAGAGACGCAGAAGAGGAGGAGGAAAAAGAAACAACCCCTTTAGCTCAAGCGAATGCATCTACCGTGTTGTCTTGTTTTTTGTTTTTTTTTTTCCCTGCTGACTGGGGCTGAATTACAGAAGGTAGCTGCCGCACAGACCTGGCACATGCCAAGGCGAATTGGAGAAAGGGTCGAAAAGCGTTATGCCTTGGTATCTTCCTGGCACGAGAACCAACGATTCCCATCCCACTCGTACACGCTTCAGTGAAATCTGTTTTTAAGCGTGTATTGGTGGTAAACCCAAAGTATACTGATGATCTCTCACTCCCACCCCACCGACACACACACCCATTTGCTCTCTTGCTATTCATGGCGCACATTTATGCAGTGCACACAGTGAGTTTTGCCGTCGCAGCAGAGGATCGTGGTGAGATTCGCTTAATGTGTCGAACGTACCGAACAAGCTGGACGCGTCGTGGAATCTCGGGCGTCACCAATTAAGAACGATGTAAGGTTTTTTTCGTTGTGGGAGGAGGGAGAGGAAGTCGCCCGTTCAGCAGATTGGAATCTCCGATGCATTCTCGAATAGCGGCGTCCTACGAGAGAACTCATTAAAAAGGTGTCAGCCCTTCACTTAGAGACCCACGCACACACACACACACACACACAAAAAGACCGCTGGGTATAAACACAAGTGTTTATCTTAAATTATTTTGCAAAAAGGATTGGATGATGTACGGCCACAGTGCAAATTAAAAGAGCATGACTAAAGCACCATCTGCCAAGTGAACCTGCGCTCATCTCCTCCGTCCCACAGGGGAAATGCACTCTCAGCCACGAACGCTAACCATTACCATTCTCATGCCTTGTGGAGCTCTAATGGCCGTTTTCTAATACTTCCGTGCTTCTTGAATTAACCACGGTGACCTTTTTGAAGCGTTCCCACAAGCCATTCCCAACTTCTACCCTCTCCTGTTCCTTTTAATGTTGCTCACCGCTCGCTGCCGTCATCCATTTGTCAGAAGCGGCGAGCTGGAGATCAAACGCCGAGCCTCGCAGCGGTTGAGGCTTCTGCGGAGCAGCATTGCGCCCCTCCACCCCCCGCCCCGACATCCGATGTCATTTGACTTTGTTGCGAGCCGTGACACTGACGCTTACTAGTGGGTGTTTTTTTTTCTTTCTTTTTTTTTTTTGCTATTGTTTATCAAAGGATTCAGGAGTGAGCATGTGTTTGAGTACGACGGCTCGGTAATGACCAGTTTTAAAAATGGTTACAGGGGCATTTTTGGCAGGAAGGGAAAGTGTTGGCCCGAGGTGTTTGTGGATCAAAGTGTTTGTCATTTTTAAGGGCAGCGTCAGTGCTTTCGTGTGTGTGTGTGTTTGTGTGTGCGTGCGTGCATGTGTGCGTGTGCCAAATGTCACATAGGGCTGTTCTAATCACAGGTGCTCCACACATGGGGCTCATTTATCATTTTAATATCCGCAGTGATTAATGTCACTCAAAGTAGAACAAAAGAACGATAAAATAAATCAGGGGAATCTCAAATAAGCGGAAGCTTATGCATGTTCTTTTATATGTTTCAACCCCCAAATAAAACAAAAAAAACACGAATTCGGTCTTTGTTGAATCTAAATATGCTATCAATGTTGTCAGTCATTCATTATCTATTCCACTTATCCTGCGCTTCAGGTTGCGAGGGTGCTGGAGCCTCTCTTTGCCGTCATTGGGCGATCGGGGGGATTTAACCCTGGACAGGGCGCAAGTCAGTCATATACATAGACCTACAGCCACTCTCACATAGGGGCAATGGGGTCTCCAATGAACCTCTTCCATGTATTTAAGAATTGTGGGAGGAAACTTGAGAAAACTTCACAAACCCGTTTCATATTACTTGATGTTTTGATTCTCACTTTGCAACATAATATCTAGTAGGACGGCTGTCAAGTTTACTCAAGTAGTCTACTTAAGCTCAGTTCTGAGATAATTTGATTAATTCCACTTCACTGCATCCTAAGTAGATCTTACCTACTTTTCAGGAGAAGATATTCTGTATGTGGGTGCTGTTGCTTTTCTTTTTCGAAAAAATTATTGTACTTTCTATTACCAGGCGCTACCAATCTGGTATCGAATGGATATACAGCATTTTTTCAAATAGCTATGACCGACACAAAACATGTAATGAATGTTATCTAAAATAGATTCACATATGTAAACAACAAGAATAAATCGTTCCCACAATCGTTATTTTGTGCACTAAAAATGAATGGTGCAATATACCACAATTAGGTGAACTGTCTGCAATAGAGTTTTTACATGAACTCAATTAAAGGGTCTTTAAATGCTCATGGGTACACATATAGTGCACCTCGTTTCACCTGAAATTGAAAACCCTGATGGAAGTTGAAAGTGAAACAGATCCACAAAATCGTGTTCACATTGTTTACTTGAAACAAAAGAATTCAACCTCTAATGTTTTTCACAAATACACCTAAATGCAAATACCAGCCCGATGTGTCCACATGTGTTTGTCACCTAGTGTTTCTCAGTGGCGAGAACACGATGTTTGTGTCTGATCCTGGCACACTGTGGCACAACCAGGACATTTTCATCACATCCAATCATGAATATATTGGAATCCATCAGTAGCTGTAGGTGAATCAAATTGCCCTCTCCCCTGACCTGCCCCTGGTAAGCCGACCTACTCAGCCATAAAATATGCTTTCAAGGTCAGGTGAAACCTGAGGCGTGTTCTTTTTTTTTTTTTTCTTTTTTTTTTTAAGCTGCTTGTTTTTTTTTTATTTGCATATTCAATTAAGGGAAATGAAAGAGCTGTAAAATCATTAGGTTCTCACACTTGGCTGAGTCAGAAATGGTGTATCGATGAGAAGGATATCTGAGCAATGTGCAAAGTGCAAGAGGAACTGACTTCGCGAATAAATCATGTTGTACTTGAGGCAGGTGGTTTAAGCATCCACTGGCGCTTCTGCTCCGCTGAGTAGGTGGAAAATAGCGAGAGGCGAAAACAGATCAATGTAGAGAGATGACATGCCCCTCAAATTAAAAGGTGAAGCAAATGTTGACAATTTTCAATCATGTTTTCTATCTTGTTCATTATTCAAGGTTTAAGTGCAGATTCTTTAATCAAGTTATTTAGCAGACCATCCTTGTGAAAGCTTCTGTGACCTTGACCTAAAAAAAAAATGTTTGCATGGCTAATGGATGACTGAATTGTAATTTAGCCGCCACACTGAACCGAGATATTCATTTATGCATCTCACACACTTTAGTGCAGAAGGAATAATTAAGAACAAATGTGGCAGCTCTTCTGTGCAATTTGAATATTGGTCAAGATTTTCTGAGCAGCTTTTGGCCAGAGAACCAGCAGATGGAACAGGAAATGAAGCAGTATCACGGTGTAACACTTAAAAATTCAACCAATCTGACAAGTGATTAAACTTTAATTAGCCATCCTGACAAATAATTATGATTTTTGTCCATCGGATTAGAAGGACAAATCAGTATTTTATGCAAAAATCATGAAATTATCATTTACAAGTGAATTTTCAGCCACGATGAAAAGTATTAATGGTATAACCTGACTGAATGGTATGTTATTATAAGCAGTATACAACCATACAAGATTTATAATCTAAATAATTTCAGCTCCGCAAACCTCTGCTTTAAATCGGTGGCAGATTAGTTTTGTGAAAACATTGCAAAAAATAATGCATTCACTTGATATATGTATATATTTCGATTTATCAAAAAAATCATTGTCGAATCCTGATAACCTGTGAACGAATAACATATAAACGGTAATCTTTGGGATTTACCACAAGATATCTAAATATATACAGTACATTTTTTAAAACCCACTGTGAAAGGAGCATATTATTTCCCCTTACCTGTAAACATTACAATTCCATATAAGAGCACCTTTGCTTCATTGGTAAGTTGAAAAGTAAAAAATGAAATGAATAGATGACTATAAACCAATAAAGGAGATGTTTCAGTTGAAAAAGGGTGCAACGTCTTCATGGAATTTGTCACCACTGTTTTGTTTTATGTTGTTTTTAAAGATAATCAGTAACAGGGCAATGAGCAGTGCATTGATTTTGCACCTTGATCTTCCTTCTACAAAATGAAATCACACATGCAGTAGACAACAGGAGGCTTTTGTTAGTGTGTTTGTACCAATCAAAATCAAAAGCAATCCAATGTATTGCGGGTATCCTTGTAAGTTTTTTCAAAAACACTCAAACAGGGTGAAGAAGTGCTAAATGTGACTCACTATGTCAGATGGCAGCAACGTAGCTGTGGTGCTATGTTAAGGGACCTCCTTAGTCAAGTAACTCAAACACTGTGTTCATTTCTCTCTCATAAAAAAAGTAGTATGTCTTTCAAAAATAATACGCCCTTTTTAGAAGTTCCTTTTAAACTCCGGACATGTGAATAAAATCACCTGTAAACTTTTAAAACAAGTTCTGCAATGTAGTAACTCAGTAATAGCTTATGCTACTGTCAGGTTTGCCTCACCTGGCAATTTCTTTAGCACAACAGCCTGACTTTCTTCGCTTACCTCTCTTTGCTGTTGTATTGCTAACGTGTTGTATTAGTTAACTGTGTTTTAATGGTCACACTAATTGATGTTTTTGCTAATTGACAAAAAAAAAAAAACACGCTAGGAAATGGCATGGTAACAGCAGCCTTCAGTTAGCAAGCATACAGCAATTGGAAATGTAATTACAAATGTATTATTCACACTCCTTATATGTCATATTTATCTTCAAACCATGTTTTATTCATTTGTACAGTGTGTGCTCTTGCAGGAGAGGTTAAATGCTGTTGGTGGGTGCAATATACAACTAGATTAGCCTCGTGCTAGCAAGACAGGGCAAATCAATAGGTCACTGCTTGCTTGGTCTGATAAACTTGCCGCCTCCGAATACGTTTAGGCGTGAGAATCACAGGGGGTAGGTAACACATGTTGACAGTTATACTGCGCTCTCCTTCCTGTGAGGAAATTGTACATATTTTCACTTCCCTGTGTGAAAAGGCCAAATTTATAAATATTCAGAACTCAATTAATTTGAAAAGAGCCTGTTTTCAGAGTTGCACACAGCAGCGTACTGAATAGGCACATACTTCAGGGGAGTGTTGTAACTTCCTGATCTGATCAGACTGATCCGAGACAAATGTTTTGATATGCTCTCTGATTAAATATCCCCTTTACTGAGATTTTCACCGTATCAGTTCCTGCTTGCCTGCTTCCAGTCTCCGAAATTTTCCCGGCGCTTGAAGTTGGACTTAAAAAAAAAAAAAAGCAAGCATCTCATCCTCCAGACAGTTGAGATCGGTGATCCAGGAATAAAAACAAGCATTTAAAGGAAAAAAAGTCCATTTTTTTTCACAAAAGCTTCAACAGCTGAAGTCACAAGAAGAATCGTTTTCATGTAATAACCTTGGACAAATTACCAATTATGTTTGAATACTGAAACGAGTCATTTCATCTTGCAAAACCTGTCAACTTTCCTCTTCATTAGTCAGGGACTCTGACAATTAGATTGTTTTTTTTTTCACTTTTTTTTTTTTTTCTCTAAATAGGGAGTGGATAACAGTGTTATTTCTCTTTGCAGGGGGAAGGAGTTCGGCCACGATGTGGATTTCATCATGACCACACCTGAGATGGGGAAAGAGGAGTACTTACTGACAGCCCTCGTAGATCTACTGAAACGACAAGTATTTGACTAAAAATAATAAAGGGGGGGGGGCACAGTGGCGCGATTGGTAGCGGCTCACAGCAAGAACGTCCTTGGTTCTATTCCGACAGGAAGCATTTCTGTGTGGAGTTCGCATGTTCCCCCTGACCGTCATTCCAACTGACTTGGAGTGGACAGTGGCAGGAGGACGGCAAAGATGATATCGAGCCAGAAAACTTAGGGAATATTTGTTTGATGTGTCAGGCGTTCAAGAGCAGTTCAGTCCCTCCTAATATCCTCAAAGCTTTGTGCAAAACAAACCAAAGAATTGTCTTTTTTTTTGCAGACAGTAGATTATGAGCACAAACCTCCTGTTTGCCACAATCATGTACTAGAACCTCAGATTTGAGTACACGAGTGACGGCTCTTGATAAGGTCTTGAGATTGCACGGCGACGGTATTTGATTTCGGTTCTAACAGTGACTGTGTCATGCGGATTTTAAAGTGGACATTCACTTATCGTCTCTCTTCAATTTAGCCGGATAGATGTTCTGACAGGCAGCCTCGAGCTTAAGTTGCTGCTGGAATTACGCAGCCATTTTCATCATGATTTGATGGACAAATGGTCATAAAAGGAATGATGATATCCCAATAAATACTCTTCTAGTTGCTGTATTGAATATTCACAAGATTTTAACGTAAACAGAATCTGTGTACGTGTTTGATAGCAGTGTGTTTCATTTGAGCTGGTCAACTGAGAAGATCTTTTCCGAAAACCAACTTCCTTGCCTTTAAAAAATAATGGCAACAGGTGAGTGGATTTTGTGAAAGAAATTGTGCAATTTCGGTTATACTTTGAAGCCCTTCGGCTGGGCTTTTAAGCAGCACGGTCAGTGTTAGGAGCCCCGCTAAAGGAAAAGTATCCTGTAATGGATGAGAGATTGGTGTAGGAGGGGAGATGAAAAGAGAAGAAAGGACAAATGTGCAAGAGAGACAAGGATGTAGACAAACTGATGGTGGCCAATTAAAGCAGAGAGAAAGTGAGAGGAAAGTAAGAATAGAAGGAAAATATGTTTGTGGGAGATAAAACACAGACATACAATGCTAATGGCAAGATATATTTACATAAACAAAATGGTTTAATTACCGGATGCACTTAAATTACAGCAATTATTCTCAGCTCATATTGTAGTAATGTGACACATATCAATACACAACAGAAGTGTACAATTAGAACTCACAACGTGAAATAACATCACTTTAATTATATTAAACAGACGTCTTAATCAGAGATGTTCAGCGTGTTCAAATTTATCAAGGCATTGAGGGTTACACAAGTGCGTGTTAAAAAAAACAGGATTATTCTCCTACGACACACCCACACACAGACACACACGTGGGACT
The DNA here is from genome assembly GCA_901007705.1 of Fistularia tabacaria. Lineage (NCBI taxonomy): Eukaryota > Metazoa > Chordata > Actinopteri > Syngnathiformes > Fistulariidae > Fistularia > Fistularia tabacaria. The sequence continues at coordinate 31,926 of CAAKHD010013802.1, read as the reverse complement.
TTTCTCCTGAGCGTCTTGCAATTCACTAGTTCATTCATTATTCATACCACTTACCCTGGACTCAAGGTTGCGGGTGTGATGCAGCCTATCCGGGCTGTCATTGGCCGAGAGGTCGGGGTTCACCCTGGACTGGTTTGCCAGTCAATTGCATGGCGGCTTATATTTCTTTTTAGTTTACATATGGATCCATATCGTAATATGTGGACATGCATGCAGTTCCTGCAAGAAAGGCATTTTTCCAACCACAAAATTGGAAACATTTTGTCCTTAATTTTGATGGGAATCGACAACTAATAGTGTCTCATCTTTTTTTTTTTGTTGTTGTTTATTTTCGTCCCCCATGTTACAAATTTGCTTTTCTTCAAACCAGTGCAATTTGGGAAAATGTGATACAGAGGGTAAGACAATTTATCTTAAATGTTTCAGGCACAAAAAGTCTTACTCCACTAATTATCCATTTCACGTCTTTCAGGCTTGCAAATAATCCCAATGTGGGGATCCTTTTCACACCAACCGTCACCGGGGTGTTATTCAGTCTCTTTTTGGAATCCACCTCATGCTTGACACAACATGGCAACAAGTGCAAACTGGTTCAGAATGGCAAAACCTATCAGGAACAAGGGAATTAATGTTTTTGCTTGCAGTGTCTATGACGGGCTACAACAAACAGGCATAAATGAGGGAAATTGATTTTCAAAGAAAAATCAAAATTGACAAAACATGCTTGTACAATTGTTCGGCGGCCTGAAGAAAAGTAGTGAGCGTTTATTTCTGTATCCATCCCCTCCTGGGGTTTGTAGTGGTTCCTGCCTGTGCACACCTTGCCCCCGTCAGCCCGCGGCGCCCGGACCTTCACTGACAATTTCAACCTCTGGTGGGAAAAGCACACGATTGTTTGGAAATGGTAGCATACAATCTAATTCGGCCCCTCCAAACCTTCTCTTAGAAAAACCGCTGTTGCTAACTTCAGCCGAAATCACAGTGCAGCGCTTGTTCTTAGCCAAAATCGTTCCGTTCTCCAGCTGCTTTGACCGGTCACACATATACTTAAATCCCCCACAGTTTGAAGCGCCAATCTAACTGTATACACATGACTCCGGAGTGCGGAGACAAAACTTTATTTTCTTTACAGCTTTTCCTAACGCAAGCCTTTTCTACACTAACAAGACAATTGCACATGTATTTTTTTCTCATTTATTTACAATTGGCTTTTCTTACTAAACATAGAAATCGACCTCCTTTTTTTCCCTCTACTTTGAAAATCCAATTCATCCTCCTGTCTTTGTAATGCCCCCTCATCAACCTCTTGTTATCCCAAATGAGAATATAACACTTAAATGCCAAAAAAGGATATGAAACCTACCCTTGAGTCAGACAATTAAAGATAAAAATAGAAATAGACTGGCTTAGAAACTGAACTCTATTCAGATTATGATTCATGAAACCTCACGTAACATCCGCATTTTGAGTGAAACACTACTCCTCTTTTAGATCTCGAATTTAGGCATAAATGGGTAAAAAACCTTTTAGGCAGAATTCATGAGGCGAGAAAGGAAGAGCTGTAATTTATGCAAAACAACTAACTCACTATCCATGAAATCCCCCTCGTACTCAGAGCCTATAAAATGGTTTTAGATCTTTGTTTTGGAAAGGACACACGTTTGCCTAATTTTGTATTATTGCAATGTATAACCCCTCAGCAGTTTAATACCTTGGAGGAGTACACTGCAAAACTCTGATCACAGTGTGGAGTGATTGAAATGAGGAATAAAACCTATCTATTTCTCTAAATGCTCCAACAAATTAAAAAAAACAAAAACAAAAGAAAACAACAGTGGTATAAAATCCCCCTAAATCCAAAAAAACAATATCCTAGTCTGACAGACCAGGGAGGTTGTGTTAACATCCCGGCAATCAAGAGGCAACAGACATTTGTTTTAAATTTATCTGCATAGCGCCAACGGTTGGCCACAACAGCTCTGTTTTCTGAGCTCTGCTCTTTCACAGCCGGTTTCAGGTACTTTGCACCTTTTATATGTAGCAAACTACAAACTAACCTCCTCCAAACCGAACTCTCTTAAAATTTTTATTGTTTACCCCAAACTTTTTATTCTCAAATTCATCACCCACTATTCAGTCATGTTTTTTACTCCCATTTTCCGATATCCGATTTTCTCTGATTGAAATACAATTTCTTTCCCAAACAAGTCTCCGCTGTCAAAACATAAATATCTTGAAGCGAGTACCACTTGAATCGGAGCACACGATCACACAATCAGATTCCCAGCATACCTTTCAACCGTTGGCACGAATCACATTACTGATGACTTGGATTCAGTAATAATTGCGATGCACTGCAGCAATTAATTGTGTCGTTAGTTACACTCATGTGTGACACACCACAACGTCTGCGCTGAAAACAGTATCCACTCTGCTTTAGTGTCCCCCTGTGATTTTCTCTGTCGGTGTGTATTTGTATGTCATGTACTGTATGTCATGTATACAACTTCCTCCCACACAAGCAGGGAAAGCGGTCCACTGATTTCCAATGACTGTAGCATGTGAAGGCGCTTCATCTCCATTCTGTCGGCCATTAAAACCGTCAAAATGGGCTCAAAATAACCTTTTCTATAAACCGCTGAACTGAAAAGCTGAGTCTGTATCAAATGGTTTCAGGGCAATGTTTCTTATGTAAATACAAGTTAAGTCAGATTTCATTCTTATAGTGTCAAATCACAACACAGTTGTGTGAGGACACTTTCCATGTAGACCAGGTCTTGAACCACACTCTTCAAAATGATTTACGGAAACTCAATGTTCCCCCATGGGCGGGCATTTGGCGGCAATGGTGAGGAAACACTGTCTTTCTCAAAATCTCGGACAGATCCCGGTTCGGTGCGGGCGGCCTTCTGACTCAACCGGTAGAGGTAGAGAGAGCAAGACAGAAAGACAGATTGATAGAAAGCAAGATTGTGACAGAGACAGACGCTGGGTATGATAGTTGGGAGGAATTAATAACAGTAGCACTGACAGTTAGATGGTAACAATAGCTGAAAAGAAGCATGGATGGCTTTGATATAAAAATGGTGGTTGCCCCGCAAGACCCTGCAGCACGTTAAGCCATGGCCCCTGGGAACCTGTGAAATGAGAGAGCCCAGGGACTCCAGAGAAGCTCACACACACATATGGATTTCACTTTTAAATACAGGAAACCCGTTTTAGATAACACCTTAAAAGATAAAAAGAGCAGACTTGAATGTTAGGAGACATATTTTGAGTGTTTTTCCACTATAACTCTTTTTGGAATGCGACTATAACTTTTATCCAAATTAAGGAAATAGCCTTTCCCCCCCCGATTAGCATTCTGCTAATTATAAGATTTCCAAGCAGGTCCATGCCATCTCTCTGGAATCCAAGGCTAATGTTCTTTTCTTTTTTCAACGTACTTCAGGCAAAGAATGGACACAAAAAAAAACAAAAAACAAAAATAAAAACAAAAACTTTTTGCCTGAGCCTTGTCGTTCTTTTGCATAAAACAGAAGTCCCTTTAATCAAACCATCCAACTTTCCTTGGGATAAATTCACAAAATTGCAGAGACAAATGCTAGGAACGGGATTAATGCGTGTGTCGGCAGGTTTTCCTGCTGTGGCTATAAGGCACTTTGCACCCTGTCAACCTGGCTGTCAGAATCTGTCTGGATGCCAGGATTCATGGATGCACGGGGGAGAAGTTGGCAGTTGACCGAGCATCAAATTACATGAAACTTCCTCTAGATCAGTGGCCCTTTCATTATTTTGTTCATTCTACCATTCTGATATAGGGGTTTTGTGCCCCCCCCCACACCCCCCTCACCATGCACAGGTAAAATACACAATACTTTCCCATTATTGGCAAAGAAGCATTATCTAAGAGTTCAATCAGACAGATTCAGATGCTAGGTTTGGCGTAAACCTTAAGCTCCATTTCAAATGCGCTGTTGCCAGATCGGTATGATACATTAAAAGCAAATTTCGTGCCCTGAGTCCACTTTCTTGTAAATACGGGTCCTTGTTTTGTTTTTTTTCCCAAAGAATTACAAAGAGATTGCTTCTACCTTTGAATGGTAAAACTGGATTACCACCTGAGATACATTATGAACATCCTTGGCAGAAAAAGATAATTGCATGTCTGAAATACCAGTGTAGGGCATTGTGAAAAACAGGACCTTTTTTCTGGCGGCACCATCCCCTCCCTCTGATAAACGTGCAGTTGAGAGGGTCATGAGAGAAGACAAGTGTTTGATGAAGAGTGGGGGCCGTGCTGTCTCGTCTGGCTGCTTTTTGTCATCACTGGGTTTAAAAATAAATCCCTCCGTTGTCGGTGCCTTTTCCATCCGCACCTCCACACGTCTCCGCTCCTCTGGAGTTTCGCCCTGATGATAATTGCCTCCCGCTCGCCATACATTGTGACGGCGCTCTCGCCACTTACAGCCACTTTTGCTCACCGCAGGTAGCGGTGGCAAGAATGATGGTGTAAAAAGCACATGCGAAGGGTGTGCGGGTGAAGAGCGTAGAGTACTTTAAGAGTCTTAGAAGGGACGCGTGATACATCTGGAAGCTTTCCTCTCAGCGGTCTAGATAGAAAAGGGATGGAGAGGGACCAGTCCGAAGGGGCGAGGACACAAGAGACAGTGATTAAGTGGAGGTAGCAGAGGTTGACTCTAAGTCATGTAACCTTGTCATCTGCAATCAAGCCCCCCGGGGGCCCGCGCATCTTCACACGCCTCTAATATCACCGGCGTACCCCTCAACACCCCCCCCCCATCCCCCCCGACCCCCTCGTTACCCTTCTTCGGCTTGCGGGGAGTTAAAAATACATCTATCTAGAAAACGTCCTTGTGAAAAAACAGGTTCATCATTTCTCTGCCTTTTCAACCATTATTCTGGAAGCGTAATTCTGGGGGAGGGGGTGGATGGGTGGTTGGGGGGGCAGAGGCAAGGTCGGGCGTCAGCTTCGGTGGCAGACAGATGAGATTCAGCTTGCCCTTAGTAATAGCGATGGAGAGATGGAGAGGGTTTCAACTTCCATTCATCTATCACCCCAGTCACCGCATACAGTACTGTAAGCGCTGCCGTCTGAAGGCTTAGCTTTGCATGCATCGCTTTTCATAGCGTTCTGCTCAGGCTTCATTGTTTTTGATCGAAGCCGATGCGGTTAGTGTTCCCCCTCCGGTGGAATAAGTGATTCGGGCAGAACCGACGATTCAGTCAAGGCTAGATTAAGGTCACATACTTTTGGGCAGTGACCTCCAAATGAAAAGGGAAGAGTGATAGTTTGAGCGGATACGGATGTACTCGTATCGGTATGCTGTTGTGCCGCGATGCTTCACTCTGAGCCTATCGGTCTTGTTCAGTTTAACGTCGAGTCGAAGTACGGACACTTAATAGTGGCAAGTTTATCTTTGACCTGGAGTTTTGAAGACTCATCCAATGTCACGTATACATACCTTCAGTAGGGATGCAAACAAGTTCCTCAGGGAAAGCAGTCCACTGATTTCAGATGACTGTAGCGTGCGAAGGTGCTTCATCTCCGTTCTGTTAACCATTTAAAAAAAATCGTCTATAAGCAACTTTCTTAACGTTGGATAGTACAATAAATCAATTTATGGAAGATTTTATAAACGGTATCACATGGTTTCAGGCAAATTTTCTCATCTAAATATAAGTTAAGACAATTTTTTTATTTATATTGCGCCAAATTACAATAGAGGTTTCTGATGAATATAGAGCAGATCTGGACCACACTGATTAAATGATTTTCAGAAACCTAACATTCATCCATGAGTAAGCACTTGGCAACAGCATGGTGAGGAAACAGCCGTTTTACTGGGTAGACACCGTGGGCGGCCTTCTGCCTCGATAGGCTGGGGTAGAAAGAGAGAGAGAATTGAAATGAAGGAATAATGAAACAATGGCAGCAGATCAAGCCACGTCCCCTGGGGACCCACGAAATGTGAGAGGCCGGAGACTCGTGTGAAGACATGAGGTTACTATCATGCATTGATAAAGAGATGTGGAGAGTGGGTGAAATGAGAGAGGTGCCTCATGGGACTTCCCTCAGCAGAGTTAGCCTACGTCAGTACAACTCGGGGGCTAGCCCAGCAGATCGGAAGAGCACACGTCTGAACTCCA
>CAAKHD010013802.1:0-10000 GCA_901007705.1 Fistularia tabacaria | reverse complement strand
TGACCGGCAGGCTGCGAGCTGAATCGAATATGAAGCTCGCTGTCAAATTACAATATCTGGGATGTAGAGTGCTCTCAGCTCTTTCGACCCACCACCCTCTACGCACTGGATGAATGGACAATAACAGGGCAATTGCGCTGGGCTTTGGGGAGCGCTGTTTTGAACGCTCCCCTCACAGGCGGTGTTTTCGCTGCGGATGGGAGCGCTGCAGAAGAGGGGCCCCATAGTGCTAAAAGGAGGGGAGGATAGGTTTAATTTAGCGGATGGTGGCACCGGTGCCCTCGGGGCGTCACACTGGAAGACACACACATATGCACTTGGATGTATGTTTTGACTAAGCTGTGACTCGCAGAAGGTACAGCTCCTGTCCCCCTGACCACCTGGCATTCAAGAAACCTGTAGTAGTTTTTTTTTTAGAAATGAAACAGCGTGCTCATTAGCGGGGGAAGGATACTGGGTTAGCGCTCATTCGACTATGCAAATGTTTTTGAATCTATCTCACAAATATGCGGAGGTCGATTGTAATATCCACGGGTGGAAGCATAGACCTGATGTGACTGAATGAAGAAGCACGCATTGTGATTTATTTATATTTAGGTCAAAAGCTGTTAGTCACTCAGTGACTTTAATTGTGGGAATATAATCCCTCAAACCCAGCTGATTGATTTTGTGTTTGTGGGAAGTTTCATTTAATATCTAAAGAAAAAAAAAAACAACAGCTCAATATCTGAGAATGTTCATCACACACATGACCTCTAGCCTAAAGTTTCAAAAATAGTTAAAATGTCTTTTTCAGACTGCAGGGCAGATTATAACCACCAACATTAATAAATGGAAATTACAGATTTATGTAGAAGGTATAGCTTTCAAGCCTGCCTGTAATTAGAATAGAAAAAAAAATGTCCTCAGCCAATGAGAAAGCAACTCCGTGATTTTTCACAACCGTGCCTGTTTCCATTAAAGCTCTTTAGCTGGGTCTTAATCCATTGCTGATTACTGTAAGTATCAAGAGGAGTGCAGGAACGACGGTGCTAAAATAAGACTTGCGCCCAGTTGACTTCCGCACCCTCATCGTTGTCATTTGAAATACGGTACAGAGACGCTGAGTGCACAGGAGTCCCGTGGAGGGTTTGCCCACTTCTCTTTGACTCAGGTGGTTGCAAATAGCAAGTAGCATTTCATTGAGGAGACTAAGTGAATTACAAGTTGAATGACCATCACTGTGCATCGCCTCTGGGGAAGTGGAGCACACCACAAAAGCAACACTCAAGGCTGCATGTTGCTCTTCTAATGCCAGCAGAATAAATGTATTTGTTTATCTCTTTTCATTCCTTTAAGGCTTCTCCTAGTGATGGGGAACTTAATTGTTTTTATCACCTTACCAAAAGAGAATCTGATCTTCTGAGTAATTTGAGTCACTGAATCAGTCACCCATTTTCTAGGTAGGGCACCCCCCCCTGAGCTACTGAGTCATTTGTCGAGTTGAGGAGTGAGTCATTCGTTTTGAGTGGGGAGGGCTACTGTGGACACTCTTTGATCCCTTGTTTACAGCTCCCCCAAATTTGATATATTTCAAGAAATACAGTTAGAATAGCAGCCGTACAATAGTAAATTACGTTTATAGCAAAACCGCAAGGAGAAAATATCCCCCAAAATTAGAACTAACAACGGCTCACGTATCAGGTTAAGCATTGGTGAATAGATAATTCAGATGTGTTCTTCTTAAATATATATTACAAATAAGCATTGGACATACAGTGCTGCACTCAAAAGTAAACATTTGAGATGGTATTAGAGAAAAAATAATCGCAATCACAAAGTGTACTTAAAACATTTATTGACTGATGAAGAGGCCAATTTCAATTATGCCGTTTCATCCGTCGGTCAAATGCAGAGTATTAAAGGTTGTATTTCTTAAGAATGAAGGGGAGTCGGGGTAGAAAGGTGTCGAACAAAGTCTTTGAGTACAGCTAATGCACAAAATCACCGTCCAAATAATAATGTATTAACTCCAGGTCATTACTCAAACATCATGAATGGAAATTGTGCTACAATTATAAGTGAGGATATAAAGTTGAAGAAAATGGGAGATGGCTTTGAGGCAAATAAGTCTGTTTTTCCTTTTTAACCTAAAAAATCATGAACGTAACTTTATTATTATCATCATTATTAGTTGTAGTCGTAGAAGTAATACTTTTACAGAATATTTGAGCATCCCTACATAGAATCGCCAAATTATTTGCAGTATTGAGGCCGTTTGATCAGTTGAAGTCTGATTTTAAGAAAAGAAAAAAAAAGATCTTCGATATATTTTGGCAAAGGGTAGAAAAAGAATAGAATACATGTTTCTTGGATAAAGTCTCAGAGATATGAGTATGCAGCTACTTACACACTTTTTTCTACATTGACTAGACGGGCGTCTCATTACTAAGGGTGTGGATTTGACCCACTTTCACAGCAGTGAGAATGTGTTAAGCAGAACTTTTTGAGCACAGTTTAACCTTTTCCCGTGCTCTACGTGTAATGTTACCGGCAAAAGCCTATAACATTCCATCAGTGAAATAAATTGCCTTTTTCACCCATTCTCATACTGTTCCCAGTGATTATAAATAATTCAGCCAGGCACCTTATGAACAGTGTGACAGAATTTTGTTAAAAAGGAGGAATCCAGCAGCATGACTGTGTCTGTGCTGTTAAATAACAAACTTTTAATTGAATAAAGTAATTGCTAAATTAATACTTTAATTTCAAACCTTTTTTTTTTCATTATCACAAATTAACACTAACAGAGGGCTGCAGCTGCAGTGAGCATTTTTTGATAATTGGACTTGAAACTAAATGCTTCTCTGAAGGTCATATTTTGAGGCAGGGAAAAAAAAAACAACTTTAGTTTCGGTTCATGCAAAAAATTATATTTTACTTATCAGGTACCGCCTGAAGTACAACAAAGTACTCAGAGGATTACCTAAACTGTAATACCTTTCACAAGCCTAAAACCTATTACAGCTCAAGATTTCTTCTGAAGAAGTTTACCCAACTGATAGGAGAAGCAGACACTTTTCTCTTCATTAAATATTATTGCTCAGGTTAGAAGGTTATTTGGCCCCAACAGGAGTTGCTTTACTGTTTTCAATTTTCTTTATTTATGGACACTGCTTAAAAAATCTCGCAGAAATATATTGTTGTGTCTGTTAAAATAGCTCTAAAAGAATAAGGGGTAATCTTTGCGAGCTGTTCACGACATACATAAACTGTCAGTCTTATTGGGCCAGGTATTGGTGGTGGTATTTACCGAGATACAATGTCACCTTGAGTGAATGTGCCATACAAAAATGTCTATGAAAAATAAAGAAGACTAAATCTAACATTAGTTTGGGAAATATGCGAAAAATAAAGACTGGCATTCTATTGACATGCCCGGCCTTACCTCGTACTGTTCGTGAAAGGGGTAAATTCTGACATTTTCCTGTGGTTTTCGCATGAGTTCAAAAGGTTTTCTCCTTCTGAATACATGTGTCACGATGCAGTCAGGGAAAATAAAATGAAGGTATTCCAAATCCATTAAAAAAAAAAGAAATAAACACAGAAATAAGTAAATAACTAAATTTATAAATAGACCAAAAAAAAAACAAATTCACTTTTCCAACCATCAGGTGTCCCATGATGCAAACGCTGACACATCTGGCACATCTGTTTATTGCACATCTGAAACTCTTATGTTTTTCTTTCTTTCTTTCTTTTTTTTTTGCAAAGGAACAGGCAAAATACTGAAAAAAACAAAAATATAGTTCATGGGCTCTCGGTTGAACTCATAATACATGAGTTGCTTGCCATGATTGTCAGGGACCTGTTGCCTGTTTTGATTTCCTCAAGTCTTCAGTAGGTTCTTGAAAAAATAAAATGTTTGTTGTTTTGCGTGTTTATAAGACATCTTCATTATACTACACATTTAAACAGCTGAAATAAAGAAATGTGATTAATGTCGTCATCATAGGTATCAGTGTCATCGTTGCCGTTAGGAAATAATAATTGGTCATAAGATTCTCACCACGTCCTGTACTCCTGGTCATGGCTCAGTAAAGTTGGAGATCCATACCGGCAACACGAAACCCAATAAAACATCTCTCCATGATGTGACAGCACTGTTCAGGAAATACATAAAAATAGAGCTCTATATTGCATGAAGTCATTTTGGAGCCGTGCGGGATGAAGATGTGCTTCTTAAGCCGGGATCAGTCTGCAGCATTTTTAAGAATCTAAACATATCTCATATTTACAGGCCGCCGGCACCACATTTCTCTTATAAAACCTTGTCTTACGTTCCAAGAGAAGCTCCCACCTAGCTGAGATAAAGATGGGAAATTACAGATTACCAGATTCATTTGGATTTGTAAATAGGATTTGTGGAAATTGGACCATTTCACATATTGCAAACATCTGCATTCTTCCGGGCTGCAGGGACAATCTGAAAACTAGCTGCTGCCATACTCAGGGGAGTGAAACTCATGTGGGTGATTGAATTGCATAAAAACTTTTAGTTTTGCACTCAAAGCACATAATTATCATTCTAAAATGTTGACATACTAGAAGCTGGACAATAAATGTTATTTCTATTGAATAACCATCATTTATTATCCCAGGTGGCATTTTCTCTTCTATAATTCATGATGGCATTGGGACATAGATCAGTGCTGTTGGATGCATATTTATGGTGACGTTTATATCCTACATGTTAAAACCTTTATCATGTCAAAAAGAGTACTACAGATGCAGTACTTACTTTGAGAGTGCTAATACTGAAGTAGAAAGAAGGTCAGAGAAAGCATCTTTTCAGCCAACATTAACCTGAGCAAGTAGAGTTCAATGAACACAATTGTCTATAAGCTTTTTAAACATAATCAAATGTAACCATCACACTGGGTGTGTTTATAATTACATCATTATTATCGCATTTTTTAACAGACCAGGTATGCAAATGTATTGCAATTCATTATATTCATGCTAGAATTATACGATTTTAATGACACCTAGCAAGAATCAAATACTTTTCCTCGTCAACAATATTTCAATTGTGAATTTGTGATTATGAAGCAAGACACATGTATGTGGTGGTGGTTCCAACTGTACATTTTAAATTCAATATCAAGGGATTTATTACATTTAATCAGGAGACATTATAAGACTTATTTTGCACAAATGCACGAATGACAAACATACCTCTTTAGTGCATCACCAATAACGGATGACTGAGAGAACAACCAATAGAAAACGGTTACTGCAAACCTAACACATTCTACCTCAAGTCCTGTTGATTTACTGAAACATTAGACATTGAATTTCATGATTTTCTTTTTCTTGTACCTGATTAGCAATCTTTTCATTAATTGAAAGGTACTGTTTGTTTATCTATTAATTCATTTAGTTCAACTTTTAATTTAAATTCAAATGTTTGATTTGAATTTTTTGTACTTTTATTTATTTTTCATTCAACACTATAGCAGCATACTAGCAATGAGGGAGGAGTGAGATTTTAACAGTTGAAAATCCGTCTGTCCGTCCATCCATCCATCCATCCATCCATCCATCCATCCATCTTCCACCGTTTATCCGAAGTCGGGTCACGGGGGGCAGCAGCCGGAGCAGAGAGGCCGAGATTTCCCTCTCCCCAGGTCTCCATGGTCCAGGTCTTCTGGGGGGACCCCAAGGCGCTCCCAGGCCAGCCTAGAGACAGAGCCTCAGCGTGTCCTGGGTCTTCCCCGTGGCCTCCTCCAAAATGGACATGCCCGGAATACCTCCCCTCGGGAGGCGTCCAGGAGGCATTCTGACCAGATGCTCGAGCCATCTCAACTGACTCCGCTCTATGCAGAGAAGTAGCGACTCCACTCTGAGCCCCTCCCGGGTGGCTGAACTTCTTACCTTATCTTTAAGGGAGAGTCTGGCCACCCTGCGGAGAAAACTCATTTTGGGTGCTTGTATCCGCAATCTCGTTCTTTCAGTCACTACCCACAGCTTATGATCATATGTAAGGGTAGGAACTTAGATCGACGGGTTAATTGAGAGCTTCGCCTTCTGGCTCAGCTCCCTCTTCACCACGACAGACCGGTACAGAGTCCACATCACTGCAGAAGCTGCACCGATCCGCCTGTCGATCTCCCGTTCCATCCTTCCCTCACTCTTGAACAAGACCCCGAGATACTTGACCTCCTCCACTTGGGGCAGGACCTCTTCCCTGACCCAGAGTGGGCACTCCACCCGTTTCCAGCGGAGCACCATGGTCTCAGATTTGGAGGTGCTGATCCTCATCCCAGCCGCTTCACATTCGGCTGCGGAACCAGTCCAGGAAGAGCCTGAGATCATGAACTGATGAAGCCAACAGAACCACATCATCTGTAAATACCAGAGACTCGATCCTGCAGCCACCAAACCGCATCTTCTTGATACCCTGGGTGTGTGCCTAGAAATTCTGTCCATAAAAGTTATGAACAGAATTTGTGACAAAGGGCAGGCCTGGCAGAGTCCGACTCGCACCGAAAATGGGTCAGACTTATAACCAGCAATGCAGACAAAACTCAGACATTGGTTATACAGGGACCGAACAGCCTGTATAACAGGGTTTGGTACCCCTCATTCCCCCGCAGAACTGCCCGCGGTACGTGGTCGAATGCCTTTTCCAGATCCACAAAACAAATGTTGACTGGTTGTGCAATCTCCCGTGCCCCCTCGAGGACCTTGCTAAGGGTACAGAGCTGGTCCACAGTTCCACGACCAGGACGAAAACCTCACTGCTCCTCCTGGATCCGAGGTTCAATGACCCGGCAGACCCTCCTCTCCAACATCACTGAATAGACCTTACCAGGGAGGCTGAGGAGTGTGATTCATTCCATTCAGCCCTAGAAATAGTTGGTTCCTGTCCAGAGTCCCCCAGCTCTGCTTCCTAATTGGAATTGCTTTCGACGTGATTGAGGAGGTCTGAGAAGTATTCCTGCCACTGATCTACAACATCTCGAGTTGATGTCAGCGGCGCCCCACCCCCACCGTACACAGAGTTGATGGAGCGCTGCTTCCCCCTCCTGAGTTGCCGGATGGTGGACCAGAATCTCCTCTAAGCCCACCAGAAGTCGTTCTCCATGGTCTCCCCAAACTCCTCCGCCCGAGTTTTTGCCTCGGCGACCACCGAAGCCGCATGCCCCTTGGCCTTGTCAGCTGCCTCTGGAGCCCAACAGGCCAGAAACGCCGATAGGACTCCCTCACTGCTCTCACCAGGGGCAACTCCAGAGTAAAAAAGAGTCCAGCCCTTCTTAAGAGTGCATCGAGGTGAGTCCGTCTATATCCAGTCAGAATCTCTCAGCTTTGCGCACCAGCTCAGGCTCTCTCTGTGCCAGAGAGATGGCATTCCATGTCCCAGGAGCCAGCTTCAGCAGCCGAGGGTCACACTGAACCCAACCCCCTTGGCCCTCCCTGTGGGTGGTGAGCCCAGGGGGAAGAGGGACCCATGTCATCCCTTCGGGCTGTGCCCGGCCAAGCCCCATGGTTGCAGGCCTGGCCACCAGGTGCTCGTCATCGAACCCCGCCCTTGGGCCAGGTTCCAGGGGTGGGGCTCGATGTTATTGTTCATGGGGGGCTTCTGAGCCATGCTTTGTCTGGTCCCTCACCTGGGACCTGTTTGCCTTAGATGGTCCTTCCATGGGCATAAAGTCCCTGACAGCATAGCTCCCAGGATCAATGGGACGCACAAAACCCTCCACCATTGCAGGGTGCCAGAAAACGTTTTCACGTAATTGCAGGCTGGAATTCGCAAAAGCAGAGAAGCATGTATACATTGCCCTTTTAAGTTTTTATTGTGTTGTCTATTTCAAAATTTCTGATTAAAAACCTGCATTTAGTAGGACAGTACTGGGCATTTCAAAGACATAAACAATATCAAATTTGGGCCGGTAATAACAATGCATGTGAAACATAAAACACAAGTAACATTGTTTCGGGGATGCTATTGGAGAAATATCTCAGTTTATAGAATGTCAGATGCCAGAAAGATATAAAATGAAGAACCAATCATTTGTTTACAGTGTAAAAGTTGGGGGTTGTGTAACCAATTTGACCTTGCCACATTCAAGTCGGTCTCAATGCACATCTCGGGATGATTGTAGATAAAGCAGCAGCCATTGATCTTTGACATTTATATGATTACTTTAGATAAGCGAGTCTGAAGATGCTTCAATAGGGGGAGCAAAGGATCAAAATGGAGCTTAAGAAAGGCTTTTTTTTCCATTTCTTGGAAAGGTATTCGTCATTTTTCATAACACCCACACATTCGTTACCCATGAAACAATGATTGAAAGACAGTTCTGTGTCAATACAGTATTTTCTGTATCCGTATCGTATTATCCAGGTGTACATAAGCACATGTGTACCTTTTGTAACAAGTTTCCCAAAAAACACACTGCGGTTCATTTTTGTATGATTATGACTCAGCCGAACTGCAGAAAAAAAAAAAAAAAAAAGGAAAAATGAATATCATAGCGGCAGTTTTTGTATAGTATGTGCTCAATAGCTTAAACCCTGTGAGAGTAATGACAGGGGTGATGCAACAACCGGTCAGAGTACTGGAGTGTACAAAGGAACTACAAATGTAAGTAATGGAATGCATGATGTAACACGGGCATTGAGAAGAATGTAATACATAGCAAACTGTGAACCAAATCCTACTTCATAGAGCCGACCTTTTCTCCTTACTGAAAGGCTCAGTGTTTTAATGCTCAGTTGCTAGGGTAATTAAACCAAACGAGCCAATCACACCACGTTTGCATTGGGAGCCATCTTGTCTTCGCACAGAAAAAGAAGTGAAGTGATGGGAATGCCTTGTTGGATAGACTTTCCTTTGACACACACATATTTACCTACTTTTATTTTCTTGTAGTTATCACTTATTAAAACAACTGTAATAAAGGCATGATTTCAAATGTCATAATTTAATCCAAGTGCATTACAATTTGCCCAAAATACCCAAACATTCGCTCGCTGGTATGATGTTTATCTATTTATCTATTCATTCATTTGTTGTTTTAATTTGTATCTTAATGTTTTATAAGAGGGATAATTTGTCAATAAGTAAAATGTAATACTAAATATTTTCGAAATAATCAAGAAATATTGAGGCTTGTAAAATCTGCTCTTATCATATTTTCCTGTCATGCTACAAAAAGTTGTAGGAATTGTGGCAATTTCCACTTTGTTCTTTTATTTGTTTTGAGTGCTTTGTTTACAGCCATATCAGAAAATCAGGATTAAAGGTGAGGTGAAGCAGAGAAAAAACAAAGCTGTTGTAATGTTTGTGCTCCTTTTCCATTCATATCTAATGATTGTTGAACTTGTGGGAAGCCTTGGATGTCGCTGCCCTTTGGCCAACTAATTAGCATCGATTGATGCCTGTTTGCTGCTTCCGCGATCCAATCTGAGTCCGGGTGATGAAAACAGGATTTCTTAGACGTGACCGCCGCGTTTCATTTGATTCATTTTCCATGTTAATGTCAGAGCCAAGCAACAGGTCGGAGTGTCATCTCGCATTTATTCTGATGAAAAACCCTGCACTCCTCAAAGGGAGCTGCCACTCAGCATTACAAGGACAGAAGTTTGCTGGTGTGCCGTAAAAGCCTGCACATGCTTCCATTTTCCTCTGCCAGGCAAAAAAAAAGGTTTCAAGAATTTTTTTCTAATTTCAGGGATTTGCTTTGATCACGGATGGTTTGGATGTGTTTCTGTGGTGAGTCCCTGAGTTGGTCTTGAAAGGATCTGACTGCAAAATGGGAGGAAAAAGGAATGGTTGTAGACAGGTAAATCAGTAGGAATGTATGATGGATTATGCAGTGACAACATCCATTGCTGATGATGTGAAGGTGTTTGCTGCAGCAGCATTTAATTCCTCTCTGGGGTTCGCACATATATGTGTGTGTGTGTGTGTGTGTGTGTGTGTGTGTGTGTGTGTGTGTGTGTGTGTGTGTGT
>CAAKHD010013801.1:110430-140678 GCA_901007705.1 Fistularia tabacaria | reverse complement strand
TTTGGTGGTGTTTGGTTTTTTTTTTTTTTTTTTTTTCTTTTTTTTTTTTTTTTTTTTTTTTTTTTAAACTCTCAGACTCTTATTGTGGAGGGTGTGAACCCGAGGGATCTGATTGGTCCAGAGCTGCAACACACACAGGGGGCGTGTCAGTACAGTGTGCCTGCGTGGGGTGCGCGTGTGCACGCCAGGGTGTGTTGGAGGG
Source organism: Fistularia tabacaria (assembly GCA_901007705.1). Taxonomy (NCBI): domain Eukaryota; kingdom Metazoa; phylum Chordata; class Actinopteri; order Syngnathiformes; family Fistulariidae; genus Fistularia; species Fistularia tabacaria. The sequence continues at coordinate 140,476 of CAAKHD010013801.1, read as the reverse complement.
TGTGCTTGTGCACTTAACGTGTGCAGCATGTGTGTATTTACTACATAAAAGCTACAGATTATTCTACAAAACCAAAAAAAATCTATTATTCAATAAAACGTAGACTCCATAGTAAAATGTACATTAATGTTCTGATCCCAAACTGACACACACAATCACACATATATATTTTGTTTAATTTCCCTGTTTCTAAGCACTCGATGTTGAAAATGTTTATTTACTGTTTTCTGTTTTTTCATTCTCAGCATATCTTCTGCAGCGTGTCTACAAGTGTGCTGTATCAATATGTATTTGGCAATATAATGTGAATATTTTTTACATTTTTGTCAAAAAATGATTCTGGGTCTATATTTATATCATCAGTATGTAAAATCTGTCATTTAGCTAATGGTTAAACTTTTTGTTCATGTTTTTTTTTTTCAAGTATTTCAAAAAGTTTGTCAATTCATAAAGTAGCGATATCAGCATAACATCGTATCACAGTGTGTGAAAGTCTGGTGACTAAATATTTAGCCAATGATGGAATTTCATTCTTGGTGAGTTCATCTGTGTGTAAACTGGAATATTTGACCCACAGCAAAGGGCAAGTTTCATCCTGTTACTGCGGTGACATTTTGGAAATGAAAATGTTGTAATTATCATCAGTGTCAGGAGATGTGATGTAATCAGTGGGCGGTTGAACCCATCTGTTGTTTAATCCCCTTTTCAGTTTGCTACCGTTATCCAGTTATACACACATGCACCCTCACGCACACACAAACACTCACACACACATATACACTCACCACAGCACACTGTAAATAACATTGTAATATCACTCAGATCTGTGTAAAAGCAAACATGTGACTGTGAATAGAGCTGGCTGATACACTTACTGCAAATTATTGACTTTTATTTAAATGTGATATTGTATAAGGGTTATTTTTAAATGCTGTGAATTGTGATTGGTTTAACACTTTGTTTTACACATTTAGGAAAACAAATAACGTTTTGCTCCTGCCTCTTCTTTTGCTGCTTTTTTGTCACTTCCTGCAACTATTTTTAGATTTATATGGCTTTTAGCAACTTCCTTCAATTTATCAGTTGCGTCTTGTTAATTTTTAGTTTATCGGTTTGCAATTTTCCAGGTATTTTTTATATTCAGTTACTGCGAGTACTTTAAGATAATTTCTGTTCTGATAATTTTTTTGTGACATTCATAAAAAGGGTTGGAAAGTATGGTTCTCTTCATTCACTGTCATATTGACCAACCTTATCCTTATTTTAACATCAGTGTTGTATGGGGCAGGTTCACAGTTACATCCTGTATCTTGTCCATCAGACTGAATAATAAAACTTGTCTACTCAAATTTGATTGTAACTTTCAAATATGAGAGGGAATAATCTAAAACCTGTCCAGGGGTTGGTCTTTTGGTTTACGCAGTCGTCTTGTATTAAAAGTAATGGAGGCCCAGAAATAAACCAAGAGGTACACCGCAGAGGAAGTTGAACCCAGAGGAGAATTTCTCTCTGAACCTGAAAAAAGCTCAAAATATGAGTCACAATTAGCATAGCTTGTTTTTTCCACATGCTCAGAATGGGAACTTGCTGTCTGACAAACAGATCTGTGTGCTCCAGTCTGACCCGAGATCAGTCTAGTCAAATATATTGAAATGCATTCTAGAGAAAACACTGTAGATCCTTGATTATACTGCAGGATATTTCTGAAATAATGTCTCTGCTCTGTTGTTCCAGGTTTGAATTATGTTGCCAAAGACCCGTCTCGGGAAGCGTTCTCCCCTGGGGGCGCTGCTGTGCCCCACAACGGAACCACGCACAGACCAGGAGACCAGCATCGCCATGGGAACAGCCGGAGTGATACACTTTGCTGGCAGGGTCAAAGGTCATCCTGGACTAAAGGTCAGAAATGTAAAGTGATAAAGGGAGAAGGTCAGATGATGGGATTCAAATAGTAACATGGTCATTGGATTGCAAACAGATCTGTTTATTTTTAGTTGTTGATTAATTTCTCATTCCCTTTCTTATTCCCCAGCATTCCTTTGATGTTGTCTTTACTAAGTTAAATTTAAACGACAAAACTAGTTGTCCCGTCTAGATTAAACAAACTCCTCAAGAGGTGTTGATGTCGCAACTGTCGGGTTTAGATGTAAAACAATTTGAGGAGTTCAGAATGACGGAAGTCTTCATCAAGTTCAGGACATCAGAATTAAGGTGAAACCTACTGGAGGCTTTGTGGGGCAAACTCCTCCCTTGTGCTCATTGTGTTTTGGCTACGTGGAACTCTCTACCGCTGTTGAACAACATTGTATGTGTGTGTCTTTTCTTTTCAGTGCGAGTCTACATGCCTGATGGATAAGTTGGACCTCACGTCAGGTCAAGGTTCCCTCTGGATCCCGTCAACGCCCCCGGTCAGCAGCAGATCTGCCTCTTCATACATCGACGTCCCGGGGAGGTCAGACATGTTGTCGTGAATCTGCTTTTTTTTTTAAAGTTATTAGTCCCGCCTTCTCTGTTCTCACAACTTTTGACCTGCAGGCAGACGAGCCCGGATGAGGTCGACATGGACCAGATGATGGCAGCCATGGTGCTCAGCAGCTTATCCTGTAGCCCCCTGCTACAAAGCCCTGCCCAGCCAGACCCTCCAGGTAGGACAGCAAAACGGAACAACCAGCACTCAAATGAACACCTGAAGAAACAACAATTTGAAGATTTGTGATGAATCATCAACCACAAGAAAATCAAATGAGAAAAAAAACCCTTCATTCTAAATGACGGAAGAAACATTAAATCTCATCATGGGAATTTCAGCGCCACTTGTGGACTGTGCTGGCAGCGAGCTCTCTGACAGCGGCAGCAGCGGCTACTGGAGCGTTGGCCATTGCAACCAGAGCCCCGCCCCCTCTCCACCGAGGGCTGAGCCCGATGCTTGCCCTACCTCACCCCCTGAGGAAGGGTTGGACATGGAACTTGAACAAGTGCTGTTTGACGAACCAGCACCACGGCGACGACGGGTGAGCAGGTTGGACGGCGTCAGGGGTGGACTGTAAAGACGAGAGTACGTTGTCTGACGTTCCCCTTTTCCCCACAGAACTCGGGGAAGGTGGCGTTCAGGTGTCTGTGGCCGAACTGCGAGAAGGTGTTGATATCAGTAGTGGGAATCAAACGTCACATCCGGACGACACACTTGAGGTGAGGCTCACCTGTATATCAGATGAACTATCAAACCTCAAGATGAACCTAAATATACTTCTCAGTGCATCAGATCCTTTTGACCTTTTACAGATATTTGTTTTCTTAAGCCTTTTAATATACATGAAATACATCGAAGAAGTCATCTGCACATCCTGACTCTTGATGCTGGTTTAATCCGATGTTGGATTTTGTTGCTAATGTCTCTCAAACGTCCGAGGTTGAAAGGCAATCTGGTATGTTTTCTCTCTGATGTAAATACACATTTGACTTCCTGTAATGGCACCATTTTCCACCACCCTCGGTCAGCCGCGGTGGCGAGCACGAGCGCTGCTCCCGCAGCGAAGAGGACTTTTACTACACAGAGGTCAAACAGCGGGACCAGCAGCCGCCGTCCCCACCACTACCCTCCTCCCCAACCTTCCCTCCCTCCCCACATCCCCTGAGCTGCTCCGCCCCGCCGACTGGCAGTTTCTGGCAGGTCCAATCAGAGCACTCCTATCAGGTGAGGGTGTAAAAGTGAATTGTGAAATTGAAATGGCATTTAAGAACACAAAAAAACACAACGTCGTTGTTTTCATTGGAGAGGCAAATGATCGGTGCGGGATTTTGTTTATAATCAAACACAATAGGTTCACATGAATAATAGGTTTGCAATTCACTACGGGTTCATACAAGAAATATCTGTAAATAGGTGTGTAACAATGAATCATTAGATGCTCACTGAGAGTTTTTTCTGTATTTTAACTTGTATTGCACTTCAACTATTACAGTATGTATAATGTAATTTCCTTTTTAATTTTCATGACATGTTGACTATGTGCAACTCATCTTGACAATGATTAATTGGTACTCTATGTCTTGGCTTATGATAGATAACATTTTTCATGTCTCAAGTGGTTATTCATATAATTCAGGTTTAGTGAAGCAACTATTAGCACCTTTGAAATATTTTAACTTGCATGATTGACTGTTAATTAACTGATTTTAACTGCTTCAAAAAAGCAGAGTGGTCCACAGATTAATTCATGAGTAGATAAAAATAAATCAAATTTTGAATTTTTCCTCTACTGCTTTTAAAAAGATGCAACAGGCTTTTTGAGAAAAAAATGTACACGTGTGCTGACTCCTTAAATTGTTTTAGGCTCCGCCCCCCAGCCACCTGGAGGCCCACTGTCACTCAGTGGCCCTGCCCACCACCTGCCACAGACAGGTAAGACCTGAACCATCCTCTACTGTAAACAAGTGTTTTCAAAAAAAAAAAAAAAGAACATCCACTTGAACATCTAACACAGTAACATTACATCTCGAGTGCAAATTGAAAGACACACCCCGAGCCTCTAAGGGAGGATTTGGCTTCATTTTAATGTTTTCCTCTGAACAGCAGCCTTTTGTTCACTTCCTGTTCAAACTGGTTTCGCTCTTGGGGCGGTTAGTCCAATCTACCCCCTTCTGGCTGACGGCCATTACTGCGCGCATGTTTGCCTGCTACTCGAACTCAAGTCTCATTCTCTTCTTTCTCGTCCCCCTCCCCTTTCTCAGATGTTCCGGGTGCGCTCAGTCAGCGTGGGAGAGCAGTGGCTTCAGAACCACAGTGCCCCCTGCCGGTCAGTGTACACTCGAATGCCATGTTTGTGTGGGTGCATGATTTGATCTTACAGTACTTATCGGTTTCAATCTTCCACTGGGCAGCTCACCTGTGGTTGTTACAGCTAAATTTGCAATATCCGTTATCCGAACACACAAACCGACCTCAGAGGGCTCGGTGGACATTGAATCATGTTCATTTAAGGCCAAAAGACATTAAGACGGGCTAGGCAAAAACATTGGATGTGTAGATTTAATGTGGAGATAATGTTCAGAGGTCAATATGAAGTTATTGAATTGCAAATAAAAATCAAATTAAATTAAATGAAAAACAGCAAAATATCCGTGTGAAGTCAAAGGCACTGACGTGGCATCTCTCTGTGCATCAGGAGGATTCGAGGCGACGCCAAGAAATGTCGTAAAGTCTACGGCATTGAGCAGCGGGACCAGTGGTGCACAGCGTGCCGTTGGAAGAAAGCCTGCCAGCGCTTCTTGGACTGAAGACAAGATGAGGAGGGTGATGGGCTCGATGTTTTGTACCACAACATCTTTTCTACTCTTTTCTACATTCGCTAGAATTGCCTTTATTACTTTGTATGTGTATTTTGTACTTCAATGTCGTCGGTGCTTTTTTTAAATGAACAAACTGGGGCAGCTACCATGTGACCTTTGACCTTGATGTATCCAGCCAAGATCCCCTCAGGTGCTCTTATCAAAACCAGTCTCCAGGGCTTCTATTACCATGGAAATGTCCTATCAACCAGTGGGCCAGAGATGCCCCCTCCCCCCGCCATGGGTCCGCTGAATCGGATCTTGCTACATGAACTGACGTTTGTTTGACATGAGAGAAAAATTCACGAGTTCCAAATCCAGTCGTTCAGTTGTTAATGTTATGTAACCTTGTAAATGTTGAAAGATGGTCAAATCTCACATTGTCATGCCATGGCAGCAAGTACCACTAGAGCACAGGATGGGGAGAGTTGGTTTCATCTGAAAACCAACAGGTTACAGTAATGTTATGTTAGCGTTACCTAACAGTCCCAACCTGCACTCTGTGACAACACAACCTTGCAAACGCAGGGATTGCACAACAGACAGATGAAACACCTTCCCTGAAAATGAAGATTGGGCTGAACCAACTAGTTGTCAAATGAAGTAGAAAATGTTGTCACATTGTCCGGATGTTTGTTTTATCCTTGAAAACAATCCAATGTCTACGTTGGGATCTGGATTGCACCATTGCCATTGACCACTTTTAGCCAAACATCAATGTTGTATAAATAACCCAGTTGCACGTTTGAGCGACAGGTAAGGTCTGGGGGGCTCCGAATACTTAGCCACCGGACCTTTCGGACGGCAAATCATAAGATGGTCTTTAAGCAAATGAAGAAGTGTTGAGTTCACGTTTTGAAACTGATCTGACCTTTATATGTTTGTCATTCAACTTTTTTTAAACTTTGCTTTTCCTGATTTTGTTGATTTTTAGCAATGTTCCCGATTGTTTTGTTCCTTTTTTCAAAAACTAAATTTCACGCAGTCAGACACGAATCGAAAATGTACAATGATTAAGAAATACATATTTATCATTTATTAGATGTCCATAAAAATTGACAAAAAAGAAAAAAATTTACATTTGTGATTTCCAAGTTAATTGATCTTTGTATAAATATACATCCATTATCAACCGCTTATCCTACACCAATGGCCCGCGGGGGAAGCAGGAGCCTATCCCAGTTGTCATTGGGTGAGAGCGAGGGTACACCCTGGACCAGCAGCTGGTCAATCGCATTAACCGCCAATTGCAATTAACCTCCAGCATATTTTTTAACTGTGGTAGGAAACCGGAGAACCCGGAGGAAACCCATGCAGACAGTGAGAACATGCAAACTCCACACAGAAAGGCTCCCGGTGGGAATCACTGGCCATTTATGGAAATATTTAAACTATTGAGAAGTTGAGTCACATCCTCATTGCTGCCAGAGAAAAATTGACCAGATTCTTTATGACGTTAAAAGCAAATTATAAATACCTTTGATAGCAACTGACCTCGTTTTGTGATGTGAGAAACTTGGAAAACTACATTTTTCACATTACAACATGTGGTAAATATATTCCTGCCAATATCAGACAAAAATAGAATTGATCATTTCACTAATACATTGCTTCGATGTTTTTACGTTTGCTAGCATTAGGCTTCCGTAACCCGTCCGATATCTTTACCTTCTGTGAAATCAATGTTGTCTCTTCCTTCGAACAACCAGTCGGTCCGTAACTTGTCACGGTGTGTTCAAGTGCAGCTTTAATGTGTTTATCAGCGCTGGTTTCTGAAGTCTCAACTGCTTGCGATGACACTAAAGTTACTTCGAAGCCATCAGTTGCTTCCTCGCCTCACGTCCTGAGTATTTGAACACCTCACCGTGTTTTACCTCCAACAGCCTTCCCTGAATCCGCTTCATGAAGATTTGGGGTTTTGTTTGATAAACCGAAGCCATTTAATTCCAGGCGTTGCCTTGGAAACCACATGCAGTATGTCGACCATTCGTCGTTATGTCTTCTGTAAATAGTTCTGCTTTAACCCTGATTCATGATGCTACGTATCTTGAACTCACGTCTCCGTGCAGTAGAACATGTCTTTTCTGTTGTTACTGAAACGTCCATCTTTTTTTTTTTTTTTTTTTTTTTAAAAGATGCACTTCTTTTATACAAAATGTGAAATTCAGAATAAATTGAAAGTGGGGCTCTTAAAAACATTTCTTTCTCTGTTCCAAGTGTCATTTATTCTTTTACTAAACCAGGTGGAAACTTCCAGAAGCTTGATAAAAGGGATAAACAGAACATTTCAATCATACTAACATCAAAATTACGTATATGATTTTGCTGGACTCAAAAGGTCATTTCAGTCAGATATTTGTTGCTGATTCCTGAATGATGTCTCAGGATTTTTTTTTAAATCAAGTACCCAAAGGATTTTTTAACGATCTGCTGAACCCCTGTTATGTAGACATACAGTAGAATATCTACATATATGAAAGCCCAAATCACATATTTATGTTTAAATAACATTTTTTTATTAAAGATCATCAAGCTCAGTAATTACAACAAAAGAAACAAACCTCATGTAAACTGAGAGTAAAAAACAAAACAAAATTGCTGCAGGTCCAGTGACAGACACACACACACACAAACACGCACGCACACGCACGCACACACGCACACACACGCACACACACGCACGCACACGCACGCTCTCTCGCTCAGCTGGGAGTCTGCAGTAATAAATTATATGTACAATCCGGGTCTGTGTGACATCAGAGGCATTACTCAGTGGCGTTGTTACCAGAATCTACAAAGAAGAGAAAGGTGAAGGACAAAAGTAAGACTCGGAAACTATTTGAGTTAAACTGATGTCAAAAGTCTGACTATGAAATTGTGTGGTGATTTTTCTTTAACACAAAGATCAAATGAATTTCTTGTCTATGACGTGATATGCATCTTTATAAATGAAACAGTGCTTCTGAATGATTCCATATTCAGCCTTAATCCAGTTAGTGACGATGTGTTTGTGTGTGTGTCTATGTAAAGTCTGGTGACACTGTGGTCAACTCACTCTTTCCGTCGCAGGCAACAATCTTGACCTTGTCTACCTTCACCAGGTCAGTAACCTCCCTGAACTCCACGTCGTTGAGAACAAACGTCCAGACGTTGTCGCAGAATCGATAGGTGTTCAGAGAACCCTGTGGGAGGACAATCATGCAAGTCACTATTTTTCTACTGATGACAGATCCATTTTTACACTCTGACATTCTTGAGACCATAATCTGCAGAGGCTATCAAGACTAGTAAAGCACAGCTGAAAACTGCTAGTTACCAAACAGCTATCTTGTTTTAACAATCCTATTCTAAGTGTTGCACCATAATAACACATCACCTCCATTCTTCTTGACATGGTCACAAAGACGGAGTCTCGACAGTGACCACCATTGTATTTGGTGGAACACACTCGATGTGTTCCATCCAGTGGTCAATGGTAGCCCCTGATTTAAGTTCCATCAAAATTGGTGGAAATGCACATGACCTTCAGAGCCTCTTCATATATCGAAGGTTGAGTCAAGTGTCAATAATTGACATACAATGTTAAGGCTATAGGGCTATGGACTCACCTTGAAGTTGACCCTATTGCGGACTCGATTAGCGAGTGCTGTGTTGATGGCTTTATCAAACTGTAGGAGGACCTGGAGAGCCAGCTGAGGGGTAATCTGCTGGGTCTGCGCGCGCACGCACACACACACACACACACACACACACACACACACACACACACACACACACACACACACACACACCTTTTCAGAGACCATTACACCAAAATGCATTTATTTGTTTAAAAAAAAAAAAAAAAGGGGCAGCATCTTTTCAAATTTAGGATACGATTCATAAAATAGCAAAACATGGATTTAATTGGTCATTTTGTTGTGTTTGGCCATAATTCTCTTTCAGATTTGTAACTACACCCAAACATCATGGAGGTTCGCGGCCAAATAGTTGCTAATTTCAATTTTACTTCGTTCATATCTTGTTCCAGCAAGGATGAATTGTTTATTCTCAAGGCTTAATTACATCCATATGTTCCTTATTTCAATATGTTTGATATGAAGAACATGTTCTAGACCTCACTACATGTCTTTGGTTTCACAGCGATGAAATCGATCTGTGTAGAAATTATTTGTCAAAATAATCAACTTGCTTACTTACAGAGCAGAGCAGGAGCTTTGGTGGATATTTATCGTTTACAAACACAGTCAAATAAATGTCTATTGTTCGAAAGACGACGCTGTTCGTCTAAAACACTGGCTTTAACACAGTTAAATCACACCCGTCTCTGTCAAATGTCTACCTGCGAGTTCTAGCTAAAAATGGTAAGAGGACATTCAAAATAAAAGTTAGATGCGTCCAGTCACGAGACAAGAACGGGCTTGAGGTCAGGCAGCTGCCGACTTGGGCTCTATTAAGTTTGCGAAGAACATGTCGGTTTATGCTAAGCAACTAACATAACTTTTAGGAACTCAATCGACCTTGATTTTAAGATGCGTTTTTTTTTTTTTAAAGGAGCCGTGAAACAACGGACTCCCTGTCCAAGAGAAGAAAAAACGCCGGTTCTGTTTTTGAGACTGAACTCGGCGACTCGAAGACGCCAACAATCTTAGCCGGGCAAGCGTTTGTAACATGCTAGGCTAAGCTAGGCTAGGCTAGGCTAGGCTAGGCTAGGGTGGGTAGCCGTGATGAGAGGGTTACCTGTATGAGCTCGTCCAGACTTTCCTGCAGGCTGTTTCCGAGGGTCGTGTTCCTGTACAGCTGATACGCCATGACGGACGCTTCTACAAAAAATACACCTGCAACAAACTGGGATCTATCCAGCTACGCGAAGATACACACGGATCTATTACGGCTAACAGCTCCCTCCACAAGCGATCCGAGCGACTGTACAACTTCCGGTTTACAGTTTCAAAATAATACCCGTCCCGCGCTTTAAAAACTGTTTCCGCTTCGAATCGCATCACCGTAGTTTTCTGTTGATAATGGCACCACACGCGGTGTGTGATTCCGGGGCGTCCCGCGTCTTCTTCCTTTTCCCACTGTGACCTGTAAAGTCACCGCTATATCCTGACATCACATCTGTCCCAGGTTCCCTTCTTTGACAGTGTCCTTGTCCAGTGTGCTTCCGCTTTTGCAATATATAGACGCTTGCTTCCTTTGTGTGGTACCATGGGGCCTCTAAGTGACATCATGACCCTCCATGTGACAACACCGATTCCCCCGGGGCGTCGCGACTGCCACTGTCATAGTGTTCCGTCAAAGGAGAGATTTGCATACCGATCGATAGGAGGATTTGAACATAAATAAATATGATAAACCACAACAACTTCAAGCTGCGGCTATGCTGTCCACCTTTCTCAAGAATTTGGATACATAGCGATGCTTTCAAGTGAAATATATGTCGACAAAATAAAGTCCACATGAACAGATAAATCAATAATGCAGCAACGAGTGGCAAATGTGTAGTATATTTAAATTTCTCTCACATGCACACGGCGTTTCAATACATCTGCGAAAAGTTCAGGTATTCAACTGATCACTGAAATCCCGGAAACCTTTTAACCATAACATTCAAGGCATCGCTACATGTAAAAAGGCATCTAAAAACGTACAATGTGTTCGTCATTGTAAATGAGGGTGAATTCCTGAAAAAAAGGAAAAACTAACAGCTGTAAAAATTGAGGCTTTTATTTTGACACACGGTCATGCGTTCAAGCAGGCAAAACTCAACACCTGCAAAGAAATTAATTTAAATGCTTTCCGCTAGATGGTAGTATTGTGACAACAATGGCTCATCTGTTACGATCAGCCTGAAGTGACTGTTCGTTCGGAAAGCTACAGTATTTCAGTCTCATGTATTAATCACTGTCTGTTGAATTAAATGTAAACTAAATGAGGACGCGTACACTTATACGCATGAATATATAAACATACATATGTGTATGACTAATCTATATATGTTTTTGCCAATTATCTGTAAAACATGAAAGACATGGAAATGAAATGAAGCTGCAAGAAATGTGTAATAAATATGATATTCAATTTTACTATTTCTAAATGTAATATTTTTATTTTTCCTTTAATTTGAGCCTTCAAAAACACATTTGTCCTCTGCTTCAAAAAAATCACTAAAAAGGATGATATGTGTCTCAGATTATTTTCTTCATCCATGAATGAGCAAATTAATGCAGCTTCAAATTTGCTCTATTCAATTTTCTAAGAAAGAAATACGCAGAAAAAGTGAAAAGTGAAAGAGAGCAAAAGCAAACATACGTGCAAACAAATTAACACACACAAAAACAGGAAAATTTCACACGGATATGAACAAATACGCAGTAGGTAGTAGTAGGTAGCAGTATAAGTAGGTAAAATCATTTGTGGTTATATTTCCTGTATTTAGATAATGTATTTAATTTTTAAATTATATTTCCTTATTAAATGAATCCCCATTTATTCCTCATTTTGCTAAGGATTTTGTGCAAACAGACAATGCACACAATTGTTCTTGTCGCAGTATCCTTACACGGAGTAGAGGCGTTACTCATGCAGGGTGTTTACCTCTGAATGTGGTGAAAGGGATGTTTGGATGAGGAGCGGTGTTTTAACATCTGACTGATTCTTACTGTGTGGAAGCATCAGCTGCTGTAAGCATTTCTGGTTGATGGATGGTGGTGGCGAGCCGTCTGCTAATGAACAGATCTGTTTAGCCTGTCGTCATGCAACCTCTGACCCCACACCGCACACTCCAAACTAAATATGTACCAGGGGAAATGCAATTATTGGGACGGAGTGTCGGCGTGACGCTAAGCGGAATGATTCAAAGTGATGTATGATGATGTAAGAGGTTCGAACAGGAAAGACTGATGATGATGGATACACAAAACAGGAAGTGCTTTTTCACTTAATGAGAGAGAGAGAGAGAAAGAGAGAGAGAATGAGAGAGCAGAACAAGCCTCCAAAAATATTAGAATAAGTTCTACTAAGAACATGTCGTAAAAGAACTGATGAGTGCATTTACTTGTCATTATTTCAATGAAAAATTATTTTTAAGGACAAAGTTGCAACATTTAGGGTGGTAAAGCAACGCTATTTGGAAGTTGAGCATCTGTGGCCATAAACATGCAGACAGAAAGTGGTTTCATCAGTCAGCAGTGTAATGACCTCTGACCTGCCGGGTCACCCCTTCAGCTTACTGCTACAGAGGAGTGTGATGGATGGAACCATCCATCCGCCTTGTCTGTCTGTTTCACCCCCTCACTTTTAATAACTGCATTCCTCTCTGGAGGCAATTGGCATTGCCCTTGCACAATGAGCTCTGACAGACACGAACACATACTGTAAAGCAGAAGAAGAAACATCCTTTCACGTCAGATAGAGATGTAACTGTCCAACAACAGCGGGCGGAGATGCCGGCCGGAACATTATCCAACCGGCATCCAGACTGGGATGAAGGTGAGGGTGGATGATCAATTGATCAATCTGATCATCATGTCCATTTCTGGTCTGAACCCTAAATAAAGATGATGGTTTCAATTTACCTATACGGTCATTTGTGGCCCAGTTCAAGGTAATATATCAGTACTTTAGTTTTTTCAAAAATACAAATACTTTCTTGGTTATAAATTCAAGACCCCTTTCTTTCAAATTTTCTTTCAAGTTTGTGCACATTTTTCAAGAGATTTTATTCACATATTCAACATTTCCTCCTATTTTGAAATAATTTGTCAACTATGTGTTTATGTATTACTCTTGCTCTCTCTGTTTCTGTCGATGTGTTACGCACACACATGCCTGTGTGTGCGTGTGTAGGACAAGCTTCCTCTTTACTTCTCCCATTATGATAATGAGCTTGTTGGATATGCAGATTTAGTCTTCAGAGGCCATTAATTGTTCTTGTTGACTCCATTAATCAACTTTTAGCTGATTCAATGTAGTGATTAAGAAAATGTCAATGATGAAAGAATCAAGGGTGTTTGCTCTTGTGTGTTTTTATGCATGTGCTTGGGCATGCACTTGTATCCGCGTGTATGCGCCAACGTTATGTAAGAAACACCTGCAGCTGTGAAACATCTGGTCCTGTATATTTGCTGCAGTCAAACACTGTTTGAGGAGCTAATCTGCATCTTTGGAAGCAGCGGGCCATTATAAGAAAAATGAAAAACTCAAATTTTATGACAGTTTCCTATAAAAAGTTTAAAAAATCTTTTTAATTATATTTTTTGGCTGAAATGTTATTCTTCAGCCATAGTAAAAATATATATTGCACATGTACAATTATAAAAGAGAGGATTTTATTTCTTCCCCGCTCCTAGAGCCAAAAAAATCCTTTTTTCACTTCCAGCAAATATAGAGGTAAATAGCTTTCAAAACTTTGAATCATATCTCATATTTTTCAAGAGACAGTTATTTTTCAATTATGACCGGTGTTTCGCAGTGTTTGATGATTATTTGATCAAATGATTTCTATACCCAGTGGGCCCCATTCATGATAAAGAACAGTGATACTCTTCCACTGGAATGAATAAACAAAAGGTGTAAATCAACGCATTTTGACTTTTGAACCTACTGACCGCAAGCCTTGAACAGGAAATGTGATGTTATAGATACATGAATGGTTCCATTGGTCAAACCGATGTTTATATACTCTAGTCAGGAGTACATGAAATATTCACAACACCCATGACACCCTCTGGGGTGATTGTATTTAGACTACTTTTACTTAAGCGTTAGATGTCATGCATTTGTAGCTGCCGTAACGCATTGAAATTCGAAATATGCTTAAAAATTCAACTGTAAATGCAACCATTAGCGAGTGTAACAAGGTCAAAAAATGACTGTAAGACTTGATGATTTTTTGTGATTTGTCGATTTGAGAAACAGAATCTCAAGAAAAAGTTAAGAATAGGGTTTACAGAGTTCACAAAATGTATACCCTTTTGTGAGGACCAATGACGTAAAGATGCTAAGCCTCCCAAAAATCATTCATTCATCATGTATACCACATACCCTGAAGACGAAACACATTGTAATGTATGTCTTGAGAATGTTTCAATTATGCTTTTTACCTTGTTTGGGTAGATTATTTTAAAATTCCTTTACATTGGGAGTCTAAATCTTGAATACTCTGAAAGGCATATTGTTAAAGCCAACAGAGGAAAGATATAATGTGCAATGAAGTCTAAAAGCGTTGTGAAAGTTGCATTTAAATCAAGAATTTTAAAGAGATTCAGCAAGAATATTTTAAGAATTGTTTTTTAAAGTCCAAATCCAAAACAAAGCGGTCAACCCTGAAAAGAATTATGTGATAGGATGACGGAAATCTTGATATGAATAAAGATGATTTTAGGAGGAGTGTGAAATAAATACCATAATAAAGTCTTCCACTTTATGCATATCATTTCAAACATTTTTTATTGTCAGAGTGGTGTGGTCCTGATACTGTTGGACTTGTTACTTCTTTTCTTTGGTTTCTGTTTTAAAATAAATCTTATTGAAACCTTGGGGGCTATGACATTTGCGTGCGTGGGTTACAGTGTTTTGTGCACTTTAAAGTGCATGCCTGTGCATGTGCGTGTGCGCATGCATGTGTGTCTTAAAAAAAATTAATTACGTCAATCTAGCTTTTGTTCCAGTTAATAAGATCGGAAACATAATTAAATTTTGCAGTCATGACCTTGAAATTTAAAACATAAAAACATGATAGATGGAAGGGAGAAACACACACACACACACACACACACACACACACACACACACACACACACACACACACACACACACACACACACACACACACACACACATACACACACACACACACACACACACACGCACGCACACACACACAACCATAACCATACATAACATAACCATATGTACTTTCATGGGTCTTATCCCCTTTAATCCAGGGTAAATGCTAATCCGCTCCCATATCAATGGAAAATACATATAAAATTCTCTCATTTTCTTGTCACGCATTTTCTTGCAGTATGTATTTTCACTGCCAAGCCGCCTGGGGGCGCTGTTGCAAATCATCTTACAAGAATAGGAAACAAGAAAACGATTGGTGGTTTGTCATGAGTGTTTTGGTGTCATAAAAATCAAATACTGAGGATATCTGGAGATGGGTCACGGGGGCAGCAGCCAGAGCAGAGAGCCCCACACTTCCCTCTCCCCAGCCACATGGTCCAGCTCCTCTGGGGGTATCCTGAGGTGTTCTCAGGCCAGCCTGGAGACAAAGTCTCTCCAGCCTGTCCTGGGTCTTCCCCGTGGCCTCCTCCCAAATGGACATGCCTGGAATACCTCCCCCGGGAAGCGTCCAGGAGTCTTCCTGACCAGATGCCTGAGCCATCTCATGTGGCTCCTTGCTATGCGGAGGAGCAGCGTCTCTACTCCGAGCCCCACCCGGATGGCCGAACTTTCCATTCTATCTCTAAGGAAGAGTCCGGCCACCCTGCGGAGAAAACTCATTTCGGCCGTTTTGATACGTGATCTCATTCTTTTGGTCACTACCCACAGCTCGTGACCATAGGTGAGGATAGGAAAGCAGATTGGCCAGTAAATTGAGAGCTGCGCCTTCTGGCTCAGCTCCCTCTTCACCACAACAGACAGCTACAGAGTCCGCATCACTGTAGACGCTGCACCAATCCACACTGTTGATCTCCCGCTCCAATCTTCACGCTTCAACAAGACCCTGAGATACTTAAAACCCTCCAATTAGGGCAGGACCTCTTCCCTGACCCGGAGACGGCACTCCAACTGTTTCCAGTTGAGCACCATGGTCTCGGATTTGGAGGTGTTTATCCTCATCCTGTCTGGATTCACATTCGGCTGCGAACTGCTCCAGTGAGAGCTGGAGATCCTGGTCTGATGAAGCCAACAGAACCACATCATCTGCAAAAAGCAGAGACTCTATCATGTGGCCACCATACCGGAACCCCTGAACACCCTGGCTGCGCCTCGAAATTCTGTCCATAAAAATTATGAACAGAATCATTGACAAAGGGCAGCCCCGGCAGAGTCCAACTCTCACCGTAAATGAATCCGACTTACAACCGTCAATGCAGACCAAGCTCTAACACTGGTCATTCAGGGACCGAACAGCCCAAATAACGGGGTTGGGTACCCCATATTCATGGAGCACCTCCCACAGGATTGCCTGCGGGACATGGTCGAATGCCTTCTACAGATCCACAAAACACATGTAGACTGGTTGGACAAACTCTCATGCCCCCTTGAGGACCCTGCTGATTGTATAGAGCTGGTCCACTGTTCCACAACCAGGACGAAAACCACACTGCTCCTCTTGTTTCTGAGGTTGAATGACCCAGCGGACCCTCCTCTCCAGCCCCGTTGAATAGACATTACCGGGGAGGCTGAGGAGTGTGATCCCCCTGTAGTTGGAGTACAACCTCCGATCCCCCTTCTTAAAAGGGGGATTACCATCCAGTCAGACAGCAACCACCTTACGGCCGCAGCTTTGATCTGCTACTTTGACAATGGAAGCACGGAACATGGCCCATTCAGACTCAATGTCCCCCGCCTCCCTCGGGACGTGGTTGTAGCTCTGCCGGAGGTGGGAGTTGAAACTCCTTAGGGGACTCCTTAGGGGATAGGGGACTCTGACAGACGTTGCCAGCAGACCCTCACGTTACGTTTGGGTGTGCCAGGTCTGACCAGCATCCTCAGCCACCATTGGAGCCAGCTCACCACCAGATGGTGATCAGTTGACCGCTACGCCCCTCTCTTCTTTCGAGTGCCCAGGTCAATCAAAGAACTGTGGCCTAAGGTGCATTGGTGCCAAGCACACATATGGACACCTTTATGCTGAACATGGTGCTTGTTATGGACAAACATGAACACCGCTCGGGTTCAGATCGGGGGCGCTGTTCCTCCCAATCAAGTACAAGGGACTCCCCAGTAGGAACGCTCTCTAGCACCCCCTCATGCCCCGGCCACCGCTGGGCTCACATGCCACCCGACCCCCTTGGCCTTTCCTAAGGGTGGTGAGCCCAGGGGAAGAGAGACCCATGTCAGCCTTTCCGGCTGTGCCCGGCTGAGCCCCATGGGTGCAGGCCCGGCCACAAGGCGCTCGCCATCGAGCATCCCTCCCAACCCCCCTCCACCCCGCCCCCGGACCTGGCTCCAGGACATCCCCATGATCCGCGTCCAGGCAGGGGAATACTGGGTCCAAAAGCATTCCTCATCCGGGCAGTGCTTCGTCTGGTCCCTCACCTGGGACCTGATTGCCTTGGGTGACCCTTCCAGAGGCATAAAGCCCCAAACAACATTTCTCCTAGGATCAATGGGACGAGCAAATCCCTCCACCATGATAAGGTGGCAGCTCAAGGAGGGGGCCACACCACTGTGCTTACTGGATTTTCAATGAACACTGATTCAGGTTAAAATTCAGGATTCCGGGTAAGAATGGTTCCTTCTATCCTAATTTTGAAAGCATTTCGGAGCAGATGTGTTCTCTATGTCTCCAAAATATGGGTTTCCTGTAATTGTTCAAATCATTTATTATCACCAACAGTACAGTCTCCTGCTGACAGTCTTCTTTTCTCCTTTTTTTCAAGTCAGTACGAATTAGTATAGATCAATGAAAACTCTTGTATCACTCAAAAAAAAAATCAAATGTATTTCTGTGATCAGAGGAGGGACACTATTTCAGCGTCAGCTGTAGATCACAAGTGAAAACAGTAAGTGCTAAAACTGCATGTCTTTGAAATAGTACATTTTATGCGTAGGAGTCATTATAAGATTCAATTAAATTTTGTAATTTAAAAAAATGAAAAGTTTCAGAAGACCCCAAATATGCAACAGTGAGGGCAGCCTCTGATTTGCCAATGGCAGTGAGTGCAGTACTTCTGGAGGCCACTGGGGAAGCAGTATCCAAAAACTGGATACATAAATGTGTTTGGATGTGTGTGTATATTTCTATTGGGGGGGGTTGTGTGTGTGTGTGTGTGTGTGTGTGTGTGTGTGTGTGTGTGTATGTGTGTGTGTGTGTGTGTGTGTTTGCGTGTATGTCTGTACATGCGCAACATGGGTTGATGGATTGCACAACACAGCGCTGAACTATCTGCTCACTAACGGGAGATGACACGGTAATCTGCTCGTTTGACAGCTTAACTGGAACGTCGATACTGTATCGACCAACTTGTCACGAATACACACACACACACACACACACACACACACACACACACACACACACGCACACCAGACTATATCAGATCCATCGTCCTTTGACTGAATATTAAAAGACTGTTTGCAAAAAGTATTGGTTTTATTAGGTTTAAATCTCACAGAGGGTCTTCTAATTCTGAGCCCCAAGTTGAATCTTAAAAAAATACACAGATCTGAAGAGGTTTGACTCACTTTGGACTTTTCATTCGTTTATCCATATTTAAATCAACCTTTTCATCCTTTTTTGCAATTTCAAGTGTGACCTTTTGCTCATTTGAATTGGTTCTCTTTGAAGGAAATCTCCATTTCTTGTGTAAGAATGTCGTGATGGAACTGACATGACATTTTCAATGTTCTGATTTAAATGTAATCGTCTGACAGCTTTTTTCATAACACAAGTAAGAAGAGAACCCTTTCGTAAATATTAAGAATGTATGTGCAGAGGTGGGAACTGGGCATATTATTTAAGAAATTTGTCATTTACAGTTTCCATGCAATTTATTATGACATTTTCAGACTCCAGTGCACTTTCTATGAAAGTAAGATCAGTAATCTGAAAGAACGTGACACTGAGGCCCCTCTAGAGGGCCCCAATGGCCTCCCTGCAGGTCTCAAATCCCTGCATTGAGCACCCCTATCTTCCAGTGCGAAGTGGCAGAGGTCTGGGACCTGGGGACCAGGATGATGTAGCGCCTTCCCCTAGTCTGTTCCCAGGTTCCCTGAACACATCAGAGCCGTAATGGCGTCCGTTTGCATCGCTAAGCGGCGGTGTCTCGCCTCCGTGTGACACTTAAAGATGTGACGAATAGCCATTATTATGGAAAGAAGGTTACATTTATACACGGCTCACAGCGCCATTCTGTCACTGTCACACACACTAATGATAAGGAATCATAAGATGGGTGGCGGCCATGTTTAAGATGAAGTGGCGCCATCGTCTTGTGTGTGGCATCCATCTTGATTCTGCTTATTCGGCTTTACATCCACGTGGCGGGTCCCGGGCCAGCAGGCATTCAGAGCGGGATGGATCCGCTCGCACTTTTCAAACGATGATAAAAGCGCGGATTATTGATTTGTGACACGTGACGGATTGACGCGTAACAGCAGGAAGGTTAACGCTCACCATTTCATCATACCGTCGCCCAAAATACAGAGCAATTGCAGCAAATAAAGTGGGAGGAAGCCTCAAACTGACGAGGCCACCCTGCCCTTTCATAGTTTCCAGGCAACGTGTACAGTCATTTCATTTCACCTGAATTTACTCGTCTCGGCTCCTTCATAAACATTTACACACATGGCTGACCTTTGACCTTTAGCATGTATTTTCATCAAGCCATACATCTTTTGTGTATCAACTGTCTCAAAGATTGTACGATCATTCATTTTCCCTTTACCTCTTGAGGTTTAGGTTAGCTTCATTCATTTTGCGTTTAAGCTCATTTCTACGTAATCATTATATCATGTCTGTCTGAGATTTGTGTGAGCCCACCGCAACAGTCAATTTGATTTTATTCAATATTTACTGACTCTTTTGCTTTTCTAGGTGATTCCTTGTTTTGTTTATGTTTTGTTTTCTGAAGGGAAGATTGCATGTGAGGTGGAGGAAGGCGGCCATGCTTAGTGAAGCATTGATTTGTTTGGTGAAATTCGGAATTATTTGTGAGCTGTTGTTGTTTTCCCCAGACCTACAGCTCAAGAAGGCAAATCCCAAGGTTTTAATGGCAGATAAACATTAAGCTGTTATCACGGGGGAGCCGCACTGCATTCAGGCTCTGTGATGGGTGGATTAGAGGCACAGATTGTTTCCTTGGTGCAGTTTTCCTTGAAGTTAATTGGAAGTGTGTGTCTTAAACCCCTTGAAAAACACTTTCCAACACGCAGTCTCAAACTACTTACCAGACCAACGCCCAGATTCCCAAATCTGAGTCTGTGACGGCTGAGACGTCCGGTGATATGTTTGTGGAGGATTTCATTTAATTATCTTGCACACAAAGGATCAGCGCTGATTTTAAGACAACATTAATATATAAAAAAGAACTCGCTAATCTTTTCATAATTGAGTCCTTATTTATCAGACAGCTTTTATTTGTTTAATCACCATCATTGGAAATTAAATGTGATGCTAAATGCATGCAGGGACAAAAGATCCTATTGTTTGAGTCACAGAGAAATAAAACATGAGCGTAGAAAGTTTATAAAGTGAGTAACCTTCCAGTCAAACTTGTTTCAGTAGTCCCACATCTTTTATTTTAATCACTGATTATTTTCTTTTTGCCACTAGACTTTGGATTCAAAATCAATGGCGAAGCTAGTAGGTCTGTGATGCAACAGAGGAGCTGTAAAAACTAAAATAATCATAATAATAGCATCATTGAGGTAACATCAAATATGTCCCGTGAACTCTGTTGCGAAAGCATCGTCATGCTAACATCACCATTTTGATTTATCCATGCTAATGTCATCAAGCTAACATTACAATGCTACATAATTGTGTTCGTATCAATGTGGTGGCTCATATTGTTAATTCTATCTTGGTACCACCATCAAGCTAGCATAGCAATTAACTTTAGCTTACTAATTCAATTGGTTTAAACAAAACCTTGTTTGTTTTGAGATGACAGAAGGGTTAATTAAGTTCAAACTGTAAACATTTAGTCATTAGTTTTAGACGACAAAGCAACAAATGCAAAACAATTTATTTCGGTAAGACAATACAAGTATCTGTTGAAAGTGAATCAAGGAAGAATTTGAATAGCACACATTGACACACAAACACACACACACAAACACACACACGCACATACACACACACGCAGAGCATGTGGTAAACCATTTCAAAACTTGTGTCTTTTGCCATTAGTCGGCCAGAAAAATAAGAATGAACAGAAGCTGTTATCATCCGGTAACCGACAGCGACAGAATCTCTTCTGTGTAAAGACCATTATTTCCTTTGGAGCCACTCATCCTCTGTCTCTATTATTGCATAACAGAGGAGTAAATACAACAGATCCATCCTGTCTAACGACTTCCTCGCCGTGCCGCCGTGATGGATGTGGCGAGGCTGAGCCGAGGGTTAGAGAGAGGTCGCCAGAGGATTGGACGTCATTAATGCACCGTTCCTCCGGGATCGCCCAGTAATAGAGCTGCCGCGCCACCCGTTGCCCACGAGGGCCCTCCACCCGCGTCCGCCTTAATGCCGAGCGTCGCCGCCGCTCCTCCAGCAAAAATTGCCAACGTCTGGAGAACGAAGCAATCACTGGTGCCGCCATTATCCAGCGTTTATGTCTGAGCCTGCCGAGCCCTGCAAATCTTGACCGTAAAGAAGCCATTTTTCTTTCCGGATGACTCCTGGGAGGAGTAGCGCCAGGCGGGGATTTCCTGCAGGAGGTGTGTGGGTTTAATCCACTGATGAGCCCATCAGTTTGGTCCTGATGTAGCAGGGAAACGGCAAGCCTCGGTTTTCAGAGCAAATACTGGTCGATAAGATAGATTCGACACAAACAGGAGAATCTGAAAGCTGCCGCTGCGTCTGAACAGGGAACATCAGCGTCTTTGACAAGTTCAACTATGTGAATGACAAAAAAACCCAACCTAAAAATAAGTAGAACGTGACCCCAAACTACCGCAAATCTTTTTGGGGTCTTTTTGTCAATAAAAAGCAAGCGAAGACTGACTTTCAAGAATATAGATTGGGAAGCATCCTCGATTCTCACCAAGTCTGTCAGCTTGAGGAGGAAAACAAGTTTATGACATGACAGATAGGATGCAACAGCTGCAATCTGCTGTTTCACCACTGGGAGGACACACAACTTCTCATCTCATAACTCCGCTGTGAGCTTTAGAATTATATACATACTATGTGTATTTCATGCTGTGTACTCCCTTGTGTTCTGCACTGAATACATCATGTTGTTTAATTCACAGTGTCCATCACTGTGTACTTCACTGTATACTTCATAAAGTGTACTTCACAGAGGACATCATGTGATCTTCTCTGTGTACGTCATGACGTAGACTTCAGTGTTAGACACAGCCTCAGACTTAGACTCCATTGTGTATTTCATTGTAAACGTCTTGTTGTGAACTTCACTGTCTACTTCATGTTGTGTACTTCACAGTGACCTTCATTAGGTACTTAGCCGTATACTTCATGTTGTGTACTTCACTGAGTACTTCATGACGGGGTCTGGTGTGTTCTGGCTCTAAAACTGTATTCATTGTCATTTATTGAAAATGAAGTTTCTCACCTCCTCGCCCTTCATCTTCTTCCCCTCTTTCTCTGTCCTTCCTATCCTTCTTTTCCTTTCCTTTATTAACTGGTAATCGAAGCCCTCCTTTTTTTACTTCTCTTTTCATCTTTTTGTCATTTCCTCTCTGCCCCTTCGTCCCTCCTTTATCTTTTGTGTTTATCTGTCGTGGTTTTTCATCACTTTCTTTATATTCTTTTCTCTAATTTCGCTCCTTCCTCGGCCTTCGTACCCCTCCGTCATTCATCGCCTTTTTATTTTCCTTTCGGTTTAATAATTTTCTGCATGTTGTTTATCTTTCTTTCTTCCTTCCTTCTCCATTTGTCTTTCTTCATCACCCCATCTTTTATCCCCACTCTTTTGTTCTTCGTTGTCTTTCGCCATCTTTCCTTTTCTTGTCTTCCCCTTGCAGTCTGCCTTTTTTTCTCTTTTCATCCCTTCTTTCAACTTCTTTCTTACTCTTATATTCCTATTATTTTTCTTCTCTGCCCTCGTTTTCACTTGTTGCTTCTTCCCTCCGTTTGTATCCCGATTTCTTCTTTCTTCCTCCTTCTGATCTTCCATTTGATCCCCCTTGTTCTCTTTTCTCTCTGTGTCTTCCATCCGTCCCCCTCCCTTTATTTCCCTTTTTATATGTTCCTTTCTTCCCTTCTTTTCTGTTCTTCTCCCCTTTATATCTCCCCCCTTTCACTTCTTTTTCTTTATCTCTTTTCTCATCCACCCATTCTTGCATCTCTTTTCCCTTTCTCTCCAAGACATTTTTACTTTCCTTCCGTCACTTTCTTTGTTTTCTATACTTATCCTCCTTTTCCCCCCTTTCTCTTCCAGTCTTTTTTTGTTGTTGCCATTGATTTCCCCCCCTTTTTTGATCCATTCTTCTCTCCCCTTCTGCTCCTTTCATCTCTTCCTCTCTCTTTATGTCCCCTTCCTCATCTTTCAATTTTTCCAAATCAGTTATTTTATTTTACCTCTTCTTTACTCTCTTCCCTCATTATCTTTAAAGCTTGTTATCCTTTCATCATTCCCTCTTGTTTCTCTTCCTCAGCCACCTTTTTTTTGTTTTACTTTCCCTGGTTTATACTTGTTTACTTTCTTCAGTTTTCTCTCTTTCACCTGTATTTTTTCCCCTTCTCTCTCCTCTGTCTCCCCTCACCACCCCCTGAGCTGCTGACCTCCTGACTTCTCATGCCGCATTCCCCTCTTTCGAGGGCTGAACCTTTTTCCCGCCGGTTCTTGCATGAGCTCTACCGGCAAACATCTTCTCTGAGCCGTAAAACACGAGGCGTCGCACGGCGATGGAGAGACCGGCTAATTAAAGCCAGTCGGTCCCGATAAATCTGGATAAATTAACAAGGCGTTGCATTTGCATGGAGCGTTAATGAATGGAGGTTTGCCACTGTGAACCCGCCGCATTAGCATAACTACTTCCAGCATGTTTCTGAAATAATGTGCTCATTTGCACATCACTGACTTGGCTAATTCTGGGCGGCCTTGTAATTAAAGAAGCCCACTTTAATTTTTAATGAAGTTTGCGTTGCATCAATCCTGACAGTAATGGGGGCGACACAGAAACAAAAAGGCTGTTAATAATTAAATTCACAAACCACTTTGAGGGATAATTACTCCTGAGGAGGCACCGGACGAAAGTGAAATCAATTGAAAATAAGCGATAAATCACCTGATGATAAAAATTAAGAAATGCGAAATTATAAAAACATCATCACATACCAGGAACAGAAAACACTGATAAAGAGACTTAAGATTAAGGTAAGTTGCTTAAGAAGAAGCAAGAAATGACAAGATTTACAAGAAAGCTTTTGGACATTGCTGACAAATTTGGCTATCAACGATATATAGATTTGACCTAACTATCTTCAAAAACTGTTTACCATTAAAAAGAACATTTTTTTAAGGTCATCTTTATTTCCTCTGTGACAGTTGTTTCCACTTAAGAGCCTTCAGTTTGACAAAGATGTCCTGTCCTGGGGTTGAATCCCTCTTTGCCCGTGGACTGAGGTACAATCCCTGCAGTTTTTTAATAAAGTGATTGTTTCATTATATCAGCTATCAAATGGGAATAAACTAGCAGAAAGTCTGATCAGCTGTTTTTCTTCTATGTGGCTGACTGAGGCGAATTTTAGCAGTTAATTTCAAGGTGAGGACCGTGGGGCTGCGGAGCACCAGAAGTGCAACGTCTGTAGGATGAGGCGATTGGTCGACACGAGGGGCCGTCGGGGTCCGGGATTCCCAGTCGGGAGGCTAATGGCCTCAGATCGCTCTAGATTGCCTGTTTAAATGGCGTCCAGATCTGGGCGGGAGGAGTGATTACACGCTGGCGTCCTGTGTGTGGCCTGTTGAAGGATAACAAGGCCAAGCCGGGATGCGTAACACACTCTTCTGCTTTACTGGGAAACAAACAGGAAGTTTGAAAAATGACAACTTTTTAAAAGCTTCGATTTTATGTTTGAGTTAATTCAAGCATGTTGGAGTGACACTGAGCACCAGGTCGCAGGTTATAATCCATACCTACGAGTTCCGAGGGTAAAATAAAACCCGTTTTCCCGGAGATGTTGAGAGACACTGAAGGCAAACCAGGGACGGCTCATTGCATCCTCTAGTTTCTCAGTACTGCAAAAATGTACAAGTAATGCCTCCTCTTGGTTTCCCTTGAAATCTTTGCATCATTTTCAGCTTTTACAAAGTATGAAGAAGACCATAGGTTCCGACATACCATCAAATATAATTAAATCAAATCCTCAACAAACATTATTGTTTTCATATCAAATATCAATATCAAACAGCTGTAAATTACTAATAGAATGAGCAAGAACACCTATATTACCAAATATGAAAAGTACAGGAATGTGAAAAGTTAGTTGAAAAATAAGCAACAAGTTATTTCAACAAGTACAACTATTACCTCCAAATTTTAATAGTCTTCTCTTTCTAATTCAATGGTTTCCAATGAACAATGGATTCCTTCTCAATCCTTCAGGGTTCTCGAGTTTCCCCCCCAAATCTAAAAACACGCAGAAAGACCATTGGAGACCCCAAATTACTGAGATGTATAAATGAGAGATGAATGATTCTATGTCTCTGTATGCGGTCCTATGATCAACTGGCCGGTAGTCCAGGGTGAACCCTGCCTATCGCTCGATAACAGCTGGGGAAGGATCACCCCCCCCCCCCACCCATGCTTAGCGGCATAGATTTTGAATGAAGTAATAAAAGGATGCACAACTGTAGTTATTCTATTTTGAAGGTCGCATCCTAGAAAGTTGGAGAGCAGATGGATTGTACACCTTTCCTCTTCCTACGTATAGTTCTATCTACAGCCACCAGGGGGCTGAGTGAGCATACCTGACAGGACAGTCACAGAAAAGCTGATGGAGTTTCTCATAGAACCAGGTGCTTGCGGTCTGTTTGGATGGAGGGGCTCTGGCTCGTCACGTCCTCATTTCCTCTCAAGTTTGTCTGTCAAGGACGGGCCAGCAACATCAGAATCCAAAGTTGATTTCTGGCACAGGCAAACCATGGCCATCTGACCATGAAGGAATGGTCACATGACTTGTGTACACAGCAACACATTGACAATGCATGAATAGACTTCACAGAAACAAATGTACGCCACCGCAACCAGGGTGTCTCATAGTGGATTACCGTACGCCTGTACACCTTTCCTTGTATCCGAGTTGGTGTGTGTATGTGTGCCTCTGTTCGTGGTTATCCAGGTCCAAGTGTGACTTTGTGTGGTGTGTGTTTCTGTGTAAATTAGTGTTTCTGTGTGTTAGTCTAAGTATGTGTGCATGTGTGTGTTTGTCTGAATGTGTGTCCTGCATGTCTGACTGTGTGTACATGTGCTTTTGTATGTGCGTGTGCGCAGATTTCTGCTGCATGTCTAAGAGAGTACACGCGTGTCTGTCTGTGAGTGTGCATGTGTATGCGAGTAATTTATCTGTATTTGTGTGTGTCTATGTGTGTGTATGAGACAATCTCTCCATGTGCATGAGTGTGTGAAAGACAGAAAGAGGCAGAGAAAGAGATTATGCATGCACGTGGTGCGCGTGTGTCTTCGCGGTTGTTTATGTATGTTTGAGAGCAAATCTTATCTGCGAAAGAGACTGCATTTGTGTGTGTGCAAGTGAAGGAATCAGACAGTGTGTGTAAGTGTGTGTGAGAGAGTACGTGTGCATGTGTGTTTGTGAGCGCAAGCTCAAAAAGCAGGTGTAAATGTTTCTTTGACTGTCATATCCATGCATACGCAAACACACCCTCAGGCTCCAGACTTTATGTTATCACAAATGAATATTTTTTGGAAAAGCTTAATAAAAAAAACATCTTTATTACTGAGAGCAGAGAGATCAGGAGGCCCAGACAGACTGGGGGATTCTTTAATGAGAAATGGAAACTGAACGATATCTCATCATTAATGCCTTTATTTGCACTTTATTGACAATCTAGAAATCAATAATAGAAACAGGCAGTTAAAAAAAACAGTTATCTATATATCTATCTAAACTCCTTCATTAAATAAAACAAAAAAACATTTTCAAATCATCGACAAACAGAAGAGTATTTGTGATTATATTTCAATTGTTTCAGAATAGAAAACTTGATTGATGCTGTTTTTAAAAATCTGAAGGCCCGACAAGGAATCAGCCTTTTCACTGTGTGTGTGTGTGTGTGTGTGTGTATGTGTGTGTGTGTGTGTGTGTGTGTGTGTGTGTGTGTGTGTGTTTGTGTGAGAGAGAGTCTAAAATAAAATAGTTAAATGGCAAAATTAGATAAATTAAGATTGAAAATACATAGTCTCAAAGATTACATGTTTAACTATTTGAAATCAAATAGTTATAACCATAAAAAAATATGTTAAAAACCTAAGGTAAAGTAAATAAGAAAATATGCAAGAGGTGAAAATGAAGCTGGCTTTATCTTGGTCTCCATCTGAGCATCTGCTTCCCTCCAATTTCTCTCTTTACTGGAAATCACTCACAGCAACATCAGTTCCTGAACATGCATAAATGATGAAACACTTTGAAATTATATATACATATGTACGCATCTATATATGTTTATATATGTATTCATGACAAACCGATCAGCAGCAGAAGTGGGAAAATGGGAATTAATAAATTAGAAGTTGCTGAGTCGTTACTTGAAGGAGATGATAATTAACAATAACTAATGATTTCCCCCTTGTCAAAATTAAAAACAATTATTGGATGAATTTTCTTTTTAACATTTTTTGTATCCTGTTGAAAGAGCTGGACTTGCAGATGTGATCTTGAGAAGAGATTCAGATCAAATAAAGGGTTATTTGACATACAGATACTTCCGTCCCGGGGATTGAATAAAGTGAAAGTTTAAAATATGAAGCGATGGTCCATGCTCATTTGATAATTCTGATCCTTTTTTCCCCCTACTTTTCCTTTTGAAAAAAGGAAAGAGAAAAATAAGCAATTAAAAACGAAAAAGTAACAATCGAAAAAACAAGAGCCCCTGATGATTCAAGGACCATGTTTGACAATGTCAAATTATATATATGTAAAATGATGGGGTCTTTTGTTCATTTCAATTTCTTCCCTTTTCCTTTTTCTTCTTTTTTCAGACAAATCTTTGAAAGAACCCCGCATATGATTCATGACATAAAATCCTTTACTTCTAAACTTCAAGGTTCCTTATTTGATAGGTTCAATCTTTTTAGCTTCTGGAGAAATACAACATTTAAAAAACAATCAGTGATAACAAACCACTGGTAATTACACTCAAATATTTCGTTCGGAAATACATGCAGTGGCACACACAGTAATACATGCAGCAAATCATGCAGTAATCTATGCAGTTGCAGTAACTCTTTTAATTTCATTTATTTCATGTTTTGTTTTTTGTTTTTTTTCCAAAAAAGATCAGTGTCAGTGGCGGGAGAGTAGGACGATAAGGATGAGAGAGAGAGAGAGAGAGAGAGAGAGAGAGAGAGAGAGAGAGAGAGAGTGGTAATGAAAAAAATGCCAATCCCCCGGATGATCCCGCACGTGTCGCCGCATCGGCTCGCCGGCTCGGGGGTTCAAAGGTCAGACGTGTGGAAGTGGCTGTTAACCGACACACACACACACACACACACACACACACACACACACACACACACACACACATAGTGGGAGGTGGGGGTCAAATGAAGTGACGTGTTTTCGGCGGCGATTTAACGACGTCTGAAGGTGGTGAACTTGAACGCTCTTTAATTGATCGAATCAATTAACCGACGCGCTCGGCGGATCGCGTCTTAATTGGTTCCGTTAAAACGTCACCGCTCGTTAATTTGCGCTTCTGATAGTCGATTATTGATTCTGATTACGACGCTGTAATAACGACGATTAAGGCTGATATATTAATGAGCACGTTTATCAAACAGGGGGATTCATTTTAATTTGTTGAAAATGAATGGACTTGCGCGCTTTAAAAATCATCCGTTTTTTTTAAAGTTTTATCAGATAAAACTCGGATATCCGACAGAAAAAAAATCCACGTTTTTTTTTTTGCATAGACGTCAATAAAGACACCAGGAAGAAAATGGATAAATAATAAAACATTTCAGCCGGTAATTGCTTGAGAATCTGGACACGGGTGATTTCTCCGTCATGACCAATAAAATCCGAATTTCATTCACCTTTAACCGTTCGATAAATTAAAAATTTTTTTTTTTCAAATTAAAAACGAAAAGCACGGGCACTTTTGAATAAAAGAAAAACACCTCAATGTGAGAATTTCAAACATCGAACAAACAGACGTGAGCGGATGAAATTGTCCTTGACTGTCGAGTGAGTCGTCTTAAATAAAATACATTATTATTATTACTTGAAAAGACAAGTGCTGAAGATCGTCCTTGGTTCAAACAGGAACAGCGATTGTTTCTCTTTAAAACATGTTAACAAAACGGCTAATGCTGCTTATTATTTATGGAGATGTTACTTTCGCTATTGGGAATAAATAAACCTCTGAGTGCGACTAAAGTGTATAATGTCACATTAAGGCAGCGGGTCTCGGCGGGTCTATTAGTCAGAGCTAATTGAGGGACCCCGCCCCCCCACCCCCTTTCCCACCTCCACGCAAACACACACACACGTACCTCCGCCAAACCCCCCCCCCCCCGCCACCCCCCCGCAACCGAACCCTGAGACCCCTCCTCCCCACTATGCACTCCCCCCCCGCCACCCACCCCGGTAATGCACCATCCCCTCTGG
>CAAKHD010013801.1:7005-79506 GCA_901007705.1 Fistularia tabacaria | reverse complement strand
AAAAAAAAAAAAAAAAAAAAAAGACTCTGCAGTGCCCCCCCCCCCCCCCCCCCCCTCGCTATCTCGGAAGAAGAAGAAGCAGCAGAGGCGCTACATTATTCTTTTTTATTCTTCCTCTCACTTTGAATTACAGAGGGAATGTTTCTGCTGAGCACCGGGCGACGAGGAGGGAAAAATCAAAAATTCATCTGAGAGACTTTGTGTGGCAGCGAGGAGGCGTCAAGGAGGAGGGTTTCGTGCTGGAACCAACATTTGCAGAAAGTTCCAGCTCCTTAAGCAATTATTAGCGGTGATAGTTTGACATGTTCAAGAGTTGTCAACAACTGGCTTTAAACAAAAGTACAAAGCAGAAATAAACACGGCCTGCGGCAGGATGAGCACCATGAATTAAACATGCCACTCTGGAGTTGATGCTGTGAAACAGAGAAACACAGTGAAACTCCAGAAAATCCACTCACTACGATACTTTCACTTCACTGTCCTTCCACTCCCACAGTTAGCTGGACTTGCAGCCAGAGACTGGAGATCCTATAATTTTATTGTCTGCATCCCAAATACAGATTATTGCAGAGCAAAAACTTGTTACCCTATGTGTCAAATGACCTGAAACAACTCCTTTAAAAAACTGGTGGGAGTTTATCGTAAAAATGGCCAGAAATGACAGACAGATCAAACTGATAAAAAAAAGCATAAAAATGAAGAATGAAAAACCGAAGAATATCTAAATGATCGATGCAAACTTAATTGATAATTCATGAAAAGGGGCAGCACGGTGGCGCAGTGGTTAGCGCTTTGCCTGAAAGCAAGAAGGTCCCTGGTTGAATTCCGACAGGGAGACTTTCTGTGTGGACTTTGCATGTTCTCCTTGTGTCTGTGAGGGTTTCTTCCAGGTTCTCCGGTTTACTCCCGCAGTCAAAAATCATTCCGGGGGTTTAATTGGAAACCCTAGGTATCCCAGATGTGTGAGTGAGAGAATGACTGGTTGTATGTATCTGTATGTGGCCCTAAAATCGACGGGTTCAGGATTAGCCACACCTCTCACCCAATGACAGATGGGATAGGCTTCTGAGCCCCATATGACACCTGAGTGCGAGATAATAGCTATAGAGAGTGAATGAATGAAATCTAAGGGGTTCTCTCTGAATTGACATCTAATATTTACTTGTACGAAGAACTTGCCAAGAATATGGGTGAAAAAGAAAACATTAAGTTTGATTAAATCAACAAGAAGTCACCGAAAAAAAAATAGGGAGTTGCCTGAAAATCATCCAGAGAAAAAAAAAACATGTCAGAAATATAGGACGAAAATATTGGAATGAGAAAAAGGACACATTTCCTGAGATTGTGCTGGGTTAAAATGTGACATCTTATGGCAGTGTTGTCAGGTGCACCAGAAATGTCACAAATAGTTTGTGTCAGTAATTAAGTTTAAAATGTTGGATATGAGTTTTCGACGTGATGAACTCACCTCGTTGGCAGCACGATGTCAATGTCAGGAGTAAAGTTAAAAGATCTGATTGCTTGCTGTTTTTCCATTAAATTGTGATGATTAAATCATTAAAACTTGTTGAATCTGTCCCACTTTGATTGTTTGTCAAAGAAAGTAATTAATCAACAGAAAGTTAATTAAATCCAGCCTCAGTTTCTACACTGTGGAGAGGATAATATCCTGCTTCTCGCTTCATTTCCAATCCCCCCCACCCTCCCACACCACCCGAGGCCTCCTCCATCCGCTCTGTTGTTTTCAATCCCACTTGTTCCTCCATTTAACCACATGTATCCTGTCTAATTAGCCAAGTGCTTAAGACCTAAAGGCTTGGAGTTGAGTTTTCATCGCTTCAAGCAGGCCTCTCCTCCTTTCCTCAAATGAGTGAAGAACATGCAGGTTTGCTCCAGTTTAATGTCTTTCTATTTTGGATTTGTATAAAATTTCAGGAAGAAAAAGATATTTCATAGGAGTTCCAGCTGTTGATGAGGGTCTTCCTTATTCCCGGGATTCAAGGATAAAAACAAAAGATCAGATATGAGCAACATGTGGAACGTGAATAAGAAAAGAAGGATTCTGGGACATGTTTTGCATATTTTCATTCATCTGTCTTTCATTTATTTTGATTTTTTATCATGAATAAAAATGGCATAATGAATATCTTATATTTCAATAACATTTTGTGCATTTTTGAGTAACATTAGTCTGTTTTTATTGTCAATTCCTTCCAATTTGTTTTGCTTATTCTTAGGTTATCATATTGGATGTCAAGAAATAATCCCATTAAGATCCCTTGCTAACATTTGCTATTGGAATGACACTGATATCATTCAAGACACATAAGTAAGTTATTAGATTAATTACATGAGATGGTTATAATACACATGTGTTCATAAAATATCTGGCTGAGACATAGTTGGCCAATTTTTAAGGCTCATGTTGGACGTCTATGTTATTACAAGTCATTTGCCGGCTATTGTTCATGCTATTTTACAAATTATTGGGTCATTCCATAACTGTATCAATAAAACTGTTTTTGAAAAAAAGAATTTCTCCCTGTTTAATTAATATTTACATTTTTTTTCTGTAGTTGTATCTGTATTCTGTTGCTAAGTTATACTGCAGGTCACGACAGTCAACTAGTTGTTCTGTGATAACGTGAACAACTCTGGCCACTCGGCAGACCGGTGAGCCCGAAAAACTATTTTGTGTTGAAAGTCACAGCAATTATGAAGTCTGTGCATTTTTATTGGGATATTTTGAATTATTTCGCCAAGAGGAGAGTTAATAGAATAGAAAACAGGAAATGGTTTCCGGCTTCTTCAATCCAGGCAGGTCATTTGGGGAGGAAGGGGTCAGTGCAGGTGCTGCTGGCGGAACAATTCAAGCAGAGGAACATCATTATTCATTGACCAGCCCTCTCACCATCAGCCGGGTTGCGATTAATGCATTGCTTGTATCTGGGCACGTCCGCCGCCCCTCTTGCTAATCCACGCCATGTGATCAGAACGCCGCTGATGGAGTCACATCTCCAACATGAAGGAAGCAGCGGCTGCTATCTCATTTCATCCGCTACTGGCTAATAACATCTGAAGTGCAATGGGAATTTACGTCTCCACACTATTGTTGTTGTTTTTTTTTTCCACCCAGAGTGCCTCTCTGCAACCACCCCACATATATTGCTAGTAGGTCATGGTGACGGTGGCAAATCGCCACAGGATTAATGATCTTGACAGGTTTCTATTTGCCAAGAAGTGATTATTATCGTACCGCAAAGTTTGAGTCACAGCAAGGCATTTAAATCAAAACAAAGTCAACATGATAGAAAGCAACCATCAGTGGCTTACTGAGGAGGCTAAAAAGACGCGATGAGAAAAGTGGGACAGCACAAATGGACACAATGCACTGACGGGAAGGACAGCATGGAGCGGGAAGAACAGGGATAGGACCAAAATAAAACAAGACATGCTGAGATGACAAGCACAAATGAAGATGGTGTGGGACAATAAAAGGAGGACATGAGAGGACAGCAGGGACAGCAATCACTTGGACAACAACCAAAAGGGGAACAGAACAAAGAGGACGAAGACGACTGGGACATCTTTTATATTTCTGAATCTATCATTCCCATCCAAAACCCAGTGATATAGAGCTGAGAAATAAAATAAACTAAGAAAGCTGAGGAGTAAATCTAAACTCTCACTTGAGGGTGAAAACAAACCAGGATGTTCAGCTATCCATCAACCCAGCTAATTCACAGCCGGTAAAAAACGGCTATAATTCTGTGGGCCATGCTGTATTTATCAAGATGAATAATCAAGATGGAGACGCTCCCTGCCTGGACGCTGAGACTGGAGGATCCTTCATTGCCGGCTGCTCGCCACATCAATATTCAGCCGATCAGCGGCCCATGAGTAAACAGGAAGAAGCGCTGGCCTCGGCATATTTAAAAAGTGCCCGCTTTCTCGCAGTGGCGGCTATTAAATGTAGCTCCGTTATTTATTTTCTGTCCTTGTTATTAACGTCGGACGTGATATTATTCTAATTATATTGAGCCCAATCAGCAGTATCGCCTTACCCGCTCATTTCCATTAGCTTTGTCTTTCACACTGTGATACTAATTCAATGAGACATCAAACATTTAAATGGAGGCGAGAAGCAGAGGTCAGGAGTTTATTCCTCCTCGTCGTGCCTCTGCACCCCCTGATTGCCTGCCAGTAATTGTGTTTGTCCCCCCCGCCGCATGAGTAATTGTCCCGCGCCGTCCATCCCATCAGGCCGACTCAACACTAATGTGTTAGTTTGCTCTCTAATGCTAATATGTGTTTTGTTGTGGACGCAGCACCCCCGGACGCACACTGGGGGCTGAGATGACAATACACAACAACTGCAACACAACCGTGGGGACGTCCACGGCCATGACATCGGATGGCATGTCCCGACAACAAAAGGGATGTCCAAAGCGACACAACGGAGGTGCACAACCACAATGGCAGGAACATAAATGTCAAGGAAAGGGAGGATGTCCACAGGAAAGACAGCAGAGGAGAAATCCACAACAGCAGAGGGGACATCTATGATACCCACAATAGTGGAGTGGGAGTGGGAGTGACTGCACAATCACTAAAAGACTAAAGGGGAACAACTAAAGAGCAGATATCTACAACCAAGGAGACATCTATGTTAACTACACTGGATGTTAACTACAGTGAAGACGGCAGCAGTGGCAGAATTGTCTAAAACAACAAAGGGGTAAGATTGTAGGACAGAGCATCCACAATGGAGTCAACAGACGGGCCAATCCCCACAACAAGGCCAATATCGAGGGACGAAGGGACGTCGAGCACGAAGCAAATAAAATTAGCAATACATTAGCACTGACTCAGACCTGTGGTAAATATTTGTGAAGGATGTATGAATGCAATGTTGTCATAAAAGAGAAATAATGTGTTTTTATTGAAGTGGTCTTGACGATAGTTACAGGTCTCTGGAGCTCACTTTTTCACCGTAGTATGGCACTGAGCGCTTTACAATCCATACAGGGGACGACTACTCTGACGGACCACCACACTCAAGGAGGAAAACTGGCCAAATATTCCTTTTGTAGTGATGAACTAGAGAGCCATGTGTCTGTGTGTGTGTGTGTGTGTGTGTGTGTGTGTGTGTGTGTGTGTTTCGTACCCAGGACTTTTGATAATAGTATTTAATTCATCACCTAAAGTGGTGGGCGACCTCTGGGTGTCCCGCTCCCTCCATCACCTCCTCAGCTGCTCCCTTTAATTGTCGGAGCCCAGAGAGTAAATGAAAATCAACTGGCCTCATAATGAATGGAGGCAATTACTCTGCTCAAGCCACACACACACTCACGTTCACACAAACACAGCAGGCGGCAGGCAAAGGTGTCCCATCAAAGGTCCTGGAAAACCGTTCTGTAGTCTTCAGTCCAAGAGTTGAGTTGAAACAGATCTGGATAGAGTCCAAGCCAATGTCAAATATTCAAACTTGAATGGCTACCCAGTCCGACTCACCTGTAGAACCTCGTCTGAGACACACTCAACTTGGTTGAACTGTGAGCCGACCATCTGAAGCCATCTGACCCAGTTCACTCGGACCACTGGGTCACACTTTGACCTAATGTTGTGTGATCTTTTCCATCTGCTCCCCCTGAAACTGTATTAAATTCACAACCAGGTCAGAATATTACTCATCTGTTCCACCTGACCTTCTTGGTCTGATATCCCCCTGCCGCAAACACATGACTCAGACTGTGACCCAACTGCAGGATCTTCCTGCAGTGAAGATAACACTTTCTCTAATTTAGAACGGTTGACAAATCAGACCTAGCGAATGTTGCCAAATATTTTGCATGAGCCCTGGACCTTTGGGTGGAATCAGCCATACTCTAATTGATGTCGGCCACATTTACATAGCTTTTGTCAACATCACAAATGCCTGGACTCTAGTTGTAAAACCTCAGAGCTGTCAGGAATACCGGTGTGCAGCAGACATGCATTTTAATTGCAGGGATGCATTTTTCACATCTATTTAGAAAAAAAAACTTTCTCTTTGCCCAAATATAATTTCTCTTTGGAAAAGCAAAGGTTGAGATACTTGTTGTCAAAGCATGTTTTATTTCAGAGGCTCAGATCTTAAATTGTCTGCAAAGAAACCATTTGTAAATATTAAGTTCATGGGACTGAATAAATGAGAACCTTTTCATCTGAGTGTGAATCCAATCCTTCCCTTTGCAAAAACGTTGCTGGCGGATCGGGAGCAAATGTCTCTGGACGGGACAGATTTGTGGACAACGTCACCACGTTGGACGGCGTAAGAAAAGGCGGTGCGTCTCGCCGTGCTAAAGAGATCATTACGCCCCGTCATCAATCCTTCCTCTTTCTGAAGCCCTACATTCATCAGGAAAATTAAAAAAGTGTCACATCTCCTATGATTTGTATTCTTCCATCAAAAACACACACTGTCGAGGGGCCTCAATTTGCATATTCACAGGAGGTAATAATAAGTCATCGCCATCCACTTCAGTGTGAACGAAGGTGTGGGAGAAAGAGACTCACCAGGACTCAAACGCCAGGCAGACCAGGACAGGATAGGTCCTCCACTGTATACAGAAATCGAGGTTCTCTACAAACAGGTGCCTTTTGCTTCATTTCGATCCACGCAGGTTCAGTGGTCCCTCAGGCCTGTTGTGGAATTTACGCATCTGTTCCTAAGCACGAATATGATAATGGAAAATCCACGCAAGATCCAAACTGGTGCACAGTATCAAACAACATGTTTTTCTTCAAACAGCCTGAGGGCCAAAATTGAGCCTGAAGGTTGTTCGGCTCCAAACCGGTGGAACAGCCAAGCAAAGCCTCTGCTCGGTCAAATCCGAGTTAGGTTTTTTTTCAGTCAAATTAGATTTACATTTGAGGACTTGCAAATATATGCTGGCCATTAATGTTACATTTCCTACTTGCAGGGTTTGTTGTTGAAACACCCAATAAAGTTGCATTGTCAAACGGCAACAATTCCTCTGAGCCGAGTAGTTGTTTTGTCCTCTTGACAGCAACCTTTGTCATCTAAACTGTCCTCTGAAGTACGACTTTGACCTTTTAGACTCAATGAGTCGTTTTTTACAACTCAAGTTGTTTTGCACTCTTAACCTCACAACTACTTTCTTCACCATCGACAGATGATTGCTTTTTTTTGGGGTCAACTTCAAAGTACTTTTGTCATCGAAACTCATAAGAGCCAAAGCTAAGAAGTCGTTTTCTTTACATGATAGGTAAACATTTTGTCATTTATAACTAAGGTATTCTTTTTTTGTTGAAAACAAACCGGTCATTCTGTTTCCAAATCTAATCATGACATTTTTAGCCGGAAATATCATCAATTTCTCTGTGTTAATTTCTGCAAGTTCCATATTTCGGAGGATTTGGTATCGAGTTTAAACAAACACATCATGGTGGACGAAAGAACACACCCACGTGGTCATCGGCCATCGACAAATTCGTTTTTCTTCTGTTCAGCGAAAAAGTGGAATGATTTTTATACTGAAAGATGCGTTATGACACAGATTGTTTACATTACAGTTTCGCTTTTAAGTATGTTTCCTCTGTAAACAGACCAAGTG
Source organism: Fistularia tabacaria (assembly GCA_901007705.1). Taxonomy (NCBI): domain Eukaryota; kingdom Metazoa; phylum Chordata; class Actinopteri; order Syngnathiformes; family Fistulariidae; genus Fistularia; species Fistularia tabacaria. The sequence continues at coordinate 71,887 of CAAKHD010013801.1, read as the reverse complement.
ATGAAGCAGTTTCCTGCAGTGAAAACAGAAGAGACGCCGGCGACAGTAAATCCCGGAGGAGCTGTAGGAGACTGAGGGCGGTGGGGGCAGGGGGCTGGGGGTACACTGGTCACCCGCAGGTTATTATGTTGATGATATATGTAGTGGAGAACAGGATCAGAGATGGAGGACACGGACGGCTGAGTCCATTTACATGACAGCTTTGTTGGGAAGCTGGTTGACAGATGATCCGCCCGGCGACAGATGACGACAGATTCAAGAAACGAAATCAGCGTGGAGTGTGGAGAGAAGGCCGTGCTGACAGCGCGTGAGGAGAGCCTGATGTTTTCCTTGTGTGAAGTAGACGAGATGAAAAATGCGAACAAAGCAGCAGGATGTGAAGATGAAAGAATAGAATCACATCTTCACCTGCTTTTTGATCAGCTCTTTGTTTAAGTTCACGTTCTGCATCCGGAGTCCCCAGTCGCCGAGGGAACGCCTTGATCCATTATCCATGAAGGAAGCATGAGAAGAGGGGGGTCCCAGTCTTTATTAGTGATCAGTGAGTCGATCAGGACTTTATTAAACACGTGAAAAGAAAGGGAAGGTCAGGATCCCGGACCCCCCACCTCCACCTTATTATAATATAATTAGTTTTTTTCTTGTTTTTGTGTTTTTGAACTAGAAATATTGTTGAGAGGCCTGCTCTTTCAGGTGTCCACATCAAAAAATGGTTGGTCAAATTTTAGGATCATTAAAAAGAAAAGATTCAACGACAACCAAATTTGATAATCGGCACACATTCTGAAAAGTGAAAGCTTTAAATCCTGCATTTTAATTTAAAATTTTAAATGCTGATGTTTTTTAAGGTATAATTGCATTATATCCCTTATGTTTAAGCAGTCAACCAACATGTCTCTTTTCATCCGGGCCCCTTTAGATTTAGGTTCAGATTCTTTATTTAGATTCCTAGATATGAATGGCAACACTCTCTGAAAACAAACCTCTAAATATTCCTCCTCTCAGTATCGGATGTTTTTTTTCTCCTGGACTGCGCCACCCCAGACCTCCAAATGGCCTCCACCTCCAGATTATGAGGCCTGTGAAAGCATGTAGTCTTTGTTTTCAGCTCACACTGGATCAAACAATACTTTTTTTTTAAATTTGAAAAGTTAATCCGCTGCTGGAAATGATTGCGGTGTGTTGCCAACCTCTCATCCACTGGAATTTTCCTGGTCGCTGGTGAAATCACCTGTGAATTTATATTTATTTTCCAGCTGATTCAATTACTTCTTAATTTTCGGAGAGGCTCTATTCCTTTCCCCCCAAAAAATTGACAGGCTCATTACATTAAAGAGGCTCACTGAACCCCCTAGCGGGCATAGACAAAAGTGCATCAAGGAATTGGCCTTTCCCGTTAATTTATTTGAACACTTATAATGTATTACAACAGCTTGATATGCCAAAATTTAGAGAGAGTATGCTTTATTTAAACATTGGCAGATGGAAAATTATTTATAAATGATGACAAGAAAACTTCTCTAATAATCTATGTCCCTTAAAAATGTTAGAATTAGAATTTTTGATTGCTGCTTTTCATTATGCCTTCTCTTCTGTATTCAACAGCCTTTTCTGTTATTATTCTTGTATGATATTTTCTTAGCAGACGTCACCCATCTAGATTGTAAATAAATCAGAGTGGGTTAAATAATTTGTAAAAATCAAAAACTGCAGCGGGAGATTAGCATTTTACCAGGCGGAAACATCGAAGTCTTCCCAAACAACCTCCATGAAAAATTTCTAAAACAGTTGGCTTCGTATCTCCACGTTCACCTTGAGAAAAGCACACTTTACAAAGGTTTGTCGTTTTCTTGCTGTATCTCGGGAGGGGAGACGTCAGCGACACCCTGCAGATGAAATATTTATGCTAATTGTTGCAAAACTTCCCACAAAAGATGACAAGAGGCATGTGAAGAGCAGCTTTCAAGGCTGCTGTCACTCTGACGAGCAAGAAATCAAAAGCGGGAGCATAGGACGGGGCGCCGCAGAGGTCGCAGCCCCTTTAAACACATGTATAATGAAGGGTGGCATCAGGAGCATGTCAGGAAGGATTAGCATATGCCGGTGTCAATGCGCTGACTCACGCCTGCGGGTGGAACCTGCCTCCACCTGCCACTTCAATCTCTGTCAATCTGTTCACACATGAAAGTCAGGATGCATAAAGTTTGCATGTTGCCGGGATGGAAGAAAGACGAGGCCTCATTTGCATGGAGTGGCAGAATGTAAGAAAAAGCCACCACGAGTGAAGTTTTTTGTCTTGATTTTTTTGAGTCTCACAAACATCTTCATGTGTGTAATGATGATTCAACAAGCGGCACCTTCGACGATCCAGTTCAGCAGGATATATTTGTTGTTTCTGAGTGTTTAGATTTCTGCAGAAAGCACTGCTTTCTCATCCAAAGCACAAGGGGTGGGGCCAGGGGGTGGGGGGTGGGCGTTCAGCCTGAAGGGGCATGGCCTCCCGTGGCGAGGCTTTGATTCCACGCCCAGTGGAAATGCTGCTGCGGGGCAACAGTGGGGAGCCGCTTGATCTCTTCACTTAATTAGCGTCCTTCTTCTACTTTAATTGTTCGTTTTACTAACAGGGGGTTAGAGCAGGGGGGCCGGCCACAATTCATGACAGGAAACTGAAATGACACGACATTGCTGCCGACACGTATGATGGTTAAAGTGATCTGAGGGCAGGGTTCTAATACATATATTTAAAAGATAAGATAAGATAAGATAAGATAAGATAAGATAAGATAAGATTAGTTTTAGAAGGGGAAGCCACAGAGTTGACAGCAGCAAGGAAAGTAAAGACAGAATAAGAGATGTGGACATACACTGATGGACACAAAAAGAAATCCCATTCTAAAATTTTTCCTATTATATTACCATACCATTTCTGTGATGCGCGATTGTGTGTGTCAATGATTTTAAACATCAATAAGGTTGAGGTAGCTTTTAAAGTTGTTTATATTTTGGTCACCAGTTGGCACTGTTGGTTGCACTGTTATTGTATTTTCGCCAAGCGTCTGATGGTTCTGCTTCCTGTTTTCTAATTAAGTCATTGGGTCTTGAGAGAGCAATACTCTGAAGTCTGCATAAAATGTCACAGCACAGAAATTAAAACCACATAATTGTCAGTATTTTGACATGACAGGTTTGATTGGTTTGCTTTTGTGATTTGGCGCTGTTTAATAGCCTTCAAACTAATGTTTGCATGCTAGTGCCACAGCTTGTCATTGCAATTTAATTTAAGGGAAAGGAAATTCATGAATTTGCTACTTCTGTTTGAAGGTCAAGAATACTCTTGTGTTTGTGCAAAGTGAGTTTAGGTGGTTGTCGTGAAACGTGGAGAATGTAAGTATTTTTATATTTGTGCATTCTCATGAGTATGGTTAACATTTATTTCTCTTCTGGTAATAGCCACAGTGCCCATTTGCTGCTGTGTCTTTTTTCTTTTAAGTATTTTGCAGAAAATCTTTATGGAATCTTATTTTCTTCGGTTTTATTTGTTACCTTGAGTATGAATCTTTTCATTCTTGGTGATAGTTTTGTTATAAAAAATGGTTGCAAATTAGTTTATAAACTGAAAGAACACCAGGAGGTAATGTGTCCTATGTGGAATTGACTTCTATGGGCGATATACGTGTGTGTGTGTGTGTGTGTGTGTGTGTGTGTGTGTGTGTGTGTGTGTGTGTGAGAGAGAGAGAGAGAGAGAGGTTGATGAAAGATAGGCTTACTGATGGTAGTTAAAGAACATTGCATTAGGAACCGGTTTAATGTAATAACAGACAAAGATTTGCTTTAGATATTATGCATAGTATTCGAGAAAATTATTAAGTATTTTTTAAGCTTTTTAAATTACAAATATTGTCAAATTACATAAAATGCTGGCCGTATGGATGTCAAGCTGCATGTCCATTCTAGATGATTTGACAAAAAATCAGCCATGTAGTTTACATTTAAAATTTAAAATAATAAAAAAAAAGGATTTGTGCCCATAGTGCTCTCTGAGCATGTGTTGATTAAAAAAGTGGTCAGACATTTGACCTATTCTGCTTATTTCATGAAATTTTGACAGAAAATAGCTAAATTTGGCCAAATATTGCTGTTTGATTTTTTTTTCCTCATTCATAATTTACTTTTGCTAACACATTCAGCCAAATGCTCAATTGGAAGGATTCCATTATATATATGTGAGAATGTTACAGTGGAAAGTATTCTCTGTGAATTAGCAGCAGGCCCAGTGATAAATGCCCTGGGCTGTTTGGTGGTAGGTGATGGGGATATTAGGATGCGTGGTTACGTCCTGGTCCATGGTGACTGCCTGTGGCGTCATCCTGATGAGGCGTGAGAAAGATATTTCCTTGGCTATGCAAGATGAAAAAGAATCATGGCCCCTCTCTCCCCCTAAAAGGAAAAACAGCTGAGAGCGATGTCTTGATTCTGTCATTAGCATCAAAACTAAACCTGAGGGGAGGAGAGGGTGAAGCAGGGAGGAGGTGCCCATCAGAGCAGGGAGGGACACCACCCGGCCCTGCCTCCAGGGATTCTCTTGAGGGCAGGGCTGTTCGTCTTGTAAGGTTCGTCCTCTAGATTATTAGTTTACAAAAACAATAACTACTTATGTTTCTTTTCCATTTTATTTTTAATGCTTTTCCTTTTTACACCGATAACTAATACAGATACAGTATTTGACTGCTGTGTCAGTGTTCATGCTGAAGTGCAGAACATTCAGACAGACAAGGGGAGAGATTGTGAAAATCAAGACAACAAAGACAGTTTATCAAATAAAATAGTTTAACAATGGGCATCGGGTTAAATGTAACTTAGATAATAGATATATTTGAATGGTTTTGATCTGAGACATCAAAAAAGGAGGCTGGTAGAAGAGCGATAAAACAAACTACCTATTAAAAAAGTTTCAAATCAAAATTTTAGCACCAAAGCTTCCAACTTAAAAAAAAACAAACAATAATTCCAGCAAATAGTCAGGCTCTGTTTTAAAAATATACAAAAAAATATGGTATTTATTATTAGTATGTGTGTATGCTCTAAAGAAGTTGGTATTAGGTCAAACTCGCAAAGAGCAATTGGAAATATCCAATTGAGAAATTCAAGGAACTTTTAAACAGCCAGTATTTAAACCTCAAATCTACAAGCAAAATGTCAAAAATCTAATTAAGAAGGTGAAAGAGAAACCAGCTAGAAAAATTAGACAGCTTGCAGCCAAATTAGGAAAGTCTGCTGTTGCCCAGCAGCCAGATAATGACACTGATGTCTGACCAGTATTTTGGGCCTCCAGTGACATTATGAGTGAGGAAAGGTGAACAAGCTGACAGAGTGAAGTTAAGAAGTGAAAATTTGCAATCAGCAGCTTCGCCCTGACAAACTCGCAATCGGAGACAAAGAGACAGAAAGCTGCTGTGTCGTCAGCAGATATTCCCATCACGATTTGCTGTGGATTAAACTCCGCTCACTTCGGCTGTGATGAAGTGACATTTGGTTCATGTTGAAGTGGTCGTCGTGGTGATTTTTAGCCAGCGTAGCTGCAGCGTGGGAGGGGAGGGAGATGATGGGATTGGTAAGAGCCACAGGCGGCGGGATTACAGCAGCGTGACGGTGGGCGGGTTGGGGGGCGGATTAGCGCCCACTCGTCCGGGTCAAAGGTCAACAGCCGACTTCATTAAAGCATCAGGATCTGCCTTGTCAGCTCAGACTGCAGAGGCTCCAGATACACAGAAAATGTCCCAACAACCAGTCGGTTTAGTTTTGGGCCTAAAGGATCCTTGGTGCTGAGCTCTTTTTTAAATGTACATTTTGTGTTTGAAATTGCTTTTGTCTCTTTTTCAACTTGATTTATACATATTTATATTTATCTATATGTTTTCCACTGTTTATCAGTGTTGTGATTTTTAGGCATTTTTTCCTCTTTATTTCCTATCATTTCTGTGTTTCAGGGTTCAAAATAGTAACTGTCCAATACTGGCTTTTAGGAGCTGAGAAAAATATTTGTTTTAAGTTTCTTTTTTTTTTAACATTCCTTTTGTTTCCTTGTTTGTATTGTAGTCAACCAATGCTGGAATTTTAAAACCAATATATATTTAGCTATTGTGTCCGCGTATTATCTTTCCTGTTTTTGTATGCTTCCTTCTCTTCTCTTCTTCTCCTCTCTTCTAATGTTGCTGCTGCAACAACTGAATTTCCCCCATGGGGGATCAATAAAGTGTTATCTTATTTCTCTTTGTAGACAATTTTTGTTTCAATTTTCCTTTCTTTTGTTATTACATTTTGCTCTTTTAGATTCAAGTATTTTTCTTAGATTTGATTGCATTTGACCAACACTTTATATTTGGAGGGTATATTGATCTTTGATTCGATTAGATAGATTATTATTGTTATGCTTATTTTTCTGCTTTTTCAATTCTGCGTGATCTATTCTGTAGATTTTTTTAAAGAATCTGAGGTTGTTGTTCTTTCTTTAAATAACGTCTTATTTAAATTATGAGCAAAAATAGACTGACCAAGGTAAGCAACTGAGAACATCATATGGTCACTGTAAATCAGCTCAACAACTCCAGTAATAGACGCTCATGAACTTGCACCATTCGCCATCACCTTGCTCCCACCATGCCTTACATCACACAGCCTCTTTGGTCGTCACGACGGTTGTTAATCTCCCCATTTACACACATTTTTTTTGTCTTTCTGTCTTGTTAAATATTTTATAGGTGATAAACTTAAAAGCAATAGGAGGCCGACAATCTTGGATAAATGGGGGAGGTTGAGGAGGGGGAGTTAAATAAAAGCTTGAATTACTCGTGTTTGGAGGCAGCTAACTACCTGAAAAATTGTTTTCATAATAAACAAATGGTTGGCTTTTTAGTCAAACTAATGTATTTGTTTATTTTTACAATTAATTGCTGAATTGTTCAGTTGAACTTAATTTTCCAAAACCTTTCTGCTGATTTTTCATATTTCAACATTTTCAGATCCTTTTTGATTACATTTGTGAAAATTTGTTCAAGTAACTTTTTTCATAAATTTCCAGGCTACTCAGCTTGATTTTCAATTACATTTTTTTAATCCAATTTCTGCACTTTTTCCTGTAATTTCTTCCTGATTGTCAGAGCCAGTCCTTTGTTAATATTCAATTAATGATAATTTCATTTTTCTTTTGTCATTTTTGGTCAAATTTCCAGAACATTTCTGTTAATTAAATGTAATTTTCACTAAATGTTGGGGAAGTCCTGACTGAGTTGCAGCTAATTTTCTTAACTTTCTCAAGTTTCCTGGTGGATGATATTAGTGTGTCTCTAATGCCACCTAGTGCTCATACGGTCAAACAGCAGACAAACAAAAGGGTGAAAGCTTTTATTTGGCCAAGGTGAGAAGCTCCAGTTGAAAGTGACCTTAAAGCTGTAAGTTGTGCATGAACATGAAGACTTCTAAGCGTGTTGGTCATCTCCTCCACACAGATTCAGCAGGGCCTTCTGGTAATCACCCTTAGTATGTTCCTGAAACACACACAGACACACACACACACAGATCAACAGCCACTAATTTAAGATAAGAGAGACTCTATTGATCCCACAACAGTTAAATTCAATTGTTGCAGCAGCATTATAAATAGTACAAATAGTAGTGAATAAATAGATAACAATATAAACAACAGTATAAACAACAGAAAAAATGTGATATATGATTCATCATCAGACGACGAGCACTAGACCCCTTTCAATAATGGGTTGTTTAATTCTGTTTGGAAAAATTACACTAATTTCTTACATTTGTATAATTTGTAATATTCTTAACTTTATTGCTATTGTATTGTCATCACTCTGTTTTGCAGTCATTTTTAAATATATTTTTGGGTAATTAAAAAACATACATTTTTGCTTTTTTAGTTTTTGCAATCATTTACATATATGTTACATGATACATGATACATGATACATGATACATGATATTTTCTATATTTATTTATATATATTCATATTCTAACTGTATATCTTGTGTTTGAATTCATTTTGTTTCAGGCAGGTTTTGATCAGGTAAACAGTTACATTAACAATGATGAAAATATTGATATAATTGATTTGTTTGTTTTTTTTCAGTGTTTTGGCCGCACTCCCCTAAGGATGATTACATAGCAAATTTAGTCTGAAAAAAAACAACTGAGATATATGAACAATCGTTATCAATTAAAGTCTTGGTCATATCTTGTGTGTGAAATACCGGAACTATGAAGACCTTTTTCATTGTTTTAAAGCTGATTTTCTAACTTGAAATTTGAGCAATTTCATTCATCAGTCTTTCTAAAGTGTTGCGCTCACTGTTGTCTTCACAGTTGGACACAACACCATCTAGACTTACAATGATGATCTGGTCGAGGGACTTTCCATACTGCCGCTTAAACTCCTTTTTGATTTTCATCAAGTCGACTTCACAGCGGGAAACCATGATCCGCGTCACCAACTTCTCCTTGGCACCTTTACTCTATAAGGACAGATGTCACATGACCAGATGCAGAGACAACCCAAAACTGGTCAGCTGACAGGAAATCGTGTCAAGAAGTCACAAAAAGGTAACATTACAGGAAGGTCAGTGACAGCAGGTCATCTGACAGGACATTTGGAAGGAATTTGGCATGCTTGAAAAAGTCATAAGAATTCCTCACTAAGGAGGTCCCCTGACTTGAGGTGCATCACTAAATAGTAAACAGCAATGCTGGAAGATGGCTGACTGAGGCCATCTGGAAGAAAGTTGTCTGTAAGTGAGTCACATAACCTAAGTCATCTGGTAGGTTAACCTGCCAAGAGGAACAGGACAGAAAACTTCACCTTCATGGCGTCGTTGAGTCTGTTAGCGAAGTACAGCTGCTTGTTTTCAAAGCATTCGACTGTGAAGAGATGGACGCGTTCACTTTAGTTCACTTCATTCCTTAGCGAGCACACAGGGAGTTTATCTGAACACACACTGTTTCCATGGTGATATTTTGTTAGAAGTAGCTATAGGTGTCAGAATGCCTTGTTTACTTCATAGAGAGAACTAATGAAATTCAGACATCTCTCATACATCAAAAACATTACCTTCCACGCAATACAACATTAAACGACAAAAGAAAAACATTCTTTTGGGCACATTGGGATTCATAACAACTATCTAAAACAAATAGGAACTGACATCATGCTGCTGAAAGTTGTGTATGTCCCTGAGTTGTGCTGTCGTACCTAAAGTGAGGAAAGACTTCTCCAGGTCCCCCTTCACCTCCTGTCTGATGCTCTCCTTCATGTCGTAGGTACTGTACCTCTTGTATCTCTGAAACACTGACAGCAAAACACGGCTGGATAACTCGCAGCATCACATGACTGTCTTGGAGAAGGTGCAGGGACAGCATCCCATAACACCCAAAAACTTCTGACATAAGAACTCACACAACAAATCACCTGAAAAAAAGGCCAGCTCGCAGAGTTCCAAAGGTAGCATGAGGGAACAATTTATTTTTGGATCGCTACAATTTCATTATGTTTCGCAAAATTAAATATTTTATGGACCCAACTTCATCATTACTGATGAACAAGTTAATTATCTTGCAGACACAAGTTCATTATTTTATGGGATTATGCTACTGACCTTTGGGAACATCTGTTGTGGACTAAAGTTATTCTCTTATTAGTGCAGATGTGTATTGCAGTAGGGAGCAAGTTCCATTTTTTCTGTACGCAGAAAATTTATTCGGGAAATGAATATATTATCTTATTGGATGAATTTACATCCTTGAACCCTATAATGGATTCACAAATTGATTCATGTCAATTGTAACCATCGGAATAGATTGATTTTTCCAGAATAAAGACAGTCACCTCTCTGCAGGTGGGGGATGCTCCTCTCTGTCATGATGGAGATCCAGGTGGCCACATCTGTCCCCTTCCTCTTCACCCCGGCTTCGTACAAACACTGAATGTCACCACAGAACCAACATCACATGTAGGTCAGACTGACTGAAGACATACCGCAGCTGACGCAGTGGCTCCACTTACTCGAGCGTCTTCATCGATCTTCACATTGTCAACCACGTTGGACGGTTCGTCCCGCCTTGTCTGTAGGTCACATTTTACAATTTACATTTCACTTTTTTTAGACTTTCTCAAGTTTGATTTCACAAGTCAATATAGTGTAAGAACCCCATGTATTTTTGAAAATATCATCGTGTATTTAATGGAGTAGTCTAGCAGTAATACATGGCATTTACTAAAGATATTTGGACAATATGAAGACATGTGTCTGAGAGTACTGGAAATGTTATACTGTAAATTTACAGAAATATTTGTTGACAGTATTCTTATGTTATCAACAGAATATTTTCACGGGAATTTCTGACTTCATTTGTCCACTACATCATATATACAGAGGGATTTAAAGTATGTCTGTATTTCCCATGGTACTTCTGTCTCGGTACCATGGTACTTCACATGGAGTAATTACAGGCTGTACTGCTTTTCATGGCTACATTTCTTAAAACAATACCCTAATGTTTAAGTTTAACATGCTGTTTATACAGTATAGTACGTACTATAGTACCTGTACAGCCAAAGGTACTGATTGCAAATCCTTTACCGTCACATCTGCTGGTATGGCTTTTAAGATTTTCAAAACATTTATGTTTGTGTGAATCAGATGAAAAAATGGTTAATTGTGTGTGATATGAAGGACTCTTTCACAATTACTGCCCAGGTACTACCTGGTCCTGGATCTACCTGAACCAGAGCCAGAAGCAATCTGGCAAAATCTCCTGATGTGTCCCCTGCAACATCTTTGTCCAGGTCCTTCTTAAACACTATAGAAATGAGAGAAGACAAATTTGATGCTGAGGTCAACAGATAAATCGTGTAATTTAAAGATTAAAAATAAGTTCAAAACTAAATAAATGCATTAAGATATTGAATACGTTTACCGGGAATCAGTCTGCCATTTAAACATTTTTCTTTTAACATTTTGATTTTCTTCACTGTTCATATCTTCAAATTTAGCAAATGAAAGACAATATTGACCCTTCCAAAGTGATTAATTTCCTCTTTGGGTATTCCAATGTTGGAGGCTAGAAATAGCTATTTGAACTATGCATTTTGATTTTTTTTTTTTATCAATATTTGACCATTAGCTTAATTCACTTTCACTCTCTGTCAAACAGCAGACCACTGTAAGGTTCCCCTACTTTATTTGAATCATTCACTGTATCGTGCAGGGAGCTTTGTGGTATCATCCCCAGCGATTAGATGGTGCTTAAGAGCAGAATCAAATACAGACTGGCTGATCATGTTTGGTATTCATTCTAAATATTTTTTGTTCAGGATGCTCCACATTTACAGAATTCTTTTTCTACGAGACATGCAAACTCACTGTCTTTGTAAACCTTCTTGATGTCTTGCAGCTCCTCGTTGCTTCTGGAGCAGACAATCTCGATGAGCGTCTCCTCATCAGTCCCCAGACCCTGGATGCACAACTTCAACATGTAAGCTTCTTTTCCTTTTCCAAACGGTAGCTCTTTCACGAATGATTGAAAAGGGGAAGAGAAACCAGCTGATTTATTTCTCTTGTGCTCTGTGAAATTGTAACTCACACAGGTGTTTTTCCAACTATTTACTATTTAACTATCTGTGCAGTGTGAACCGGGCGATGGCCGGAGTCTGGGACCTCGGCGACCCTCGGCTGCAGAAGCGGGATCTTGGGACATGAAATGTCACCTCTCTGGCGGGGAAGGAGCCTGAGCTGGTGCGCGAGGCTGAAAGATTCCGACTAGATATAGTCGGACTCACCTCTATGCACAGTGTGGGGTCTGGAACAAGGCCTCTTGAGAGGAGGTGGACTCTCTTTTACTTCGGAGTTGCCCCCGGTGAGTTGCTTGGCAGGGGTGGGCATATTGATAGCCCCCGACTCAGCGCCTGCACGTTGGGGTTCAACCCGGTGGACGAGAGGGTAGCCTCCCTCCGCCTTCAGGACGGGGTCTGACTGTTGTTTTTGGCTATGCACCCAACAGCAGTTCAGTTCACTCACCCTTCTTGGGTACCCGAGAGGGGCTGCTAGAGAGTGCAACTACTGGGGACTCCCTCGTTCCCTCTGGGACACTTCAACACTCACTTGGGCAACGACAGTGCGACTTGGAAGTGCATGATTGGAAGGAACGGCCCCCCTGATCTGAATCGAGTGGTGTTTTGTAATTGGACTTCTGTGCTCGTTACGAATTGTCCATAACAAACACCATGTTTAGGCATAAAGGTGTCTATATGTGCACTTGACACCAACGCACCTTAGGCCACAGTTCTTTAACTGACCTTCTGGTCGTGTCGTCGGACTTGCAGCTGTCCGACCAAGTGTCCAGGCCGCATGTCCTGGACACTTGGGTGAAGAGAGGGGCAGAGCTTTCAACTGATCACCACCTGGTGGTAAGGTGGCTCCGATGGTGGGGGAGGATGACGGTCAGACCTGGCAGACCCACACATAGTGTGAGGTTCTGCTGGGAATGTCTGGCAGAGTCCCCCGCCAGAGGGAGTTTTCAATTCTACCACCACGTCACGAGGGAAGCAGGGGACATTGAGTCCAAATGGGCCATATTCCATGCTTCCATTGTCAAAGTGGCAGACTGGAGCTGAGGCCGTAAGGCGGTCAGTACCTGTTGGGGCGGCAACCCTCAAACCTGCTGGTGGAACCCAGGGGTGAGGGATGCCATCAAACTGAATGAGTCCTATCAGGCCTTTCTGGCCTATGGGGCTCTGGAGGCAGCTGGCAGGTACCCGCAGGCGAAGCGGCATGCTACTTCGGTGGTCGCCGAGGCAAAAACTCAGGCATGAGAGGATTTCGGGGAGACCATGGAGAAAGACTTCTGGTGGGCTTCAAGGTATTCTGATCCACCATATGGCAGCTCAGGAGGGGGAAGCAGTGCTCCATCAACACTGTGTACAGTGGGAGGTGGGCGCTGCTGACGTCAACTCCAGATGTCATAGATTGCTGATAGGAATACGTGTTAGACCTCCTCAATCCCGTCAAACCAATTTCCAATGAGGAAGCAGAGCCGGGGTACTCTGGAGAGGACCCGCCTGTTTCTGGGGCTGAAGTTGCTGAAGCAGTTAAAAAGCTCTTCAGTAGCGAGGCCCCAGGGATGGATGAGGTCCGCCCTGAGTTCCTCAAAGCTCTGGATGCTGTAGGGCTGTCCTGGCTGACATGCCTCTGCAGCATTGGATGGACATCGGGGACGGTGCCGCTGGACTGGCAGACTGAGGTGGTGGTCCCCCTTTTTGAAAAGGGGGATCGGAGGGTGTACTCCAACTACAGGGGGATCACACCCCTCAGCCTCCCTGGTAAAGTCTATTCAGCAGTGCTGGAACAGAAGGGTCCGCTGGGTCATTGAACCTGTGCAGTGTGGTTTTCGTCCTGGTCGTAGAACAGTGGACCAGCACTATACCCACAGCAGGGTCCTCGAGGGGGCATGGGAGTTTGCCCAACCAGTCTACATGTGTTTTGTGGATCTGGAAAAGGCATTCGACCATGTCCCGAGGACGATCCTGTGGGGGGGTGCTCCGGGAATATGGGGCACCAAACCTCATTATACGGGCTGTTCGGTCCCTGTATGATTGGCGTCAGAGCTTGGTCCACATTGAAAGTCGGACCCGTTTCTGGTGAGAGTTGGACTCCGCCAGGGCTGCCATTGGTCACCGATTCTGTTCATAACATACATGGATCTGGTTTGGTGGCCACAAGATCAAGTCCCTGCTTTTTGCAAATGATGTGGTTCTGTTGGCTTCATTAGGCCATCATCTCCAGCTCTCACTGGAGCGGTTCGCAGCCGAATGTGAAACGGCTGGGATGAGGATCTGCACATCGATATCCAAGACAATGGAGCTCAACTGGAAATGGATGGAGTGCCAACTCCGGGTCGTAGAAGAGGTCCCGCCCCAATTGGAGGGGTTTAAGTATTTCAGGGTCTTGTTCACGAGTGAGGGAAGGATTGAGCGGGAGATCGACAGGCAGGTCAGTGCAGCGTCTGCAGTGATGTGGATCTGTATCGGTCTGTCGTGGTGAAGAGGGAGCTGAGCCAGAAGGTGAAGTGCTCAATTTACCAGTAGATCTACATTCCTACCCTCACCTATGAACGCGAGCTGTGGGTAGTGACCAAAAGAACGAGATTGCGGATACAAGCAGCCGAAATGAGAGTTCTCTGCAGGGTGGCCAAACTCTCTTTTAGAGATAAGGTGAGAAGTTCGGCCATCCGAGAGGAGCTCAGAGTAGATACGCTGCTCCTCCGCATAGAGAGGTGGCTCGGGCATCTGGTCAAGATGCCTCCTGGACACCTCCCTGGGGAGGTATTCTGGGAAGACCCAGGACCAGCTGGAGAGACTATGCCGCGAGGCTGGCCTGCGACCGCCTTAAGGTCCCCCCAGAAGAGCTGGACCATGTGGCTGGGGAGAGGGAAGTCTGGGCCTCTCTGCTCCGGCTGCTGCCCCCGCAACCTGGCTTCGGATAAGTGGTAGAAGATGGATGGAAGGACTATCTTGTATAATAACAGTTCTCATGAGTAAATTTAATCATTAATAGCATTCCCTGTATTGATCCAGGTTTCTCTTGTAAAACAACATGAAGACAGACCTTCATGGAGGCCCTTAGCTCAGTGGCGTCATACTGTGTGGTGCTCTTCATCAGGCCCAGCATCAGAGTCTCTAGAGAGCCCGACAGCGCCCCCTTGAGGGCTGTTGAAAGGTCCTGAAACACAAGTACATTTGGTGTGCTGTAGATAAATAATGTGACAAGTGGTAATATACACGCAAGCTCATTAAACCAGAAGTAGTGTTTTTCTTTATTTTTGTGCGAATAACTGCCACATGTCAGACCTTCTTGGCCAGTCGCTCATACTCGAAAGCGATCTCCCTCCGCTGCTCGTAGCTGCGTCTCGTCAGTATGTCAATGATGGTCTGTTCATCCACACCTGCAAGAATCATGTAAACAGTCAGTCATCATGGACACTCACAAATTTTCATATGGCATCTTTTATATTGTGACAGATATCATCTGGAGCAGTGCTGCTGCTCGAACATTCTGAGACCATCTATTGCGCAAACTATTTCTGTTCAGAAAAAATTCTCGCGAGGACCCCGCCATTAGTTTCTTTTATATCACTTAAAGTTCAGCCGACGAAAAAGGAATATTTAGGGATAACTTCCCAAGGCAGGCGCTGCAAATGTGGTAGGATATTTTAGAGACCCGGTGAGAAGAAGCTACCATGAAACTTTCCAAGACATCTCAAATGTTTTCTCAACAAATGCGTTTAGCAAATCTATTAAAGATTCCAAGTGTTGGTGGTGAAATTTCTCAGAATTTTTTTTATCAAGAACACGATAGAATGTCTCTTAGTGACTTCTCGGAAAGTTACTTGGCCTCGTCCTTTCCAGCAGTGGAAACCTCAAAGCAAAAATCTTCACCTTCGAACATCCGAAAAGAATCATTTTGACACACCATCCAGGGAACATAATGATATTGACATTATCTTCAAAAGGTCTTATTTGTATGGTAATGTTGCAAGATGATCCTGATACTCAAAAATTTAGTGGTAATCACATGTTTGTTCGATGTAAATTGTCATAAGCAACTCTTCTTCTTTTCCTTTCGGCTTTTCCCTTTCAGGGGTCGCCACAACGAATCAACCTTCTCCATCTAACCCTATTCTCTGTATCCTCCTCTCTCCAACCAACTACCTTCATATCTTCTCTCACTATGTCCATAAGCCTTCTCTTCAGTCTTCCTCTAGACCTCCTGCCTCGCATTTCCCATTCCAGCATCCGCCTGCCAATACAGTCCCTATCCCTCCTCTGTACATGACCAAACCATGTCAGTCTGGCTTCTCTGACCTTCTCTCCAAAACATCTAACATGTGCAATTGTCATGAGCAATTGTCATTCATTAATTACTTCTTCTTCAATAATATTGCTTTAGCAAACTTCAGAAACCTCCCCGGTCTCACAGTTTGAGAAATTCAAGCACTGGGTTCATAACTGGCCGGGTTTCCATTTTTAGGTCTTCAATATGATGGTGGGAAATGTCTTTCCTGCAGCAGGACATCCTGTTTTTTATAGCAGGAAGGAGAGCTGCTGGAGGCATGATTGCTGGTTTGATTCCCTCACTGCCCCTCCTTATAGCCTGTGGTTTCACTTTCCTCATTACACAGAGAGTGTCCAGATGAATGACAACACGCTATTATGGATCGCTAAACTCAATCTACACCACATATACCAGTCAGTGTGTAAAGTCGAGCTTTAGCAGTTGATTGTTCTATAGAACTGAGTTTTTTTATAAATATTTTTGCTCTGTTTTCTTTTCATTTTTATTATTACTCATAACAAATTTATATTTGTTCTTCACTAACTTATTCATGTTTCTGACTGGAAAAATGTCAGAATACAGACTACTATTAAGTCCAACAGGCATCGGCCATCACCTTTAGTCTTGATGGCTGTGTCAATGCGAGTGGCATCTTTGGCCGGGTCAAAGTCTCTCACTGGCACCACGGTGGGGTAGGTAGGCTCCGGCTCCTGCAGATAACATAGTCATGAACATAGTTGTTGACAATGACCTTGGACCGACCTCCAGCACAAACTGTTTTAAATAATGTAAACTTTAAAGAAGTAATTGGGAGATTCTCATCTGGCCAGAGGAGTGGTAAGCTCATGAAGAAGTCATTTTGACTTGCGATAAAAAAACAGGACATCAGACTTGTTTTCTTAAAAGTCTGTCAATTTGTTGACAATTTCACACTGTACGTGGATGTTTTCCTACGGCCACAAGATGGCTTCTGCCACTTGATAATAAATTCAACATATTTAGGGCACCTCCAAATAGATGGACTTTGTTTCTGCCCTCTGGGTAAATGAGTTTCATCAGAGAGTAGGTCATGGACAAGGCAGCTGGTGGAGAACAACTCCTTATCTACGGAAATGGCCAATAAAGCTTGCAGAGCCTCCATCATTCCTTTCCAAGAGTAAAGATATGAAGTCATAACTTGGTGTTATGAAAGAGGCATTAGGAATCGCCTTAAAGATTAGATAAAACATTTTGCTCTTTTCCCCGTTTAGTTTTTCTTGTTCATTTTTTGATATGAATTCCTTATTTTAGTAATATTTTGTCCAACTTGATTTCTTAAATTAAAAAAAAAAAACGTAGACAGTTTACAAAATAATTGAACCTGTACAGCTCCTTTGTTGTCACTAAGATGCAGCTTCATCTCAGTTTATATTAAAGATTTTTTCCTTACATCTCTGAATTAATTAACAAGACTGACATCCAGTTCACTGCTAACTCACTGTCATGTCAACCTGTTAGTAATGCAGACTCACCCCTCCGTATGACAGCGTCAGTTGGCCCAGAAATTGAGACACCAGTGCCATGATGAGTTTGCCTGCAGAGAGACCGGACCTGGTTACTGGTGTAACATGATAACCTTGATATTGTCTTAAAACCCCAGGACCCATGTTTCTTTGTATCATGTCGTAAATTCAGCACTTACTACTCTTTTCGACATGAAGATAAAATGATTACTCATTTCTTCATCACATCCACCATCGAATTATCCTTAGTTCTTTTCATTATCCTAATTTTACATTATGTCATTATGTTTCTACCGTTTTTGAACCCAGGTTGACTGAAAATACTCAATCTCCTTTCTAAAGGGATTTTCTTAATGTGGACCTTGATACCTTGGGATAGATGCATGGAATCTAATCCAATCGAAAAAAATATATATCTATATATTTTACCCACATGATTTTCTTGACCTTTTCAAACAAACTCACCTTTCTGTGATTTTGTGTGTGTGTGTATGTGTGTGTGTGTGTGTGTGTGTGTGTGTGTGTCTGTGTGTCTGTGTGTGTGTGTGTTTGTACATACTTTTGGGGGGACAATGACAATATTTTGTCAGTTATAGAAATATTGAAAAAGAAATTAAGTTATATTTAGTATATTTAGTGCATCATGTTCTAAACATTTTTATAAAGGAGGGATTCATCTATTCTCATTTTTCTTTCTCAAAGAGCCTCGAGGAGTCCATGGAGAACCTGTGTTATTCAGAGCAATGTCGACACCTCCCACGATATCACTGGATGGGTGTGTTTGTCTTTTTAGCTGGATGTACCAGGAATGGGTGGGAGGGTTTGGTGGTATGCGTAGGAGCGGCTGCTGATAAGGAAAATTGACCCTGATACAACCAGATTCTGAAGAAACAGTGAGTTGTGAAAGAGACACATACACATATCATCAGGTACCTAAACTAAAAGTTCATACCGTTGAATCACCACAGTTTAAAAAAAACAAAACAAAAGAAAAACATGAGCAATCTTAGTTTAATTCCTTCCAGAGGATCTGGAATGCTCCCTTGACCTTTGACATCCTTGCTAAACATAATCAGGAAGTCTGTGAGTGTTATTGTTTCATGGCCTAGCAGCCACCATTAGCTTGCTGGCAGTTTAAGGGGGAAATCCCCATCTCAGGACAAGAGTGTGTCAAAATAAATAGATAACGATCAGAAATCATTGTATTGACCTTCAATTTTAGAATTTTAATTAACTGTTTTTCTATAATCGAGGCTCTTGAAGTACAACAAAATGAAAAATTGCAAGAAACTTTTGATGCCTTCAATGTGAAAGCAGCACTGTGTCAGAAGCTGATACCTGAAATTCGCATGAGATGTTGGTTTCTCTTACAGGAATTTACAGCAAATGAACATGTTGGCCTTTAAAATTAAATTTTAAAATATGATACTCCAAGCACTTGATAAAACCTGCCATAAAATAAAAAAAAAAAACTCAAATAAATGGGTACCCCCTCTGGATGTTTCTGACAAAACCATCTGAATTTCAATTGAAAATTTACTTTGATAGAATTTTAAAGTTGGAAGAAATCATAATACAAAAAAGCCTTTTATCCCTATTTCAATTATTAAATTTTCATTCAGAAAAAAATGTTTAGACAAAAAGCAGGGAAAAAGAGCATTTTTTTCAAAAAGATATCAAGCAGAACACAAACTTAAAATGTAATTATCACTTTCATTACGCTAACGTCAGCCCCAGATCAATGCTCGGAAAGGGTTTAATAAGTGTATTTTAGGATTACCTTCCCAAGACACTGAATGCATTTTCTGATCAGCATCATCAATGCAGAAATGTACTTTATGCAAATGAGGTTTCCTCTGGCATATTTGGTTCAACTTGAGCAACATGGACAGAGTGTAATGCGAGTAGGGAGATTTAACCGGCAACCTTCCAGTAGCAGGAGGCTAATCTTAATTCCTAAGTGTGCTGCAGTCATCTGAGCTCTATTATACTCCAGCTGTGCCAACCTCTGCTATAGCCTGTTTTCCAGATGATGCCCTCAACCAATTCAACACGTACACACCCGTGTACTTTGGTCCTTTCAGGGTGCAGAGCAAAGCAGGTCTTCACTGATGGAGTGTGATCCTCTGGGGCTCAGATGCTGCAGCAGGGAGATCCATGGTGATGCATGTCAACCATAGCATTAGCCACAATAGCGAACATGACTAAAATAAAACAAGCCAATAACCCAAGTTTCAATGGAAAGCCTTGAAAGTAGACTGTACTCATAGCTGAAAGCTTTTATTCAAAATTACTTCACCGTTTGCAAATCTGGAGCAAAACTTTTTGTCATTCAGCTGTGATTTTAAGGGTAAGATACTCATAAAGGCACA
Organism: Fistularia tabacaria; assembly: GCA_901007705.1. NCBI lineage: Eukaryota > Metazoa > Chordata > Actinopteri > Syngnathiformes > Fistulariidae > Fistularia > Fistularia tabacaria. Next base: position 52,116 of record CAAKHD010013801.1, on the reverse strand, counting down.
TGTGTATTAGGTGTTCTGTGTTCAGGTTTGGAAGGTTGGCAACTTCTTTGAAAAACACCGGACGTTCGATAGAGATTTCCTTTTTCTCTGTACTCTCACTCAACCTGCTTTGAGGTGCCAGCGGAAAGACTTCCAACAGACAGCAAAAATCTGAGATCAAGCAGCCTCGTGGTCTCTTCACTCCATCACTTCTTTGCAAAGTTTCTGCAAGTAAATGACCTCAACATTCGAGAGTGGAACTCTGCTGGCGACGCCCAGCCGCACAGAAACATCTGGACCTGCTGAATGGCATTTAGCTGCTTCGCATTTTTTCCGTTTCACCCTTCTTTTAGCGCAAACATAAAGTTTTCGTTATTTCTTACCTTCAGAGAAGCAGCAGGAGAAAGTTTGTTATAAGCCGCAAAGAGACAAAATGGGGTGGGGTGTTTAAATAGCAGCGAGCATACACACACGAGCACTCAGACACACACACACACTCACACACACACACACACACACACACACACACACACACACACGCTATCGGCATGACTCACAGCTCCATATTCCTGACACATCAGGCTCAGATTCCCCTCAGTGGGCTGGACCTCACAGTCCTACGCCATTAATTAACTGAGTGCCATGAGTTCTTTACAGAGGTTTACAGAGCGTTTCCATGGTAATGTTTGGAACAATGTTTGGTGGTTATCACATTTTTTATCATGTGTTTTTGTGTGTTTTTGTTACAAATGTAAAAAAAAAAAGTACATGCTTTCGTAACTCAAAAAACATTTGATTTAAGTTTGGCCTGAAAGTTCCACTTGGTGTTCAGAACAGAGTGACGGAATATGAAAGGGTTCATATTCAAAGCTTGGAAAACCTAGAAAATGATTCCAAGAGAGGTAACAGATGGATCACATCTATCGTAAAATAGTGAATAGAGAAAAAAACTATTTGAATTTTCTCAAAATAAAGCATGAATTTGATATATTTCCATTCATTTGAATGAGGCTTCAGAACAATCATTGTGTTTGTGTATATATGTATATAAATATATACATATATATACACATGTATATATTAAAAGGTTTTGTTTAGTATATCATCAACTTTTATGCACTTTAGACTCATCACAAGACCGAATATAATTTCTAATCTAAATATTTGCACTGATATACAGGTGTTTGTTTGTTTATCCCACATGAAAAGGTCCAAACACCAAAGATGCAGCAAAAGTCAGAGAGAAATAGTCTCTGATTTATGAATGAAAAGGTCAAAGTATCTGGCGGGAGACAGAGTAGATACTTCTGATAAATGTTGACAGTGATTCAGTGTGAAATTATATTACATCGTGGACTTTGTGCAGTTTCAATCTTCAAACAAATAAGAGGGGTGTTTTCATTTCAATATTTATCATTTTTGCATTTTCAGGAACAGTAATATACTTACTTCTCCACCAGGGGCAGTGCAAGCTTGCTTCACTTGTAGTTCCAGTCCAAAATTCAATTTTATACCATTCCAATCTGAGACATTTCCCTTCAGTGGGACGAAATTGTAATTTCTTTTTATATTGGGCCTCACATTTTAAATTTATCTTCAGGTTTTCACAAAGCCTGAGCCTATATGGATTTAGAAATATTAATTTGAACTGCATCTAGACATCTTTTAAAATTCAATTAAAAATAGTAAAGAAAATTTTCTTCACATCATGTTTCATTTATTAAAGATCTAATGTCTTTTCTTTATTCTTGTGCAATTGTGTAAATAATCGTTAGTATTTCCAATTTGTTTATATTGCCAGGCCGGGGAACCAGCAGACTTATTCCAGATCAGGAACTGAGCTGCTGATCCTGTGTTTCGCTGACACTGTACTTAAACTGGTTAGAGGCTCATCCTGCTCAGAGACAGTTAAACACCTCTTTAACATGGGCTGCTGCAGCTGCAACACAAACACACACACACACACACACACAAACACACACACACACACACATACACACACACACATTAAGAGGACATACACACAAAAAAAGCTTCTGATTTACAACAGACAGTGAAAATGTAATGTTGTTTCCACGTGGCCCACTAAATATCCCTCCATCCAAACTCTGGGGCCAGGCCTCCATACTTCCTACAACCAACAAATTTAGCAGAAACAGGCCTGCAGTGAACAATAGTCTGGATTTTGACAGACCTGAAAATAGATAAGCACCCATACACACTTTTCATGGAGGTGCTGTAAATACAAAGTTTGACAGCAAACACAGACACAGATTTTGTGCGGAGACAGACAACGTGGAGAAGAAAAAAGCAGACAAGCCATAAAAATACAAAGTGCGTTTATTTTGAGGCCCAACAGCTTTCTCTGCTGGCCCCCTCTGGAACTGCACATAGGAGAGAGAGTCTAATTGTGTAGTTTAATGAAAAGATTAGAAACAAAGTCAATGCAATGAAATAGTTTAAATTATGTTTGTAGGGGGGCTATGGATTTCAGAAATTGTTTCAGTGATTCATCATCTCTGACTGGGAAATGACAATAACTGATTTTTTTTTTTTTATTCCAAATTGATTTATACAAGATTAAATTGTCATTCATTTATTACAAGAATAATCGGAGATTCCTTATTTTTTGTAATTTCACCTGTTTTAACAAGCAGAAGGAGCTGCCCCACAAAAAGCTATTGCCAATCTGATGAGAGAGGAGCTGTGGAACTGTATGAGGAAGTCTGGAATGGGAGAGAAGTATGTGAGACTGGTTCAGGACATGTATGAGAGCTGTAGGTGTGAAAGAGGAGTTCAAGGTTGAGGTTGGACTACATCGGGGATCAGCTCTGACCTCCATCTTGTTCGCAGTGGTGATGGACAGGCTGAAAGATGAGGGTTAGATAGGAATCTCCATGAACCATGATGTTTGCAGACAACATTGTGATCTGGAGTGAAACCAGGGAGCCAGGTGGAGTCATGCCCTCAGGAGGAATGAAGGTTAGCTGTAGCAAGACAGAATACATGTGTATGAGAGGAACCCAAGTACAACAGTGATCTCACAGGAAGTAGAGATAAAGATGGTTGTAGATTTTAAGTACTTCGGGTCAACAGTTCAGAGTAATGGAGAGTGTAAAGAAAAGCTGAAGAAACACGTTCAGGCATGTTGGGATTGGTGGAGAAAAGTGTCAGGGGTAATGTGGGATTAATAAGTATCAGCCAGAATGAAAGGAAAGGTGTACAAGACAGTGGTGAGACCAACAATGCTGTATGGTTTATAGGCAGTGTCACAGAGGAAAAGACAGGAAGCAGAGGTGGGGAGGTAGCAGAGATGAAGATGTTTAGGTTCTCTTTGGGAGTGAAGAGGATGGGTAGGATCAGGAATGGGTCCATCAGAGGGTTTGGTCATGTTAGATGTATTGGATAGAAAGTCAGACAGAGATGGTTTGGACATAGATTGGATATGGATAGGGAATATCTGGGCTAAAGGATGTTAAAGTTGGATTTGCCAGGCAGGAGGATCTAGGGAAAGAGGAGATGGTCAGAGGGAGGCAGATGAATCGCTGTGGCAGCCCCTGAAGGACGTGGCCAAAAGCAAGGGAAAAGACTTCTCTTTCTTTTGGGATACAATTGCATCAGTTTTTTTTTCTTACATTTTGCATTTTTTTGGTTGAGGTTTTGCACTTCAGTTTCATTAATTCATATATTTGAGATTTGATTCACATAATTTGGCATATGAATTTCATAAATCTACATGTAGAGGGCTCATACTTCTCGGGTTTACGTTTAATCTCGGATTTTAAGGAGATTATAACCTCAGAGAATAGCTTCCATTTTCTTGCAAATCAATTTTTTTTAATCAATCAATTATTTCCCAAAGGTGCAAATACTGAATGGTGAAACAGAGGGACAGGACATAAGTAGCAGACAGTGGGCTCAGGCTGCAGGTCAGATCAGGATGTGGATGATTAGAGGAACCGGGTCGACAGTCGCACCATCAGGCCTCAAGCTCTGATCCAATTTCAAGCCTCAAACACTGGACTCTTAAATCCCTCCAGACCCAAACAACTGCTGCCGCCGCAAACTGCCATCCCACCACAAGAACCAGGCATGTCGCTTTTACTGTCTTATGACAACGCTCGAAATAGGAATACGACGAATTTAGTGTTTACACAAAGGCCAGTATCTGAGAGGTGGTTGAGGTAAACATTGACCTCACAGTAGCTTTTTTTTACGCAGTCAATATATGTCATCGAATACATGCAAGAAGCTGAGTGAAAGTATCTGTTTGACTGCATTCAGACCCCTATATCAAAATATACAGAGAATCTAATCCAAAAAGTAAATTGTTCTGAAAAAAACGTAATGATAATCTTCTCGAAATTGAAATATACTTAAGAACTACCAAGATGTTTGTAATGACTGACCCGAAAATTGCTTAAAGAGCACATGAAAAGTTTTTGATAAACTACCCAAAACTTTGAAATACAAAAATAGAAAACCAGCAATAAATGATCTTGAAATGTCTGCAAAGTTACATTAAATAAGGAGTGATGTATGTTTCTTGAATTGTGATAAAACCTGAATTTTGTAAACAAATAATTTTTAGATCAGACAGAAATTAGATAAGTGGTACGGGGAAAAAAGAAAAATGAAATTAAGAGGCTGTTTACAAAAATTACCCTAAATTGTGGGGGGAATTTCTTGGAAGTTTTATAAATGCTGTTTTCAAATAATTTATCAGTGATGGATGAGGGTGATCAGCCAAACAGAAAGATAGACAAAGGAAACAAAATCACATTTTTAATTATATTTCTGCCTTTATTGCGTTTAGTTAGGAGACGAAGATCGAGTCCTCCTGTGGTTTTGAGTAAGCGGGAGGCGGTCAGAGGTCGGCGACCGGGTCCCCGTCTGGTCGAGGTCTCGGAATGTAATCTGGCCCGGGTCCTGCTCTGTCCTTCGCCTGCTGCTAATCCGGTTAGCAGCTCCTCTGTAATCCGGCCACCGTGTCACATCCTGCAGGCTTCACAGCTCCTGCTGCAGCCAGACCGCAACCGAACGCTCAGGTAGGACTCCGGCCTCGCGCAAATTGACCCGGACCGTCATGTTGGCTCTTAATATTTATTTTTTTCTGACCTCATCTCCATGGTGACATTCTGGTCACAGGAGTTTAATGAAGATGCTGTAGGGATAGAGGGGGTCGAAATCACTTAATCTGAAGTTGGTGGTGGATGCTGTGGGGGGGGGGGGGTGCAACAGGACGTGGTCGCACAAGTTGAATTCATGCAGTGTCATCATCGGAGATCGTACTTGATCTAAACTCTTCAGACTGTTAAATTGATGAAACATGGCAGAAATATTAACGATTGGAATCCCGTCTTATTGAATGTTTATCTTGTGTATCGATATGAACTGATACTTTGAACAGATTTAAATCTAGCAAAATCCCTCAAGAACAATTGAAATTTGGAAAGCTGATAAATTTTTAATAAAATGTCTTAAATTATGATGACAATATAAAAAAACCTGATGATAGAATTTAGAAATAAATCAGATGAGGGTTGTTTTAAAAAAAATTATTTTGTTTAATACAACATCAATATCTGATATATTATGATATAATACAATATATTATCAACATGAAATTACCTGAAAACTTGCCATGAAGTCCTTCAAAAATTGCAACAAATATACAGCAAATGTATTTTCTAAAAAGAGGAATGTCATTATGAAGCACTTAGTTTCTGGTAATCAATGTTAAGCATGTTTTTCTATAAATGTTTATTAGACAAGAAAAAAATTCCAGGTTAGAAGTTACTGTTGTCTTGTGAGATTTTAGAAAAATGCTGAAAACAGTGAACTTGACAGTACACTTCATTCTGGGCCTAAAGGTCCTTGAAGATTCTAAAAATAACTCCCTAAACATTTTCTTTAGTGTTTTCAGATATTTTCTGTGAGCCCTTTTTTCAGAAAGAAAAAAATCTCTCACCAGAATTAGAAAAAAATGTGTTAGAAATTGTATAAAAAGCTCCACAATTTCATGTGCAGCATCCATGCAGAGTATGTGATGATGTCACAGTGACATCACAGGCAGTCATGACTACATCATGATGATGTCAAGGAGCCAGGCAGGACTGGGTTTTGTTTTCCTGTCTCTAAGAAACAAAAATGTGATAATCATTCAGTAATTTTGCACGTTTTTTTTTTTTATAAGTCAAAACTTTAGAGCGTCACCACAGTGATTTCTTGTAATTGCAGTTTCCATAAACAAACATTACATATTATGTATTTTTATAAATGTATTAGTCCAGATGGCGCAGTGGTTTGCGCTTCAGCGTCACAGCAGGGGACCTTTCTGTGTGTCTGCATGTTCTCCAGTTTGGTCCTGCAGCAGGTTAATTGGAACATAATGGGAAAATTGCCCCAAATGAGTGAGTGTTTGTCCATATATGTGCCGATTAACTGGCGACCGGTCCGGGGTGTACCCTGCCTCTCGCCCGATGACAGCTGGGATAGGTTCCAGCATCCCCCCACGACCCTGTGTGCAGAATAAGTGGCAGAAGATGGATGGATTATTTCTTGTTTTCTCATGTTATTTTGCCTCTTTTTTTTTGTTATCTCAGTTATCCTGCACTCAGGATAAGCGGCAGACAACGGATGGATCGATGGATGTCTTAGTTCAACAATGTTTTATATCAGAAGCACTGATAGAAACGTATTTGCTTTCTTGGTAACTGTTGTGAATGGGATATCGAACAAAGTCCATGCTGGAAATAGCTAAATTGAATCAAAGCGCTTTACAATGACGTATCATTACGGCAGAAGAAACATATGATGCTAAAAAATGGTTCATGCATCACACAGTAGGATAACTAATGCAGGCTTCTGTTGAAGTGTAAAAGTTTTTTTCAGTTCTTTTTCTGTACATACACCCTTGCCTAATAGCTGTTCCAGAAAAACAGTGTTGATTTGTAGGGTACAGAGGAGTAAGAAAAGACTTTCAGAAAGTTAAGTAACATTGTGCAATTAGGTATTCCATTAAATTTATGTTTGGTATGATTTTTTTAATGGAAATAACATTTACTCGAGTCAACAACTTGAGGCCTCTTAACCAATCATAGAGCAGCAGCAGGGAATACCGCATCACTCAAAACCCAGAAAAGGAAATCATGACAATTTAAATACTGGGAGAAAATGTGAAAGGGGGAAAGACAACAAAAATATTGAAATTGCTTGATATTTGACAATTGTCACTCATTTCTGGCATGGTTTCAAAATAAATGTTTGGGGTATGGGGTTTGTAACTTCTTAAATTTCACGCTCTTATTTGGGTGAAGTTTCTTGAAGATAGTTTGAACGCTGTTTCTTGCTCATTCCTAGTTCCTTTCTTCCAGTTTTCTGTTTTGTTTTGTGGTTCTTTGTAAGGTCATCACTTCTCCTTCATCCAAGAAATTAGCTTAAGTATAAGAAATTGCCCTTAAATATCTAAATATCACCAGACACAACTGCATGTGTTTGAATACATTTTAATTGATCTAATCTTTTCAGCTAAAAATTCTGTTGCCAAAGGAAATCAGTCGACATCAGCTTATTTAATAAAATAAAGTTCTCGCCTCATTCACTGATAAAGCTTAAACTAACTTGAAGTAAATCCTCTCATTTTTTTTTTACCACTATTTTTATTGTTGAAAATAAAACTAAATCAACAGCTTGGGAATATTAGTAAAATAATGGCATGCGAAATAATGGTTTACACGACAACAAACTATCCCAACTCCCACAGGACTTACACACACATGCACATAGAGACAATTACAAATTACCATATTAAAAATAAAATAAGCTAAATATTAAGTCAATTAAAATGGGAATTTTAACCAGAACTATTCCAGTTAAAATCAGCTGGCAACAGAGTGAATTAGCTGTTGCTAACAGCCTAAGACGCTCGAGGCGAACAAGCTAAAAGCCCAAATGACCCACAGGCTAAAGCCCTAACAGGCTAAAATCCCGACAGGTTGAGAGGCTGAGGGAAAGTAAAGGGGGCGGGTGGGAGTCGAAGCAGCCTCCAGGGAAGGATTAGGGTCATGACCCTTCAGCTCTAATCAAAGCCGACACTCAGCCAGACATCAGCTAAAGTCCATTAGGCTCAGAAGCAGGTCAGTTAGATGAAGCTAATTACCTCTTTGTTCACGTCAACCTATCCTCTATGTCTGTTTGGATAGACGTCCACATTTTAAGTTCAATTACACAACCTTTTGGAACACTTTTTCCAAGTTTTGAAGTTTTCTCCCGGAGAAATTATTTCTGTTCTTCCCTCAGGTGATCAGATCTTTCACCAAGGCTGTGACACTATTAGATAAAATACAATTTTTGTTTAATGCCCGTTTTGTCATTGTGTAATTGTGTGTGCGTGTGTGGGATCAGAACGTAGAAAGGCATTGGTTCTTGATTTGATTTGAAAACCTCCTCACATAATATAAAAGTTCATAATTCATTTTACTCCGTTTCAAAGTGAGGAATAAAAAATCATTCAGTTCTAAGTTTTAAAAGTGATCAGAGTTTGATTCAATGTCTGTGGCTGCAGAATGTTGAGCTGGGTGGTCAAAGTCGTCCCTCAACCACCGGAGCCACCACCTAAGAAAGTTGACGAATCCAAGGTGAAAGAAGCTCCTCCCCCTGTTGTGGCCCCACCCCCTGTTGCAGCCCCGCCTCCAGTGCAGGTAAGTTTCTCATCCTGGTTTCAACGTTCCCATGTGGCGACATTGTCAGGATTTCATCTGCGATGTTGGTGTTGTTTGGAGCCATCACCAGGGGGTGACATTATCTGACACATGATTGAAAGGAAATTTAACGTAATAATTCACGATACCTGGTGATTTCTTACAGGAAAAGAAGGTGACATTTAAAGATGAGTTTTCCACGGAAGGTAAGATAATAGACATGGTGAACAAAAGCAAAACCTAGTCGAGTTTTTCACGTTGATATCTGTTTGACTGACAGCTCCAAAAGGGGACAAATCCCCCCAGGGGGCAGGGCAAGCTGACACCAACAGGTGAGTCCAGCTGCCAAGAATTACAAGAAGTCTGAAATTAATTAAATAATATCTGATTTATTTTTTTAAACCATTACACCTATCCTTTTAAGGCCTACATTAATTACACAGTACCCAGACATTGTCAACATAAAAGTACACGAATACCAGCAGCTTGTCCTTGGATGTTACAAATAAATATTAACTACATTTGCATCTTCAATGTTTCATGTTCTTTTGTCCTATTAATCAATGCCAAGTTTGAGGAAACTTGTGACATATTTTTGGCAATATTTGGTTAGCAAATACTCGCTCCTCATTTTGTAAAAATATTTGGTTGATTGATTGCTTATTTGTCGTTAACACTTTGCTTACATTCTATAACTTACATCTAATTTTGTAAACTCATTACTAATACTTAGTAGTATTTTCTTGCTTCCTCTAACTACATTTCTTAGAAAACCCCTTGATAATTTTTCAGTAAACTGCTGGTTATCTCACTGTAACTTCCTGTTTAATATAAAGAAAATTAGCATATTCACCCAACTGCTGAAATTGGAAACTAAAGTGTTGAATGGGAAGTGTTTGCTGTTTCATTGTCTGAAAAATCACATGATGTCTTTTGACCTGTCATCATGTCAGCTCAGCGTCCGGCGTGCTGACATGGATCAGTGGCGCTCTGCCACAACCTGCTGTCTCACCTGCAGTGAGCCACAGCAGCAAAGTGAGTTCTGATCAAGATTCTAAGGCCACAATCTAGTGAGCTCGATGCTGCTGTTAAATTCAGGAAAATATCAAGAGTAATCTCATGTAAAAATGTCAAAGTTGACTTTTTTTTTGTTTGTTTTTATGTCTTTTGACTGATGCACAATATAGTTCTTGTGTTAGGCTATATCTAATGTCAAGCTATTGCTGAATTTAATATAAATAACCCCAAAATAATGTCGGTGTCTTTTCTTTTTGTCATCACTTTTTATTAACAGGATGAAAACGCCTCCAACAGGTAAATACTATGATATTATATGTACGAGGGTTGTTTTTTGTGCATGTGTATGTGCGTGTGTTTTTGTGCGCATGTGTGTGTGTGTATACGCCCACATGCGTGTGCGCATGGGTCTATGAAATATTTGTAAAACTGGAAACAGCTAATACTGACATTCATGTATTCTCTCTCTTTGTGATAGTAAACCTGCCGACGAGTAAGTAACCCATTGCTAAATTGTGAGCTGTTAGCCGTGTTAGCCGTATCATAAATGCACATTAGACAGACATTAGCCAAATCAAAAACCATTAGGGGCAAGGCAACATAGTGATTGATTTGCAGACACATTCCCATGCCTGTTGTGAAGAAAGGCTCATCCTCTACTGTTTACTAGTTCCAGAGTAATCAATTTATCTGAGGTTAATCAGCTCTGTGTGTGTGCGCACATGTATGTTTGTGTGTTTGTGTTTGTGTGTTTGTGTGTTTGTGTGTTTGTGTGTTTGTGTGTTTGTGTGTGGCAACAGAAAGGGCATGTTGGCATGGATCAGTCAGGGTTTGGAGAAGGTTGTCCCTCAGCCGGAGCTGAAGATTAAAGATCCACCCGCTGAAATCAAACCTCAGGTGAAACATCTTGTTACCACACTTGGAACAAGCCACATTACTGTTCGGATTCAAGCCCGTAATGACATCAGCGTTGTTTTTAGTTCCTGTAATTACCGCCCACGCGTCATGTGAGACCCTGTTTTCTGTCCTCAGGTGTGTCAGTCAGCCTCTTCAGCTCCTCCATCAGGTGACACCATAAATATATAAAACATATATAGTTGCCACAAAAGCCATTATGTTATTGTGAAACTAATCTTTTGTTTTCTTGATTTCCAGCTCCAGTACCTCAAACAACAACAACAACAACAACAACTCCGACAACAAAAACAACAACAACATTGGCACCTTTACCGGCACCGGTGGAGCTGGCCCAAGAGGATGATAAGCCCCTCCAACCTGGGTCCGTCTACTGCTCTCCATCCCACCTTGTGGATTTTACTTTGCAGATCTGATAATTCACACTGTGTAACGCCCAGACAGTACCACTCCGATTGTACCACTCTCATACCCTGAAACCAAAGCCCTTACATTGTGTCTCACACACCATGATTCGCGCCAACATAATGTCCCACTCAAGACTCAAGAATCAAGTCTCAAGATTTTCAATCATAGCTTTTTAATCAATCTTTTCACAGCAACATAGTGCCACTCACTTGATGGCATCCTGTGATTACATCAAGCCTTCGTTTGTGACACATTACAAAGAAGAAAACAAAATAAAACCATTTTTCAGAAACACTACATAAACTACTGCTCAAAAGTTATAAGCGAGTTAGTTAACCATTAGCTTCCCTGCCATGCGTAGTCATAACAAAGAGTCAGAACTAAACAATTTCGTGTCTGATCTAAGTGACGGATAACGGACAGAACTGAGTAAGTCATTCATGTCAATGGCCTGCTGAAAAATAGATATAAGTATCTCATCTAAATTGTGTATTTACAGTGACACTGACTCATAGCTGACGAGGTGATATTAAGGACAGGAAAAGAAAATTTGTGTTTGGTCGACAGGATGATGGGATGGATCAAGCAAAACATTGAGAAGGTAGTCCCTCAACCTGGGGTCAACTCCCTGCCAAAGACGGAAGAGAAGCCATCTGCAGGGACTAAAGGTATCCAGTTGCAGGCGGGGGTCCAATTGAAATAGGACTAGGCTTGTAAAACAGGTTAAATTACATACTGATTATATTACATTTTTTCATTTCATCTTTTAGTTGTTATGAACTCCTCATTCAATACATTTTGTTACCCAAGACAATCATAAAAGTTTTCTTGAAAATAATTTTATTTTGTTTGAGATTAGAATAAATGATTTGAAGTTTTTTTCTTCTTAAAAATAGCATAAAAGGAAGTCAGAAAACAGTTTGCCAAGAATCTGCTATGAAATGATACCTCAAATGATGGCTGACTGGTCTGTGGTCAGAATATCAACATCCTGTACTTTGCTCCCATCAAGTTGTCCCGTCATGTAAACCTTTCAGAAATGACTGTGACTTGCGCATCTCTTTCTCTTAGCAGTTGAGGCTCTTGCTGAGGCTGAGAAGTAAGTTTAAAAATCTTTCCTATCATAACTAAACGCAATTTTTCATGTATTTTTGTATTCATTTTTCATTAACACAGATGCACTGTGACACACAGTGCAACCAGCATAGACATTGTATTTTGATTGATTCTGGCTCAGTTTAGTTTGACATGTAGTTTACATCCAGGAATAACAAGAGGTTGAATCCACAGATCCACAGGGACCAAAATCCAAAAAGGAGCTATTATTATTGAGAAAAACATCTGTTACCGAATTTCAACAAATTACATTTCTCTCGTTATGTTCACCCTCATAGGTCACAAGATGGAGACCAGCAGCCCAAGTAAGCAACGCCTTTGTCTAGATGTTTTCATGAAAACTGCTGTACTTTCATCTAATTTCTTTCAAGAAAATGACAGTGACAACAAAGGTTTAAATCCTCCGGTTTAAATCCTCTGTGTTGTGTGTGACAGTATGGTAGGCTGGATTGTCAGCGGGATTGAACGCATCCTGCCCCAACCGGTTCCGAGGCAGGTGAGTGGCAACACCTTTTATGGATCCCCTTTCTTTCTGTGGGTAGAATTCATAATTAAAAGAATAGTGTTAATCATAATAGATTCATTAAATTCATACAGCCCTCCTGCCCACCAGAGTAGGTTAACTGGGCTGGTTAGTCTGGGGATAGCAGTGGGATCCATGATTATACATCAGTTATACACGATATTATCCATAGCTTGTATGCAAACATCACAATATTTGTTCTTGTCACACAGGATGCAGAATGTGACCAGGTCAAGAGCAGTAAGTAAACCATTCCTATACACAATAAATCGCTCAAACAATGCCTGCAATCGCGGGATTGAGAGAGAGAGAAAGAGAAAGAGACAGTGTTTTGTGGGGTATTAGGTGGCACCACGATACTGCATATTCCGACTTTGGGATGTATCAAAAAGACAGACCCCAAATTTAAATATTTTAATATCACGAATGAAGCATTTGGTAAATATGTTCAAATATCCTGAGCAAATCACCTAAAAAGAGACAAAAAAGTCCCAAAGACTGATGCTGATCAATGGAAGTGTTCATTGACAGATGTTAAACAACAGATTAGATATTACCTGAACTACCAGAAAACTAGTCCAGACCTGACTAAGACGCAGTGTTAAAATCATGAAAAAGAAATTAAAATCTATTCGAGTTTTTTTTTTTTTTAATATGTAAAAATCATATGTTTGCTGGGAGACCTGACCTGTTGGCTTCCACATTCACTGTCTGCATTAAACAATATTATTTACAAATGAAAATGGTAATTTTGGTACTGCAATATGCTTTGAGGGAATCAAATCAATAGTTTGGTATCTTCTGTCAAGGCCGATTCGGGGAGGGAGTCACAATCCATCACAGAGGGTCAGACATGAAAAGAAAAAAAGGAAGCGTTCAAAATCAGCCAATCCGTGACGATCTTCGCTCGACATTTAGATCTTTTAGGCAGAAGCGCTGGTGTCGTATCGAGGCGGCTCCTAACGGCGTCTCTCCTCCTTCTGTTTCAGGGGGGAAAGACGGCCAGAGCCTCTTAAAATAAATGGAGAAGCAAGACAGAATCGCTCGCACTGTAACTGAAGGACAGACATCGGGATGTTTCATTCTGCTACTATCCCAACAGCTAACATAAGAGCACAGAGCTAATCTGACGACGATTTCAACAGTCAGAGCAGGAAGCAGGCCTCCGGCAAAGCTTGACATCAGCTTTTTGAAATTCTACGTTGATCAGAGTTCGAAGTTAATGATTCAGTTAAAAAGAGCAACAATTGTGTTATTTCATTCAAAATTCAAGTTTAAAAGCCGTTTTTGTAATTTTGCAGCCATAAACTTGACATGAAATGTGGCAGCTATCTCGCCGATGCTAAATATTGCGGACACTTAATTTTTATACAGAATTCAGAGAAACATGCGATGAAAAGCTATAAATTTAATGTCCAGGGATTTATTGCAGACAAAATGTGAATGAATTGTGAATCCCACAGTGTGAGCTACGTCTCCTGGGCTGTGACAGCACGACACAAAAAGTTAAAGCTGATAATGATACGAACCGTAAAATATTCCACACAAGACAGCTGTTTAATTCGCTGTACATGAAATTAAGTTCTTACTTACTTTTGTTGTTGTTCATGCCGTTTTGCTCAAAGAAACAATCTATTTTATAGTCGCACATCAAAATATGAAGAGAGCCCTGATGTCGAGCTACGTCCTACGGACGAAATAGGTGCCTCTCCGAAAATGCGCATCAAATCGAAACAAAAAATATCATCCAATACATTTTCTTCTGCCTTCCTGTTAACTCTTCCACAATTAGTGACTGCTTTAAGTTCTGCTTCAGCAGCAGATTACTGCTGCTGCACTACAACAACACTGCTAGTAGTTGTAGATCTGACGTTTCACTCTGTCAAATCTTGCTTTTTAAAGGCAGCTAATTTTACTCATTGCAGGCATGTTGCTGTGTTTTCATGACAATAAAGATGTCAAAGAAAAGAACTTCGCTGCGTGTTTGTGATGCACTGCTTCTAATTTAACTGGACCAATGACTGGTTTGTCTTTCAGTGTCAGTGTCAAGTAAAGAATCAGGGAGTCACTAAACCAGTATCAGTGAAACAAAAAATATCAAGAATATAGAATATGAATAAAAAAAAAAATCCAACAATAGGAGTCAAGTAATTAAGAAAGTCAATTGTGGAAAAAAAAAACAGAAAACAGAAAAGAATGGCTCAAAAACCTGATTAAAATTTGAAATTCTCTACCGAAAGTGCTTAACCACAAAAACATGAAGGATTAAGTAGCTGACCTGCAAATCAACAAGAAATTAACTAAAAATCAGCAATAAGCTACCAAAAATATGTCAAAACGTTACCCGAAAAAGATACCACGAAACTGCGCAAAAGACCCCAGGACATTAGGTAAAAGTCAATTACCTGAAAATCATAAATAATTACCTCAAACAAATAACTCCAACTAGCGCTTAGCAATCTCTTAAAAATGGACACCAATAACTACCTGAAAATGAGCAGGAAATGGTCTAAAACTAAAAGTATTATCAAAACATTATGGAAAATTAACCAAATTAACCAGCAAAAAACTCAAATGAAGAACAGGAAGTGCATGTATGAATTTCCAAAGACTGAAAACCTACATATATAAATTAAACAGGCTAAACTGCAACCGACCTGAAATTAATCTCTTTATTTTATATTTATCCGTCCTGACTGTAAAACAGCAATGGCAGTATGAAGCCACAGTTGGTGGAGTTCAGGAGTCTTCTACAGGTCAAAGGTCATAATACCAATATGCCTTTTGATGAATCCATGATTAACCTGACGGAACCTTTTAGTCATTACATTGAAAGGGAATTGGTGAACTTGAAATATAACAACGAGACTGCGAGCTCTGCTGGTCTCTGATCTGGTCCCAGCTCTCATATGTGGAAACACCTCCAGAGGCACTTGGTACAAAGGGGTTTCAATGTGGCTATTAAAAAACCTAGATAATCCAAAGTCTGGCTTTTCCCATTATGTGACCTGCAGTCAGCATCACACAGAAGCCTGACCTGGTGCTGGAGGACATGGAAAAGGATGTTATTCAGGAAGTGGAGCCAGTCACAGTTAAGGAGGCCCAAAGGGAGGAGAAAGAGGTCAAAGTGGAGCAGCAGCCGATGAAGCCGCAGGTGAGCGTGAAAGTGTATGACATCTGAATAATTTATTGAAATCCCTCCTCCCCCAAATTAAAGACTAACCGGTCAAAAATATCATGAGTCTGTCGATGGCAGGTTGGAGTAGCTAATCTGTGTCCTCTTATTTATTTCAGATGGAAGATGCAGAAACGCAGATGGACAGATGGACACCAATGATGGAATCCATCAAGAGGGAGGCCAGTGAGTCACTCCTGGCTCAAATGGAGGGGAGGTGAGAGGTCACTTTATTCATCTCCTTTTATGCCTTTCTCCCCCCCCGCTCTTTTATGTCCTATTGACTACATTCCTTACGTTCACAAGACATAAAGTCAGTTTAACATCATAAAGAATCCAATTTGCCAGTGGCTTTGCAGACATACAATTTATTTGAAAATAAATTCAGGAGGATATTAAAAATGAACAAATATCAAAGGATGATAAAGATAAGATAAGATAAGATAAGATAAGATAAGATAAGATAAGATAAGATAAGATAAGATAAGATAAGATAAGATAAGATAAGATAAGATGAGATAAGATAATACTTTATTGATCCCCATAGGGGAAATTCGGGTGAGGGAAAAGAGGCTTTAGAGGGAAAAGAAAAAGAAAAGAGGATATATATGTATATATATATACATATATATATATATATATATATATATATATATATATATATATATATATATATATATATATATATATATATATATATATATATATATATATATATATATATATATATATACACACATATATATGTGTGTGTGTATATATATATATATACACACACATATACCCAATATACACAGTATACACATACAATATACACATACACATATATACATACACATTTACATATGGATAGCACACACAAAAAGAAACATAAAAATAAAAATAAATAAATAAATAAATAAATTAATTAATTAATTAATTAGTAAATTAATAAATTAATAAATAAATAGATAAATAAATAAATAAAATGTCAGGTAGTGGAAACATTAGCATTTGGAGACTGGTTTGTTAACGACGTAATTGCAAATCAATAACACAATTATAAGTTAGCTGTCAGCATCTTAATCAAATAATTGCAAATAATTTCTTGAGGTTAACATCTCGAAGTTTAAAATTCTTTGCAGTACACTTGGAGGGCTTTCTTGACGGTCGGCATGCAAACCAGAGTCCTAATTCTTCACCCAACCTCGTCTCTGCTCTCCAGGCTGCAGCAGGAGCGTTTGGAAGCTGCTCGTATCGCAGAGGAAATGGCCAGGAAGGCGGCAGCCGAGGCTGTGCGAATGCTGGAGGTGGAGCACTCAGCCAAGATTGTCATTGAGTCGCTGCCCGAGTCCAGTGAGCCGTGAGTTTTTGATTGCACTGTCTTAAATCACTGAACAAGTCATCATTGAATATTTTTGTGTCACGTTTTATGTAAAGGAAATGTGTGTGGGAACCATTCATTATATGATCATCAGCAGGCAGTGCACTCAAAGTGACAATGACTTTGGTCAAAGAACAAATGCAGACTTTAAACATCAGGATCGGTTAGGAAAGATGCATCCAAGGACGCAAACACAAGAGTTATTGTCCCTATTGTTTTCCAGGCTCCCAAATATCCAAGAGGAGGACAATGAGGATGAGCCAGAGTAAGTGTTCCTTTCTCAAGGGGAGGTGTTCAGGCGGATGAGGGTGCTCCTGTATTCCTGTATATCTTCTACTTGGTTACTGTCCTCCTGCAGACCCCAACTGCTACTGATCTTGTGTTGAGTTCCTTTTTCCTGGGCTGCCATGATCAGCATTCTTGTGCTGCATTTACAGTTCACTCTTTCCAGCCACTGGTCGGATTTATGGTATCAGCCAACTTCTTCCTTGTTCCCCCGTGTGGCTCATCCTCCTCCTCTCCATCAATGCCTGTATTTCTCTCAGTTACTCACTAAGCAGCTCATCTCTGATGACCGTCCTCCTGATGGTTTCCTGGGTCTTGATTCCCTTTACCTTTGACAGTCTTTGGCAAGTCCAAAGTTGTTGCTGGGGATCCCAGTGATGTGGATCAGTTTCATTCCAAACCAAAGTGACCGATTGTTGCTCCACATCAGTATATTGACATATATACTGTATACACATACAGTATATATTCTTCATCTACCTTGGAAAGGTCACTAGATTTGCTTTATGAAATGAGTTTCTGAAAGGGAATCTCCATTTTGTTTGTCCAGGTTGCAAAACCTAAAGGACAGCGATGGTGGATCAGACAATATGAATCCCGAAGAAACTAAAGTAGTCGAGGAAGATAACATAGAGGCTGTTGAAGAGGACAAAAATGGGTAGGAGCAACCATCTTTGGATTTCGACCGTGTTCGCTTGTTGATAGGGGCAGCAGCTGAAACCACACCTTTTCATTCTTTGGTTTTCAAGAAAGAACTCAAGTCCTCTTCTTTATATAGGTCTTCATTACCTTCCTTCATAGATTTTTGAGGAGACTTTATAAGTGACTTTTAAAAAAGGACAAATATGATAATAATTTCTTGTTGTTCTATTGTTTTATCAAGTTACATTAAAGTGGAATCTGTTTTCTTAACTAATTCCCCAATTTTGTAATGTTCATCTGATAATATTTGAGATTTTAGGAAAATACAATTAGACTTATTGAACATTTTTTTCAGGTGTTTGATGTCAGATGCTCAGAGTCCACTTAAAGTGCTGACAAAGTCACTGTCGCATTGCTAGGTGTCTGCCTGAGGTCAGTCAGACTGAAGTTGAAAAAGAGGAGGGTCCTCCAGTAACCATAGTTGAAGAACCCCCAGAGCCAAAGGAAGTCCCTCCGGCTGAGGAGGCCCCGGAGGTGAGGAACGTGGAAAGTCCCGGCCCCCCACCAGTTACCGAACAACCAGAACCACAAGATGAAGAGGCCAGATCAGATCAGGTGATATCTGCAATCAAATACAACAAACCCAATGAAGATGTGATTGTCCTTCATCTTTTAGCCTAAAGTCTCAAAGCTCCAAAGACTTGCCAGGAAATCACCATAAAAAGGCTCAATCAGTGTGTGTGTGTGTGTAACGATTTTGATGATTGTGGAAAAAGTTCCAGATGCAGCTTTCAAATAGTTCAGCGTTTGTCTGAAAATCAGCAGGCTGACCTGAAAATCAACCATATAGGATAAGAGACAAAACAAAAAACACCTGCTTGAAAGGGAAAACATTGAACTAAAAACGTGTCACCTGAAAATGGAATACATTGCATTTCGATTTGCATGAAAAATTGAAAGACAATGACCATGAAATAAAAACGAAGAAACACAAAAAAATCCCTAGAATGAATCAGGGCATTAAAAAAATTGGAAAATCCTTACAATTAGGACTTCTCAAATGAAAAAAAAAAAAAAAAATTCAATAATACCAACTTCTAAAGGACGGAAGCTCTTCCTACTGGTTATAGAAGTGACCTAAAAATGTATTGTTGATTTTAAAGACTGTCTTGGACAAGCAGACTTTGAAACTGTTTTCAAGGTGCATCTTAATCTCTTCTTCTTCTTCTTCTTCTTCTTCTTCTTCTTCTTCTTCTTCTTCTTCTTCTTCTTCTTCTTCTTCTTCTTCTTCTTCTTCTTCTTCTTCTTCTTCTTCTTCTTCTTCTTCTTCTTCTTCTTCTAGGCACAGACCCAACAGGAACAGGATGCAGGTGAGAGCAGCAATGGATCATCCTTATTCCCTCAGATTTTTTACAGCACCTGTCAGGCAGAAATAGACAACATTATGTGGGATCATAGAGAGCCTCTTTTGTGAGCTTGTTGTCGACAACTGGTTGAAAATACGTCAACAAGCCCCACATGAGCTGGGCCTGACACGGGAAACACCTGAGATGTTTCTAACAAAGGTCATGTGGGTGATGACTTTGCTACAGACATTATCAGCATATCTTTCCCACTGTTAGTTGTGTAACAGAGTGCATGACAGAATTTTGGCTTATTTTCAGCAGTGAAGGTCGACTCGATCTGGAAGCACATCACACACAGCCAGGATCTGAAACATGGGTCTAGCTTGTTGTGGCTGTTAATTTATATCCATGTGATTTTCCAGGCAGTTGTTTGGTCCAAGGTCATTGAACAAGTTCAGACAATGATTTCCTCCTGTTTCCTTCATCCATTTCAGCATAGAAGCTTCCATGAATCAAGTATCGTTCTTCGTTTTGTCTTAGCTATATCCAGGCTTGTTTTTGCTTGAGTGTCATGTGGTCTCGTTTTCTTTCTCTGAAGAGCAGTGATTGGGCCACACAGTAGTGTCAGATCAATGTAGCATGTTTAAACATAGTAAACATGACTTTAATTGAGAATGTATGGACCAGCTTAAGGTGTCCAGCTGATGATATTCAGAGCACACTGCAACGAGGACTATTAACCACATACCTGTCCAAAAACATGTTTTCGTGACTGTTTCGCAAGAACAGAAGGATTAATCCAGTCACCTGGATTGATTGCAACAGAGAAAACATGATGCTGTGTCCATGATGTATTTGGACTCTTTCCAGCTACAAAATGTTTCAGAAATTTGAAGTTAGACATTGTTGGTGATGCATAAGAATGGAGGCTTACATCTAATCAACACGTTCATAGTTTTATAGGTTTATGCGAACAGGGTAAGTCAGCAATCTCTGCCTAGTTCATCATTATATTTGCATAAGGTAGATCTTGAACTTGGTTGTGCAAATTAAAAAGTAATTTATTCAGCAAAAATGTGAAATAGCGGCCAACACTGAAAATAAATGTGATCTGACCTCTTAGAAATGTACGCATTTCCAAGTTTTCCACAATTAATAAGAATCATTGGCACCCTGACAATGACAGTGCTGGGAAAGTGTTCAGCTGGAGTTAACCAGAATCTGAGATGAGAGAGATGAGAAATCAAAGTAACATCCAGTGGATTTTCACAATTTCATGACCTCACTTGCTGCAGAACTAAGTCAGAGCATCAAGAGCAGCAAGCCATTGACTGAGCTGTGAGCTTTAGCGGTGCAGCACAAAAAAAGAGGAAATAAAAAAATCAAAGAAAGCTAGACAACACTCCCTGTCCATGATGGATGTGGAAAACTCAAGGGAGATGATCTGATATGAAAAGTCCCTGGTGAAGTATCATGTTAGGATGGGATGCCACAGTGGAGACAGAACACAAAAAAGAATGAAAGCAGTTAAACACAGGCAAGAGACAAGCGACCTGTACCCTGAGTTGATAAACCATTTCACCTCTTGTTATACAAATGTCAGAAATAGTGCTGGCTGCATGTGTCCAGCAGGTGTGCCCATCGAACACAATGTTTCTGTTTTTGACTCTTTCTCCCTCCATTCCTAGGCCTTTGCTCTCCAGTTTTGAGCTTTCTGCTTCAATTCCCGCTCACCGCTGCCTGTGTGGAGTACTGCAGAAAGCTGCTGCAGCATCACTCCTTCAACCTTCCCACTCTGACCCCTCCGACCCTGCCACAGCCGTTCGTCCAGCTGGCCAACGAGTTGACCCACGAGCTGTCAAGGCTTGGCAACCAGGCGTACCATTTCTGCACGAGCATTGCCAGCCGCCTCAGACACCTTCAGTCCGACTCCCAGCATCCTCCGCAGCCATAATCACCCACAGAGCCCTCAGCAGCCTTAATCTCCCCCAGCATCCTCTTCAGCCTTAACCCCCGATCATCCCCACAGCCTTAACCCCCAGTATCCTGAGCAGAGCTTGTAGACAGATCCTGTAGATGGAAATGTGCCAAACTATCCTTGCTGTCTTAAAGTGGCCTCTGGTCCTGTCATGCTCGATGTCACTGCTCTGCTTCACCTGCTGCTGCCTGCTCGCCATCTTCCAGGTGACCTTTCACTCTCACAAGAAGTGAATGTTTGTTTACTAAAGTGTCTCAGGATGGAATGATGGGGAAAAAAAAGCCTTAAAACTGATATAATAATACAATAATACTGACATAATACAATTTTGAAATAGATCTTTGGGTGTATAATGTGAAATAAAGCATGTTTTTTTTCCAGTGTTTTTTGAAACTATATTATTTTCTTTTCATATGGCTTTAAATATAGTTACATACATATCAGTGACGTGCGCTGGGGTTCACGGCTGGTGAGGCACGCCTACCATGAGGCAGGGGAACTGCGTGCCTCACTTAGTGGCTCTTCGCAGCCGTTTTATGATCGCTCAGCACAAGAAACTAGTAACACACATGCAGTTGTTGACAAAAAACACTGTACATTGGAAATGTAGTTCGTATAAATAAAGTGTTTAAACATTTCAATGGCAACATACAGAGAGACAGGCTGTCTCTCTATATGTTGCTCGCGAACGGGGGTCCCCTAACGGGCGCCGTAGCTGGGGAGATCTGTGAGAAGGACCCGGCGCGCATCAGGGGTCGCTGCCGCCGACTCCCGTATCCGGCCCCCTTAGACAACAATACGGTCTTAGTGCAGAGCATGCCAGCAGTCAGCCGTCATTGCACAATCTACATTGAGGCATGACAGTCCGCGGCCACAGCAAATGTGAAAATCCAGCGATTTTGAATAAAATGCAATGTAAAACTGGTCAAGTTAAATGAAAAATACCTTTTTAGAGCAAATCACTTATAAATATAACCATTTCATTCTTTTTTTAATTTTACAATTTTTTCTTTCCAAGATTGGCAAGTGAGAAACGGCCTCTCCTGCCTCCCCTGACAGCACGTCACTAATACATATATAAGCCTATCCTCAAAATTCCTACATCCATAACTGGGTATGGCCACTAGGGACTTCAATGAGCTTGCTCGACTAACCCGAACCCGTTGTTCTACAACGTTAAAGAACAGTTGTTAATTCATAGCTCCAGCTGTGATTCCTCGAGGGAAAAATAGGTTGTTGAAAGGGATTCCATTATATTGAGAGGAAGTTTCTGGAAGTACCCTGGTGTTTTCCTTCACAGGAGAACAGGAGAAAGGTTCGGGTGAAGCTGAGACACAGAAGGCAGACCAAGGCGGGGGGATGGAAAATGATCTGAGTGTTCCCCAAATCATCGCAAGCCCCGAGCGGGAGTCCACTAACCTCATCCACGACGCCCCGCTGACCATGTAACAATCTGTCCTGCGGCCATGAGCCTCAGTGGCACCTGAGAAAAGACGCACAGTAGTAATAGTGTCTTGGTGGCTTCAATTTTCTCTCCTAATGTTTTATTAGCTTGGAAATGTAAATTTATCTGTCACTTTCACGCAGTAAACAGCTTCAAATGTCACAGTGGTTCAATCAAACTTACTTCATTAAAATGTTTATCTGCCTCAGATTCTAGTGTGTCTCTTCAGGTTTTTCTTTTGTTTTTACAAATATTTACATTATATCCTCATTTTTAAGCACCTTATCTGTCTTTTCATTCAAAGTGGTAGTTTTAATTTCATTTCACCCCGTTTTCTTTTGTCTGTGATGGTTTCAACAATTTAGCTTGTATTTTCTTTTGCACTGAATTATTTTATGCTTCTACTGTAGCCTTTACCTACCCCATTTAGCTGCATTTGAGTTTGATCTACCTTCTATCTTGAATTTTATTTGTTTTTATATTTTTTTAATAGCTCATTTTTTTACTGTAGCTTGTTTTGAAAGAGTCAGCAAGTTGTACACTTAAGATACTGTGATCGAGAGGCTTTGCTCACTATGTTTTGTTCTCCTCACGCTGGTCTCTCTTGATGTCAGTGTTTCATGTTGTTGTCATCACGACTGTGTGTCCTCAGTGCTGCAGAATTTGCAGACGAGGATGAGGAGGAGCTGATGAAAACCACGCTGAAGACCTCTAGTCTGGGTGACCATCTGCTGACTCCTGACCTCGAGTAAGACAAATCACACATTCAGGCTTCAGTCAGTGCGATTCAAACCTCCCAGATGTTCATAACTGTGTTTGTCCCACAGGAGGCGTCCACTCTCAGCTGCCAGTGTGGGCAGCACACAGATCCAAGAGCGCCTAAATGACCTTGTCAGGCTGTTTAAAGGTCGAACCGAGCGCCAAAAAGAACGGCTGGTGGACCCAGACGAGTCCGAAGAAGAAAGTCCAACTGCCTGTACGTCGGGAACCACTGGGGAATGCAAATATTAGCTTGTCTACAATTAGCTTACGTAGCTCTGATTTCTTTAACATCCTTTTGAACACCCACAATTGAAAAAAAAAAAATTCTTTCAACTCCAAAATATTCAACACACGATCATCATTGATAAGCTGATCGGAAATCAAATGAAATTTTACCAAGTTTTGTCTTTTATTTGCTTTCTTTTGTTGACATTCTATCATGTCAGCATTGCCTTCTTATACTAACATGTAGCTGTTGCTAATGGACTTAAATACATTTTAGTTTGTTCCCTCGTATTCTAAATGTTTTACGGAGCTTTTGTTTTGAATTCAAGTTGTCTCATTAACTTGAATTACAGCTTATTATTTTTTTGCAGTTCCATTTTTGCAATTTTTGGGCATTTCTATAGCCTCCAGTCTTATTTAGCTTTGATTTTAGCCATTCGTGGCTTATGTTATGAGCAACTTGTTTGTTTTAGCTTCTAGTTGTTTTAGAACTTACTCTAAAATCCTCTCATCTTTTTTAAACAACAATAATCTTATTATGTTAAGGTTGTTGTATGTTGAGTATGTTTTGGTTTTGATGCACAAGTAGTTATCCCATTCTGATCTGTGTCTAGTTGTGCTTTGCAATAATCTCAACTTCTGCATCAAAGTTTCCCACAAACATTTTAGTCTTTTTCTCTTTTCAGTTCTAGTTCTTCTGAGCTGTTGAGATTTCCTCATTGCTTTTCCTGTCATGTTTTAGCATCTTGGTATTTTGTTCACTATTTTAAGTTTAAGTCATTATAAATTCATTGCAAACAACCACTCAACTTTCTTAAAAATGAATGGTAATGCTACCATTTAAGTGCTAGTAAAACAGCAGGAAAATGCTTACATTTAAAATATATAGATATACATATTTGTAAAACATTGTTTTGAAAAAAAAATAGTGTGACACATGAGTGTCTTGTCAGTTTTAAGATGTTAAAATAATAAAATGAACCCTCATTATTTTCTGTCTTAGCTCACTGGAAGACCCAACCAGAAAGGTTAAATCCCATGAATTACAGAATCAACATTGTCTGACTTGCAGCTCCCAGCAAAGCCCCACCACCCCCTCCTCCTCCGCCGCCGCCCGGGGGAGATGAGAAGCCAGCTGACCAAGAAGAAGTAGAAAAAGAGGAAGAGGGAGTAATGCGCCTGCCTTTCGAGCTGCTAGGGCATCCCATTACGATCCCTAAACTCTTCAAACTCCCCCCAATGCCTGACTGGCTGCGCATCATCCTGGCATTCCGCTTCCCCTCCAGCATCGACCCATTCACTGGTGAGCCACGCATCATCCTAAGTGCCACTGCGGTTATACGTTGGCAGTTCTGATTTCCTGTCTCCCACTGCAGATCTCATCTACGTGGTGTGGCTGTTCTTTGTGGTTGCCGCCTGGAACTGGAATGTGTGGTTGATACCAGTCCGCTGGGCATTCCCCTACCAGACAGAAGAGAACATCCACCTGTGGCTGCTGGCCGACTATACCTGTGACCTAATCTACATTACAGATATCCTCGTCTTCCAGCCACGCTTGCAGTTTGTCCGCGGGGGCGACATTGTGGTCAGAAATACTGTTTCCTCTTTTCTTTTTCTTTAATTGCTATATTCTTGTAATTCAGTGCTGATTATGGAGTCATGCAATCTCCTCCTTTTTTCTTCGAATTGATATCTTGTCTGTTAATGATCCTGAAATGGCTACAATTTCTTTCTGTATTTGTTCTTTAAGCTTGAATGTTTGTGTTGTAGTGCGATAAAAAGGACATGAGAGAAAACTACATGACAACTCAGAGGTTCAAGGTAAGAATCAAAAGATCTATGTGACACATCAGATCTGCAAATGGATTAAACCAACTGCAGGGAATGTAAAATAAAAACAAAACTGGACTGTGTGTCTTATTTCTTGCTGGAAATGTTACATTTGTTCATGGTACAATGTTTGCACAAATCACATTTGACCCCTCATATCTTTATGACTATTACATCCAATGTCCCTGCAGTGATTCATTCTACACAAAACCATAAGTACTGTACATAGAGAAAACAAGTTTTGGATCAAAGTGTGTGTGTGTGTGTTTGTTTCCTACAGATGGATATCATCAGTCTGTTTCCCATGGAGGTCTTTTATTACTTCACAGGAGTGAACTCTTTGCTGCGCTTCCCCCGTCTGCTGAAGGTCAGTTGCCAAGGTGACAAGTCACCGCAAGTCTCTATAATGATGGATAGGCTGGTCGGGACATCTGACTGACTCTGCTCTTCTCCCTCAGTACATGGTGTTTTTCGAGTTCAATGACAGAATGGAGGCTGTGATGAAGAAAGCCTATATCTATAGGTGACCGAGATTCCATACTCTGTGAAATCAAATAATTTTACATGGTAGTATAAATAGCATCACTGATGTCACTTTTAAATTCAATATTGAAAGAATTTTGCTTTCTTATCAACACATGTATTTTTTTTCAATTTTTGCTATACACAAACCGTTTTGTAACTACTTTATGGATTTCTTGTAAACGTTTGTCCAGTGTTTCCTAAAGGTATCATTGTTAAATTCCAGGATTTTCCCATCAGGGAAAGTGTAGAAATTCCAAAATAAGAAAATACTGTGTACATTGAAAATTGTTTAAAAAAAGTTCAAAAAACTAATTTCTTCAATCAAGAATGACAACAGATTTTTCCCAACTCTTAATATCAATAATCAAAATAAACTGAAAAATGCTAATACGAATTAATATACTAATGTCAGTATGGTTATGTGTGTGTGTGTGTGTGTGTGTGTGTGTGTGTGTGTGTGTGTGTGTGTGTGTGTGTGTGTGTGTTCTGTGTGTGTGTGTGTCAGGGTGATCCGGACGTCCACCTATCTGCTCTACTCCCTTCACATCAACGCCTGTCTGTTCTACTGGGGTTCCGACTATGAGGGTCTGGGCTCCACTAAATGGGTCTACGATGGAAAAGGCAATGCGTGAGGAAAAACTGAAACCATTCTAACTTCTTTTGAATGCAATTCCTCAGACTGTCCAGGTCACAATCCTCATGAGGGTGCTGGGGTCCTGTGACCACCCCTCCCCAACTATCCTGGGAAGTGGGAATTTTATTTTCACTATTTCATTTAATTTAAAAGTCTTCACAGTACTCACCTTTTTTTTACACATATGGCCAAAGATTTTACCTCTCCAATCATATCTTTTTAAATTCTTGCTTACCTTTTTATATTTTTTGTTTACATAATTAATAATCTTTAACGTAACATGAAACATTAACATCAACATTAAATAATATGTCTTTATCCCTTTCTGATTTTCGTTCACCTTTTCAACTTTTTTGGTCAGTCTTTCTGATGAAATGTTTATTTTTTGGTAATTTTTTTCATTTTGTAGTAGTCAGGAATTGCTTGTCAACTTGAAATATCGACAATGTTGTGGTAATTTCTTTTTGGCTGATTTAGAAAGAAAATATCAAATGATTACTTACTCTTTTTGCCCATTTCTACATGGCACAGTCTCAAGAGACAGAAAAAAACGGGTATTAATCCCAGGTCATTTTTTCCTGGCAGTTACATCCGCTGTTATTACTTCGCTGTGAAGACGCTGATCACCATTGGGGGGCTGCCGGACCCCACCACTGTCTTCGAGATCTTCTTCCAGCTTATTAACTACTTTGTTGGCGTCTTTGCTTTCTCCATCATGATTGGCCAGGTCAGTAGCCGTCTCCATGACAAGAGTTGGTAAGGGATTGAACGACCTCTCCCTGTCTGACCTATGACTTTCAGATGAGAGACGTAGTTGGTGCAGCGACGGCTGGTGAAAACTACTACCGCGCCTGCATGGACAGCACCATCAAGTACATGACCTCCTACGGTATCCCAAGCGAAGTCCAGAACCGCATCAAGACCTGGTATGACTACACCTGGAAGAGCCAAGGCATGCTGGGTAAGACATGAGGACATGACAGGACATGACAGGGCATAATGTGACGACCCTGTTAAGAACAGCTGATCTGAAATTAGCTAAACTTTATTCACAAAGGTGAACGTCACATGAAAAGTAGTTTCAATTATTTCAAAAGAAACCAGATGGGAAGTTACAGGTAATGGGGAACCACATAGATAAAGTCACTATAAATAATGAACTTCAAAATAAGGCACAAGTGTAGTGTGAATCAGTAATAAATTACCTGAAAATTGATCAAAATTTTGATTAAATTATGTGTTTAAAAATTCAAATTTTAATAATTGGTTTATATATCATTTGAAATTAAGAGGCAGGTGGAAACCCATATTGTGACTTGGTCTTGTGTTTGCAGATGAGCAGGAACTGTTGGTGCAGCTTCCCACCAAGATGAGGCTGGACATCGCCATAGATGTCAACTACGCCATCGTCAGCAAGGTGGCGCTGTTTCAGGTGAGGCTAACTGAGGCAGCAGCCTTTTATGATTTCCCTTGGATACCTCTTGGACCAAAACTCGCATGTGTGTGTGTGTGTGTGTGTGTGTGTGTGTGTGTGTGTGTGTGTGTGTGTGTATGCGTGCATGCATACGTGTGTGTGTCTGTGTGTGCGTGCATGTGCATGATCGTGCGCGTGTGTGTCATACAGGGCTGTGACCGACAGATGGTGTTCGACATGTTGACTCGCCTGAAGTCTGTGGTTTATCTGCCTGGAGACTTTGTCTGCATGAAGGTCAGAACCCCCACACACATCTAGATACACATACATACGAGGCACAAATAGACTGCTGACACTGAAATACACCTGACAAAGACAAAGACAAAGTCTCACACTCTGCATGACACTTTGGGGGCTTGAAGCAGCTCCTTCAGTCAAAGACTGTCGCATCCTCGCTGCAAAAAGGAGTGCGACTGTAGGTCTATCATCCCTTCGGCTGTGACTGTTCAACACCAGAGGCACATAAACACTTTGATGCTAATCAAATCAATCACAAGCATCCCAAAACGTTCTTTTCTTTTTTGCACAACCCAACTACCTCCACCCCTATTTTGCACTACCTTCAGTCGCAATGCATTCCTTTTGTTTAGCTCATATTTTAAATGTATTTTTTTCTTTTATATATTTTTCTTTTCCTGCTATATGTACCATTTGTAATGCTGTTGTGATAGTTGAATTTCCCTGTTGTAAGATCAATAAAGTCTAACGTTAAGTGTAAAGTTACATGAAATCTGCTTAAAAATATTTGTATTTCAAAACGCCAATCAAGACGCGCGTGTGTGTGTGTGTGTGTGTGTGTGTGTGTGTTTGCGTGGACCAGGGTGAGATTGGTAGGGAGATGTACATCATCAAACAGGGAGAAGTCCAGGTGGTCGGAGGTCCGGACCTGAAGACAGTCTTCGTCACCATCAGAGCTGGATCTGTGTTCGGAGAGATCAGGTCAGCATGTGACTCCCACTATCGCCTGCAGATGACAGTGTATCACTCTAACAGAGTATGGCAACACTGAGAAGCATAACAAGACAGTAGAGATACAAACACACATAGACACACACAGACACACGCATAGACACACACACAAAATCACAGAGAATCACCACAGCTTCTGAGAGATATGAAGAGTCTTACTATTGGGGAGGTTGAATAACCAGCCTGACTTTGGGAGGAAAAACAGGACAGTCTATTACACATAAATAATTGTGGCAAAATATGGCACATTTCTAAGATACATTTTGCAGATAAATAACTAAAAACCAACAAAAAAAGTAAGTCTTGTTCAGACAGTGGCGCAGTAGTTAGCGCTTCAGCCACTCAGCACGAAGGATCCTGGTTCGATTCCAACAGGGAACCTTTCTGTGTGGAGTTTGCATGTTCTGCGTGGGTTTCCTCCCACAGTCCAAAAACATGCAGCAGGTAAATTGGGAAAAATTGTCCTGAGTGAATGTTTTTTGTCTGTATATGTGGCCCTTTGATCGACTGGTGAGCTCCTCTCGCCTGATGACAGCTGCAATATCTCCTGAGAGCAGGATAAGCGGCAGATGATGGCTGTTTCTTGTTTTATCATGTTATTTTGGCTCATTTTTCTTTTATTATTTCAGTTTTTTAAACTTAATTATCATCATTTGTTTTTCGTTTCATTAATTTCTTCTTTGTTAATTATTATTTTCTAATTCTGTCAAACACATTTTCCCACACAAACTCTACAAATAACTCAGCTTTTGTGCTTTTCCAGAATCAGCCATCCTACAAACTCCAAATGTATTCAGTGTCAAATTTTTACGCTCAGTTAATTTGTGTGTATGTCATCGATTTAGATCACCACAATGATCATGATTATTAGTATTATAGTTTTAATAGAGCTATTATTATTGTCATTATGGTAATTACCTCAAATGGTCCTAACAGCTTACTCTCTCTTCTGATTGGCCAGTCTACTGGCAGGGGGTGGAGGCAACAGGCGCACAGCCAACGTAAAGGCGCACGGCTTTGCCAACCTCTTCATTCTGGACAAGAAGGACCTTGCCGAGATCCTGGTTCACTATCCTGAGTCCCAGAAGCTGCTCCGTAAGAAAGCCAAGTAAGGCTGGGGGGCCAAAGAGCAGAGGTTATAACTGAATCCCAGATCATGTTCCTTGTCAGCAGGCGGTCTTTCCGGGTCCGACGGCTTCACATTCACATTAATTTGTATGGATGTGGGTGCTCAAATTTTAACAATATTCTTTCATGAATGAAACGTATGACTGAATGAATTTTTGTGAGAAATCACCTGAGAAAAGTAAATCTGTCCTGGTAATGGGAGGGAAAAGTTATGCAAAGGGGGAGGAGCTTCAAACAATCCTGGAAAATTCCTGTGGACGTCTTTGAGGCGGGCATGTCTAAAAAAAACAACCTGTGACATAATCATGTCTCTGGGTTACCTGGATGGCTAGCAAGTCATGTGATCAGCATCTGATCAGTCGGGGATTAGCCTCTAATCTGCCGGTGCTTGGACTTCCTGGATGGGGTACAGTTAGGATCAGGGTCAGGACATGGTGCAGCGAAACGGCTGCTGCTGCTGCTGGTACCAGGACGCCGCCGTCACTCTCAACTTTATTCATAATATTTCCACAATAGAGATCTCCGTCTCCGCTCTCTGTCTCCCAGGAAGATGCTGACCAAGGACAAGAAGCCAGAAGAGAAGGAGGGCGGGAAGGAAGCGCCGGAGGTCATCCCCGCCCGCCCTGACACACCAAAACTCTTCAAAGCAGCACTGAAGGTGACGGAGCAGGCGGGCATCGAGGGAACCTTCGCCAAGTTGAAGAGGAGCTACCGGCCTGCGGACGGAGATCCTCAGGTATGACATCATCACACACGTCACGTCACGCTGGCCTTCGAC
Source organism: Fistularia tabacaria (assembly GCA_901007705.1). Classification (NCBI taxonomy): domain Eukaryota; kingdom Metazoa; phylum Chordata; class Actinopteri; order Syngnathiformes; family Fistulariidae; genus Fistularia; species Fistularia tabacaria. Next base: position 20,898 of record CAAKHD010013801.1, on the reverse strand, counting down.
AGACACCTTATTTACATAGCTATCACATGGGTCAACAAGGAAGGCTGACAAAATCGTTTCGGTTGACAGCATCATTCATCTGAGAGTTTCCTGTTTCCCCGGCAAGGTTTGAACTGTGTGGAGAAAAATTATATTTCCTAATTCTAAGTCTCACTATTAGAAAAGTCCTTTCTTATTGATGGCAAAATTGAAATGATTTCATCGTGTTCAAGGATCAAGAATCTATTTGAAATGTCAATCAAACCAATGAAAAAAATATCCCATACCTGAGTTGTTTTGTTTCTGAAATCTCTAATATTAAAGGACACTCTCTTCAGTGATTATTTTCTTTTCACAGTTAATCAAAAAATGACAGCTCTTGATATGTCCAGCATGGACAGACATGAATGCGTGTTGAACAAATGATGGAGAAAACAATCATAATAACTTGGTTCTATATGTTTAATTCAAACATTTAGGGGAAAAAATAATATCAACTGAAAGCAGGATGAATATGAGTGAATCAATAAAAATGACAATGACCATGTTTCAATAAATCAATTAGAAAAGTACAGCAAAGAAATCATTCATCATGTCTTAACATCATTTATAATAGATACTTTGCTTGAATATGAATGAAAGGTTTTCGAATGCAGTTAAAAAGTATCACTAAAATTATTTAGAAAATATCATATCTATTTAAAGCAAGGAATAAATTCTGCTGTTTTTTCCTTCTATGTGATCCCAACCGTACACTCTCTAAAAGATTAGTCAGTACACCAAATTCATTTACACAATTTCTGTGCCTGTGCAGTTCACATTTACTGTTCACGAGGGAGATCCACTGCCCGGTCCTTCTATCAGAGAGCAAATAAGTGATATATATATATATATATATATATATATATATATATATATATATATATATATATATATATATATACACACACACACACACACACACACACACACATATATATATATTCTACCTTTCAGTTTTTCTCAATCCTTCACTTCCTTATAAAACATAAAGTTTTTATCATAATAAAGTCATGAATTGTTTAATGTTTCATTTCACTAAGGCAATACAATACATTTTCCTAATAACTGTGTCATTTTATCTTTGTTCCTCGTCTGGTGTCAATTTGACTTTGCCCTCTTCTCATAGCTCTAATCTCCTACCTCATTGTTCTTGACTGGTTCCATCTTGACCCATTTCTAATCCATCTCTATTGTCTCTGTCCTGGTGTTGCTCTCATCTCGACTTGTTTCGTCTTTTAATCCCGTTTGTCTCTCATCTCGTCCCTGTTGGTTCACCCCACCTGTCAGAAAAGGTATCAGTGTCATGCTCCATTCTCTTCCTCACAGGTCCCGCCCCCTTCTCCTATGCATCGCCGCTCACCGATTCCCATCCCGGTGGTGCAGGACGATGATGACACTGTGGCTGAGACAGCTGACAGCTCCATGGTCATTAGGATGACGGCGCGGCAAGCAGGGGAGGAGATTCTGACAGTGGAGGTAACGCCAACGGATGAGGACGGTGGCGAGGAGGATGGTGGTAAGAAAACCACAACAGAGGAGTGAATCCTGATTCCCAGGGCCTTTTGAAACTTTCTCCTTCTTGCTCCTGGTCACTTTACATTGTGTCCTTGTTTACTTTGCCCAAAGTACAAGGAAACATGAGTTTATAGACTTAATGAGACAAAATAAGACTGATGTCTCTGAAGTCGATCGACGAAGTGTCTGACTCATTTCAGCATCTAAGAAATGACCTCCAGTCAAGTGTGTCATCTGATCAACAGCTTTAATTTGGAGTAAAACGTGTAATTCAGCATTTTTAGAAATTATAGATTTTATTATGATGTTGTGTTAAATATTAAAGCCGCGCCCAAGTTGTCTAATTTCTTTTTGTCCTGGTGAGACAAAAATCTTTAACATATAATACGTGAAACTTAAACACAGAATCACCTTGATATTATATGGGTTTCAAGCTGTGTTATTGACTAAAGTTACTTCCGCATCCACACAACTTTTAACGTCTTTTAATATTTGCATTTTTTAAGTCTCTTGGCTTTTATTCTTAATCAAACACATCTTTCCCAAGTCGAATTCACTTCTTTTGGATAATAAATCAACATTGGTGTTAGGGTTCCTTGACACCCTGCTGAATTTAGATATTAATTTAATTATTTTCTTCTACGCATTTGTGATTTCCTTACTGGAATCCAGTAAACTCAGTCAGGCAGTGTTATTAAACAAAAGAAGCTGATCGGTTGGAATTTATTCTTCAATCTTCCTCTTTTTAAGTATTTTATTTCATGTTGCTAATTTTGAGAACCTCTGTCAAAATAAAATGTAAAATCTTGTGTAAAATCTTGTTGAAAATGTGAAATGGAAGTATGTATCCTGTTATAAATCTAATCTGAACTGTGTCTCAATTAAACCTTGTTCACAAAACCCGCGATAAACCAGTTGTCAGCTGGTCGTGATGGATGCTGAGGTCATATGTACAAATCACCATGTGACAATCATGTCTGCATCACTAAGCAGTCATCTTGGTTGCTTATGATGCAGCTTCACGCTGCTCCTGTCACTCAACAGAGGAACGGACCAACATGATGGATATTGTTGTTAAAAATAGCTTCAAAAAGCTACCATGGACTAGATTTCCCTGCAACCCTAAGAGGAAGCGCATGTCGGTCCCCTTGGAGGATTCAAGATGTTATGGTTTATTTTTTTAAACACCTCAAGGAAACTTTCCACAGCTTTCAACTGTAAACAAAATCATTGTATTTACAGTTATTAAAGATCATTTTCTGCCTGTATTATGTAAAAATAATAATTGTCTCTTTCACATAGTCTTTTATATGTGTCAACTTCTAGTATCTGAATGGATGAGAAATGTCATTTACAAGGTGAGTTTAAAATGAAGAAAATTGAATCAAATGACTGAGTAAATAAAATGTGTGTTACTGCCGAAGAATGATTCAACTGTATGTTATTCTGAAGAGAAAGTGGTAAAGTACGTTTCTCAAATGGATTCAGTCAATTAGCTAGACCAACATGAAGGCCCAACAGACAGATGTTGGTTATAAGTGAATCAGAGAGGCCAATTTGTGGTTGCACTTTTGATTGAAGGTTATTCAGGTTTACCCATTCAACGGTGAGGCCTCTTTCTCTCCAAACAGAAGTAATACTGCTGACATCACTGGGTCTCCACTCATGAACCTGGTGATGGTGATGGTGAGATTTCAGTCTCGCTGTAGAGGTTCCAAGTTTACTCGCATCATCTTTTACTTTTTTGACTGAAAGTGGTCCAGACACTCTGTTGTAAACAAGAATAACCTGAATTCCTGAATCAGAAATACCTTATTGGTCCTGGAGGAAATTATGATGTTTCATTTTAGTGATCAGCACTCAGAGCTGCAGTCCGTCGATGAGTAGAGTGACGACATCGTTTTGTCGTTTTACTTTTACGACAAGCTGAGCCAATGTTCATGTCCTTTTTCCACAGTCAATAAGAGTCAGAGCTCCAATGATTTCACCCTGGTTTCCAGGCCACTGGTGCATCCATCAGTTTCACAACCACTCTGCTTGACTTTGTTGTCGCTGCAAATTGACTGAAAGGCTAGACAGTCATCGACCAGACCTGGACAGATCTCTCAGGTCAGAAAATAAAATTCGCTTTTGCACCAGCGAACAAGGAAACAATTATTTAAGTGCATACATTTTATTACTTGTTTGTACAGTCATTTTCAGGCAAAGTTTATATCTTTTGTTAGCATAAATAAATTATACCTTTTCATGACCTCTTAAGGGTTTACAGTAAAATATCTGCACAGTACATTCTGTAGTGCGTAGTTTTCTTTTGTGGCACTAGGGGGATAGTTGAGCCTCCTGTGATAGACTCGTTAGAGTAACACTTTTTATGTCCTAAATGGATTTAAAAATAAAAGATATTTTTCTTCGACAGTAATTCCCTCAATCTCTCTAAAGAGAACTCTAACTGATTATCAATAACATGCAATGAATTGGGGTATAAAAGATAAAGTGACCTAAAATTATTTTTAGATGAAATTCCCCCGAAGCCAAGTAAAAATATCAACAAATGAGCTATGAATGACCTAAAATCAGCAAAGAATTACACACACACACACATATATTTTGGAGCAGTTCAAAGAACCAAACCTGGAAATGTGCAAGGCATAATCAAATCCGTAGTTTTCCTGTGAGGTCTGGCAGCGAGAAAACTAATGAGGAAAGTGCCAGGAAGAGGAAACTCATTGTCATCTCAGAGACAAAAGACTGGAAACCAGAAAAAGGCGGGAGACAAACAATGTTGAGGTGAAACTTAAACACAGGAAGGGTTCCTGAGACAGAAGAAGACAAACGGGACAGTAAACACAACTTGAACCCAAATTTAATGAAGCGGTGAGATGAGTGCATGCGTGCATGTGTGTAAAAGAGTTTAAGCTAAATATAACATGAAGGTGTCAATGACTTTTTTGCCGAATTTTCAGATTACACCACATTTCTTGGTGCTTGCTGCAGCCTTTGCTATCAAATGCGGAATTAATAACATTTCGATGGCAGGACAACCAATTCTATACATGTATTTGTTGTATCTATTTCCTTTTTGTGACTTTCACACTCAATCCGAATGGAGACATTGGCGAGACGTTGAATTTTGGTGACTTAACAACACAGTCTAAAGCAACACACTGTCAGTATTAGAAATATCCTCGTCAAAATCTATATGTGGCAACTGGACTTAAAATTCCTGCATTGAAGACGTTCGATCTCTCATCTGAGGCTTCTTCAGTTCAAATGGACAACGGGGAATTTTCTGATATATCTGCAAGGGTTGGGGGGTATTTGGAAAACTCCCCACAATCCACATGAACTGAAGAAACCTCTCAGATGAGAGTTGAAACATCTTCAAGGGAAGAAGGTTGCCACAAAAAGATTTCAACAAGAATGTACCATGACCTGGATGAGTGAGAACCACCGAAGACATATATGAAATATCAGTATTCACATCAAGTGTATGCATCAGACAACTTGACCATGGCCTCACAATCTACATTCAACGAAAAGACAACATCTGGCGCTTAAAAAGCGTTGCCAAAGTATAGGATCAAGACAGAAACCGAGAAAATTTGAAAAGACACCTAAATCACTCATTAATCACTCATCTACAAATCAATGTAAAACACCTTGAAATTTCTAGATAGGACTTTGACCCCTGCAAAAGATTATAAAGGCACTCGATACGAACAACAACGAAACCCATCACATAAATATTGCTGTTTTTCCTTGTATTTATTAGATAACATTGTAAACACATAAGGTCATAAAATAACACAACGGCACATAGATAAACACATTCCAACGTCGTGAATAGTCAATTTATTCTGGAAGCACATATATGGTTAGAATAGTTTGAATGTGACGGAATACTAAGTATATGAGGTTTTATTTACATATTTTATTCGATTTCCTCACAGCTTCATTATCAATCTTCTTATGTCAAGCTCCGCCCCTCCGCGTTAAACTCGTTCCGTGTTTCTCCCAACATCTCTGACACCCACGTGTCCGACAGCCAGTGAAGGCAGCACAGACCGACCGCAGTGACTTGAAGCTCAGGCGGCGGCGCAGAGGCAGCGGCTGCGCGGCGACGCACACTCCAAGCTCCGCGGTCAAGTTTCGTCCACGGTTGGACTGCTTGAAACTTCACCGAGTGACACCGACAGGGACTCAGAAAAGGAGCCTCCGGAGGAAGCGGGAGAGGCGGGGAGGAGTCGCTGCTTCGGACCTGAGGTACAGAAAGACAAGAAAAAGAGAAAAGGAAAAGTTCGGACTCTTCGCGCGGGCTTGTCGGTTGGCCGAGGGGTAGTGACCGTGTTTGTGTCGATGTGTGTCACTGCCGCGGTTCGGACATCGGGAGTAGCTAGTTGTCTGGCCGTTCGGGGCGCACGTGAAGCGGCGGGACAAAAGCGCCAGAGAGCGGGTCTGGCGGGGGTTCTTTTCAGCGGCCGTCCAGCAGCTTCCACCGCCGCTGGCCCTCCGAACAAAAGACATGAATGTTGATTGTTTGACAGATTGTTGGTGTTGGACAGTCCGACGGCCGTTAAATCACCTTTTGCACGCAGAAATCGGTCGCATTCCGTACGGATCTCCGGATTTACCGATCCTGGATTTGTCTCCTGTGTTCAACTTCTTTCCCCAACAAGTCACATCACTGAGTTTGAAAGTTTTGAGGGGACAGAATTTACTCCTTTTGAATTATTAAAAAAGAAAAAAAATCTTTTTCTATCTCAATCGAAACATGAAACCTCACATTTCCCACGTTATTTTTTTTTTCTCTATTTTGGCATTTTATTTTAATATGGATGCTTATTATTATTTCAAACATGATACTTTCTGCCCCCGCCCCCGGTGTTTTTTTTTTTTTTTTTTTTTTCAGATTGAATAAATGGAAAATGACTGACTTTAGTAAAGTGGCATGAAATAAGTAAAGTGTGACTTGAAAAATACCGGAAAACATATTTATCGACAAGATCAGAACTTCTTTAAATTTAACTTGTCTTGTGTTTTGACATGTTTTAATTTTTTCTTTAACAATTAAAGGGGGGTGTTTAGTCAAATCTGCCATAAAATGGGTAAACTGCAACAACAGAGAAAGCACGACATTTACAATAAAATATAAAATCAGGGACAGGTCTTCCAGATACATCCAGATCTTGGTTTGCTTGTAAGACAAACCAGAGGGTTTTTTTGAGGTGCTACTTTTCAATTGATGTTTACTTGTTCCAGTAAAAATCAAAGGCAGTGAAGGTCTTTCCCTGGATTATGACGTTCTGATAAACTTACTGTTGATCCTGTTGAGTCCTTGTAAAAAAAACAAAAAACGGTAGGGAAGATGCTGCTGTTTCAGCGGTTGCTTTCTAATCTCAAGGTCTTCAACAGCTGAGATTAACCCCAGTCCTGAAATCAAGCTGCAGGGCTTTTACCCAGTCTTGAGATTTAACCCAGTCTTGAGTCTAAAGTGCGGTGATAAAATCTCCTACTGAAATCAAACCCGGTGCAAAATTTGAACCCCGATCATGAGTTTGAATCTCATGCAGCTGCTTAAAACTTCTGCTGGATTTGTGGCTTTTTCCTGTCCTTTTGGGGGCATCTGGTATACAGACACTGGCTGACTTCCTGTGTGAGTGTGTGAGATCAGGGTGTGTCTGGAACTCTGACCAAAGCTTTTCCTTCAAATAAACTTAGTTGTGTCTTTCATCGCGGTGGGCGGAGTAGCAGCCGCACCACAGAAGAAGAACTCATCAGATGGTTGATTTTGTTCTTGTGTAACAGAGATCTGCACAAACTTTGTAAGAGTCCAGAGCAGATTCAAACAAGGGCAGAACAGAGGATCACAATCTGAGTCTGAAATATCTGACTGTTAGAAACACGTTGTCAAACAGTTTAGTTAATAGACTGTTTTTCAATTTCATCGTAACTGCCACTAAATTGGATTTTTTTTTTAAAGAAATTACTTTAAGAATCACAGGAAACCAACAGATGACCGGAGGTATTTTCAAAATAAAAGCAAGATGTTACCCCTTTAGAACTGTATAAATATATCAAAGCAGTTATGATCATGAAAAAAATGGAATACTCAAATAATCGCTGAATAGATTTTACAAAAAGTTATTTTAAAAAGTTTGACCACAAATTTCCCTGTAAAAAAATGATGATGGTGATGGAAATAAAAATAAAAAAATCATGAAAGTCATCATTGATCCAAAAAATTAGTTTCTCAAATTTTACGTGTGTGTGTGTGTGTGTGTGTGTGTGTGTGTGTGTGTGTGTGTGTGTGTGTGTTAAGAAACGGGTTCAAGCAGGTTGGAATGGGTGGAGAAAAGCTTCAGGGGTTTATTGTGATAGAAGAATTTCATCTAGAATGAAAGGAAAGGTTTACAAAACAGTGGTGAGACCAGCAATGCTTGGAGACAGTGGCAATGAACAAAAGACAGGAGGCAGAGCAGGAGGTAGCAGAAATGAAGATGTTGAGGTTCTCTTTAGGAGTGACCAGGATGGATAGGATCAGAAATTAGTCCATCAGGGGGACAGCTCATGTTAAATGTTTTGGAGAGAAGGTCAGAGAAGCCAGGCTGAGATGGTTCGGCCATGTACAGAGGAGGGATAGGGACTAAATTGGTCAGGCAGGAGGTCAAGAGGAAGACCGAAGAGAAGATTTATGGACGTAGTGAGAGAAGATATGAAGGTAGTTGGTGTGAGAGAGGAGGATACAGAGAATAGGGTTAGATGGAGGAGGTTGATTCGCTGTGGCGACCCCTGAAAGCGAAAAGCCGAAAGGAAAAGAAGATATGTATGTATGTATGTATGTATGTATGATGTGTGTATATATATGTGTATATATATATATATTAGTCAAAAGTATCTGAATGCAGGAGAAACATTTTTAGAAAAACTACATGTTAATGACACACAGTGAGTTTATTTCGATCAATGTAAAAACAAAAGGACCGTATGAGATCCCAGATTAAATATCTAAGGGTTTGAAAGTCACATGAGGTCAGAGGTCACAGCTGGTGAAAGTGATTGACAGAAACCATGACTTTCTTAGTGTGAGCACCAGTTGTTCTATCGTTGAAAAAGGATGGCATGTCCGTAATAAACACATTTCAGTGGCCAAAGCAGCAAATCAGATGGATCCTGAGACTTGAGGCCCTGTTCATGCAACAGGAAGCTTCTTCCCCTCTTCTTTGTCTGCAGAAACGACAGAAAACTATCTGTTCCCGCAGGCGGCATTTGGACTGTCACCCTTCCTGGCAGTGAGAAGAAGAAAAGGATCTTAAATGCCCCTTGAAGACGAGGATCTGCTCTTGTTCCCGAGCCCTAAACCAACCGTCAGTTTAAAAAGTGCCAATTCATTTTTATATTGAAATTAGCAGTAAATCTTACTAAAACGGTTTAGTGGATCGGCATCGGACAGTTGAATTAAGCTAATGCACCAGCTTTATTTTGGGGAGGTGCTGTGTCCCCTAATGAACACTAGGTTGAAATACTTAGCTGCTCAAGGATTCAGAAGGGGAGGCATTTGTTGATTCTTGGATTAAAAATTCTCAATGTCATTGAGCTTCTTGAGTTTGTTTTTTGGTTAAATGGCTAATAAGATGTTTGAAATCCTGTAAGCAATCAGCTAAGAATTTTGCAAATAATCATCTATCTTAGGGAAATGATCCATGACTGAAAATGATGAGGAAAAAAATGGAAAAGTTACCTTCATTTCAACCTAAAATTGAATAGACTAAATAAGACTTCATCTTTATTGTCTTCTGCGCTCTCAGATTGTCAGTAGAACAGATGCTTGACTTCAGGAGAGTTCCTCGGGATTTAGACTCTGAACAGAATTTAATCACCATTCTACAACTGTTCCTCTCTTGGTGTGAGTCTGTGGGGGAGATCTGTCTGTGCTGAGGTTGGACTTGTCGTTCCACATGTTGAGTGCAGGGGATTTTGGCATCCGCTCCTTGCTCTTCCCATATTTCAGGGTTTCTAAAGAGCGTATGACTGAAGCAAATCGAGAGTTTTCATTTGGTACTCTTCAAGCGAAAATTTGCTGAGGCGCCCGTGGAAAACTCGTCCTCCTTCTAGTGATGCACCAGTCCTTCATCATACACGGAGACTTTCCTCCTCTCTGGATTCAGTATGGAATACGGTTTTCTGCTGATATTGTTGGATTGCATTTTCAAAGCTGTGGTTTCTCTCATATGACACTGATTATCACCATGACTGTTTTTGTGTCCCATCTGCCATTGTCCCGCCTCTGCGGGGTCATTGCTGGGGTGAGGTGGTAGCTTTTGGTCCGTATTTTAGTTCATCATGACGTTAACGTGGCTTATTGTTCAAAGAACTAGGATGTGAGAAAAACATCCTTTGAATCTATACAGCAGTAAACATTTAAACAGCTACTTTCTTTTTAATAAAACACTGCTTCACACATTTTTGGTGAAACCACTGAATTCTTGCAGGGTGTCAATGCTTTCAGGAAAACCTGGATTACAGAGGATCAGTTTTTCTCAAAACAAACGTACAGAATTTTTTTTTGCAAAAAACAAACATTGAAACCATTAAAATCTTGAAACATCAAGTGACGTACATATTTGGTGGAACTAGTCCCCACAGCTCATGGAAACATGGGACTCATCTGACCAATTTTCCATTCACACAAAGCAAGCTGGAAACAGGAGAAAAAGTTAAATATCCCGAAAAAAGAATCATGTTTTTTCTTGGGGGGAAAAATCCTGTCAGGCTTGCAACAGCAGTTACCCCATCATTTGAGATGATGGAGTCACTAATGTTCACATTTTTTTGAATTGGTTGAAAACCTTTTTTATTGATATAACTCCACCAAACAATGCCCCCTCTTCTTCATTCACTGTTGATAAATGAAGACTTGGCCAGGGGGAGTTGATGTCATCAGACAGTGCTCTTTGATCATCGGGTGTTTCAACCTTGAACCGTAACACCCTCCCAATGGCAGGTCAGCAGTGGCGGCCAAGTCATTGCCCATCTTATCCTTCCGACTTCTAGGTCCCTCCTGTTCCTTAACCAGCGAGAGGCTCTCTCTGCTGCCTCCCCCATCCTGCGAGCTGCTATCCTTCTCTCCCTTCCTTTCATTTCTATGTCTGTGAGCAGTTTCCATTCCGACTGTGCAGGGAACCCTCTGCAGCCTACCTCGAAAGGGCAGTTCTCTGAGAGGTCCTGGTATTTGCCATCTTTCTTCGAAGGCTTGATTGCATCCTTCCTCCCATGGGACTATAAGTTTGATGAGAACGATCTCCTTTGTCTCTTCTGACCACAGTACCAAATACGGCTTCAGGGCTTCCTGGACTACCTTGGGGAACTGCAGTCTTTCAAGGTCTACCTTCATGTCCTATGAAATGGCCTTTTGCAGTAGGCTACTTTTAGTCCAGGCTCCCTGGCCACCAAGCTCAACTGCCCTTGATCTTCCTGCTTCCTCCTCAAAGTTACGCATTTCCTCCTGAATCATTGCTCTTCTTTCCTTGGGTGCTGCCTTGTCCCGCTGTTGGTGATGTTAGGTTCCAAGGCCCTGTGCATGGCATCCCAATGATGGCACATAACCTCAACATGCTCTCAGCCTGAGCAACAGGTGGAACTGGTCCCCAAAGCTCATGGAAACATGGGACTCATCTAACCAACTTTCAGCTTACCCAAAGCAAGTGGGGAAACAGGAGAAAAAGTTTAATTTCCTGAAAAAAAGAGTCATGTGTTTTCTAGGGGGGGGAATAATCCTGTTAGTCGTTAATGTTCACATCATTTTGAATTTTTTAAGATCATGCACATTGAGGAATGCTTGTCATGGGAGCTTGATTGTCCTTTAAAGGTCCAGAAAGGATCCTGGGAAGTTGATGGGCACCCAACCTTCAGTTTCCCAAGCTCCTTCAGTAAATGTGGAGCATCATGATATCCAGCTGCCGCAGGGAATTGACTTACTGGCTTCCGTCTTTGTGGCAGGACACCTGGAAAGTTCTGGGAAAGTGTTTGAATCCAGATGTTGAAACATGGAGGAAACAGTATTTTTATCTTTGCGTAGCTGTGAGGAAAGTTGCGGGAAGGCTACTCATTGCTTTACTTGTTGGTAGTTGAAACGGTTTCTCAATTTGTCTGTCTCTTCATTGATGATGGGATTGACTAAAATGAATGACAGTGTTTCAGCTCAACCAAGCACTGGGACTCGACTGACTTGTCAGACGTGAGTTTCCGGGCGTGGTGGCGCCTTTTTCAGAATCTTGGTGATGATGTCATCGTGGCTTCATGCAGTAAATGTTAAGATGCCAGAAATTCAACTGTGTGTATGTGTGTGTGTGTGTGTGTGTGTGTGTGTGTGTGTTCAGTTTGGGAACATTCACGTGATGTGTGTGTTTAGCTGTGAGTCTGTGTATGTGGTTTCTAACTGTCTCTTTGTGTATGTGTGTCTTTGTATTGCAGCAAGGACTGTTTGTCTCAATATCTGCTTTAGCAAGGAGAGTTTGTGTGTGCTTGTGTCTTTTAACTGGCACAGCTTCTTCTGAGGAGTGTGTGTGTGTGTGTGTGTGTGTGTGTGTGTGTGTGTGTGTGTGTGTGTTAGCACTCGGACAGCGCTAGTTGATTCTTGCTAGCAGCTCAGACGTTATAAGTGCATCTATTACAGAGGTACAAACACAGAGACTTTTTATTTTGTAATTGATTTTATCACGCTAATTCTTAGGAAACCACCTGCCGGCTGCTCCTTGTTCCTCACAGGTCAATCAACATCGGCTAGGGATAGCAACACCGTTCCTTCATGCCAGAAGAGCCTGACAAAGAGCGTCCACCAAGCAACTGAAATCCCACTGCGAACATGATGCTAATTCTAGCGATTGGCCCCCATTTCCGTGATTTTAAGGTAGTTTGAGTATCAGCTGGCATCATTTGCTGGATGGCCTGCAGGATGTAGAAACCCTCCTGAAGGGACTTCCAAAGTGCAGTTTGGTTGAGTATCTGCACGGGAGGAGGCTAACTTCCTGCTAGCTCTCTGTGTCCCTCAGAAAGACCCAAAGGGTCCAAATTCGTGTTTCAGCCGCTTCGTTGCTTTTCGAGTTTAAGAGGGTTCCCTTGTCTCGCTCTGAGGACATTCGATGAAAATGACATGGTGACCTTCAGGAAGTCTGGACAAGACAAGAGATTAGCATAGGAGCTAATACTGAATGTTAGCTGAAGGTTCCAGCATTCGTGTTCTGTGGACCAAGAACTGTTGGTGAACGGCTCCACGTTTAGAGAACGGGCTCAATGCATTCACGTCTTGTTGAGGACATTTGGTGGCGCAAACACGCTCAAAAACACAAACATCCACACACCACAGGCATGCCAGGTTTACAGTTCCTGGCAGCCGCTACGCCTCCGACACGCACGGGATTGTGATTGGACGTAAAAAAAAAAGTCGGCAGATTCTCAGCATCTCGGTTTCCATCTGCCGGGCAGCTGCTGCCTCCTCCGCCCTCACGCTCGGCACCGGCGTGAGAATGAAGCTGGCGGATTTCTGACATTGCGAAGGCCAAGTCCAGCGGACTCATCCCGTACAGGAAACTCCTGCTTGTGAATATTCTGGAAAAGTTCTGGAAAATGCGGGCACAGAGACCCCGGAAGATTCGCAGTTGTCGTATTTCTTCGCTGCACATGTCAGAAAATCCTCAACAAATGGCATTCTCTGGAAATGCTAACAGGCGACACAATCTGACGCAGTGCGAACGCAAACGGTAGCAGCTGCCTGTGGAGGCCATTTTGGCATCATCGGGGAGCCAGCGACTTGGACATTCCACAGACCTCCAGTTTGGACTTGCGGTGCTTCCTGTAGAGCCTCGATCGTTTTCATTCTTCGCAGAACAAGCTAACCCTCCGGTAGCCAGGGGCTGCAGGTCAGAGCCCTCATTCCTCGGCGGATCCTTCCTGAAACCGAGGTCCTTAAATTCTGGAATGTCCGACCCCTCAGCGGGTTTGGGCTCGTCAATATGCCATCTTTATAGCTTCTCAACCGGGAAGACACATTAGCATAGCGTCTCTTTGTGGGATAAAGACCGAACACGGCGCTAAATCTCCTTAAGTGTTGCCTAAACCCATTAGTTTTGTCTTCTCTCCTCCTTAATCTGAGTCTTGGCCGAAAGGGGGGATTAGATGGAATCTTTAGTTGATGTTGCAAATTCAAGTCCAAACAGAGCCGAGCCCGGCGCCCGTCGCCACGGAAACCTGCCCCGCAGCTCAGCGTGGTGCCCCCCCCCCCCCCCCCCCCCCCCCCCCCCCCCCCCCCCCCCCCCCCCCCCGCCGCGCCCCGCCCGCCCCCCCCTTCCCCCCCCCCCGCCC
>CAAKHD010013799.1:70497-81170 GCA_901007705.1 Fistularia tabacaria | reverse complement strand
GTGTGTGTGTGTGCGTGTGTGTGTGTGTGTGTGTGTGTGTGTGTGTGTGTGTGTGTGTGTGTGTGTGTGTGTGTATACAAAGGTTTACGGTAGTAGGTGGATACCTGGTACATTATATCACACACATTTGACTTTAGATTGTGTTTGATAATCATTTGTTTTCCTTTTCTGCAAGGAAGTAGAAAAGTTTTGTATTAGGAAGAGGAATAATGTTGTGATAAAACAAAGTACTGCATCGCTTGTGACTTTGACACGGCTCCATTAAACGTCAGTGTTTAGGTTTAAACATTGACTTTTGTTTTAATTTTCATAAAACTAGAGGTGTAGTTGCGATTCCTGTTAATGGTTTATCCATCATTCCTTCACTTCCTCATTATTGAGCATATTTTTTTACCAATTGCAGACAACTTGTTTATCATTAAATGGTCATTTTAAGATGTTTTCCATTTCGCTCTGCAGATTTTATTTATCTATTTATTTATTTTTATGTATTAGTTTCATTTTCTTCAGTTAGTCATTGCCGGTCATTAATGTCATTTTTTCGAAAGAGGACATTTCGATGCATTCATATTGATTTATGTAGGATTTATCTTATATCAAGTTCTATAAATGTTATTTTTCATTTGTTATATTTTTAGGAAATTATTATTTTTTCTCTGTCAAAAACCATGGTGAAAATAAATTTAAATATAATGATTGAGCTTACTTTTGTATTTGATTTCTCAGAGTGATCTCGAACCCCTCCATACCTCTATCTCCTGATTCTCCAGGGAGTCCCATGAACACCTCCGCCCCCCCCTCAACTCCCACCTCTACATATGGGGATAATGACTATAGTCGTAACGCTACATTCAGATTAAGCTCAACATGCGAATGGGGTCCCGCCACACCTCTTCGACCCGGTGTGTCTTTTTGTGTGCGTGTGTATACGAGTTTGTGCGTGTGATCATTGCGCCCCTCCCCTTCGCCCCCCTTTTCTTTTGGCAGCGGGGCCCCTTTTTTTCCCTCCAAAGCTGGTGGAGCACCAGCTCCACAATGGTACATTAACAATCTGTGCGTTCATTTATCAGCGTGTGCGATTTGGACTCTGCGTTCATGGCACGCTGCACTTTTCATGGCTGAATATTAATGAACAAGCCTCCCCTCGCAACAAACATGCACCTGTGCTGCAGAGATGCTAATCACAAACATTTATATTTATTAGTGAAACTGGGGTTGTGCAGGAGAGGAGGAAAGAGGGGAGAAAGGCAGAGAAGATCCCACTTTTTTTTCTTTTTAACCTGTATGGGTTGCAAAGGGCAGCCGCAGGATGAGATAAAGCAATTTGTTGGCAGAATTTTCCTCAATGTAAGTGCAGGGCATCTTTTCAAAGAGCCTGATCGCTACAATGGGAATATTATTCCTCCAGACTAAGGGCATCACAATGAGAAAGACAAAAAAAAAAAAAAAAAAGTTTATTTTGTTCATTTATTTATTTATTTATTTATTTATTTATATATTTATTTATATATTCATTTATTTATCTAGTCTCGTTTATTTGCATATTCATCTATGTACTTGTTTGTTTATCCTTTTATCTATCTATCTATCTATCTATCTATCTATCTATCTATCTATCTATCAATCTATCTATCTATCTATCTATCTATCTATCTATCTATCTATCTATCTATCTATCTATCTATCTATCTATCTATCTATCTATCATTTATCTATTTGTCTATCTATCTGTCTATCTTATCTAATCTCACTTTAAGTCTGAAAGAAAAGGATGAGTTAACTTTGCAGATTCAAAAGAAACAATTTAAATTACGAACTGCTATTTCAGTAGCACAATTTTTATTTATTTATTTTTTATTACTTTACAGTTTTTATTTTTATTTTTTAGAAAGCTAGCTAGCTAGCAAGCTAGCTGGCTATCTATCTATCTATCTATCGATCTAGCTATCTATTTATTTTATTTTATTTTATTTTATTATAATTTATTTACTTCAATATTTAGTTTTGCCAGTAGTTTGCTAATTTCTTGGCCATTGTAATTGTTTTTTTCCTTCAATTTGGGTAATTGCTTGGTCCCATTTCAGAAATTCTTAGTAATTTTCAAAGTATTTTTCTTCTTCTTTTTTTTCTAAATGTCTATTTTCAAGATGATTTCAATTAGGTTTACTTTTCAAAAAAACAAGGTAGATCAAATTCAAAGAAATTTGAATTTGAAATTCAAAGAAAAAAAAAAATGGTCGTGCACTCCAGCCACATCAGACACTGTTGTCACTCGCTTATCATTAAATACTGTGTGCAAACCTGTAGTTCAGCAGGGGTGGGTTAATTTGAAAAGTACGGTACGAACCGCAATATTAACTGACTCTGACACCTTTCATTTTCACTCTCCCACTGTACAGGTGGAGCATCGACAAATACCCCCTCTATTTTGGAAGCTCTCCATTCCTCCTTTCCATTTCTCTCATTCCCAGCATCCCCACCCCCCAGACTGACAGAAGGTGGCTCTCCCTCTCAGCAAAGGCTATGCCTCTGCCCGGCTAGGGGAAGAGGAATGGTGCCATAAGTTTCTCTCTGGCACCGGCCCACCTTTGTTCCCCCCTCCTCCTCAAGTCAGTTTCAGGCTTCAAAGAGCATTGGAAAAAGACACACATGCACAAGATAAAGCACACAGATATACACACATAGAAATATCGGAAGGATCACTGATGTCTTACTAACTTTATCATTCTAGCAGGGTGATCGCAGCCCCGTCGAGAGGCTGTGGATGATGCTCCAGGGTGGATGAGTATGTGTGTGCTTGTGTGTGTGAGAGTGAGTGTCTGCGTGTGTGTGCCTAAGTGTATTTGTAAGTGTGTGGCGTGTCCACCATTGTCTATGTGTTTATGCATAAGAGCACAAAAAGGCAGATGGGGACAGAGGTGGGTGTCTTTTAGGACACGAAGACAAGATCAATTACGAGTGTGTTCGTCCCTGTGTTTGTGGACACTTGCCAGTGTGTATTTGTGTATGTGTGTGTGTAGTGGTACAATAATCAGAGTGTATATTCATCATGCCCCTCTCATTCTGTGTTGGCAGGAAGTAGTGTGGTTACCATTAGTGAAGGATGACTAGGTCTCTGTCTCTTTCGCTATGAGACTGCTGGCTTTCTATGGAAGAGGAGAGGAGAAGAGAGGAGAGCAGAGGAGAGGAGAGGAGAGGAAATTGAGGAGAAGAGAGGAGAAGAGAGGAGAGGAAAGGAAAGGAAAGGGAAGGAAAGGAAAGGAAAGGAAAGGAAAGGAAAGGAAAGGAAAGGAAAGGAAAGGAAAGGAAAGGAAAGGAAAGGAAAGGAAAGGAGAGGAAAGGAAAAGAAAGGAGAGGAAAGGAGAGGAAAGGAAAGGAAAGGAAAGGAAAGGAAAGGAAAGGAAATATAGCAAGAGAAAGCAATGACAACTGCGGGAAACAAATGAAATTGAACAAAAGCAAATGGGCAACAATAGATGTAAAGCAAAAGTAAAGTGACAAGATGTCAAGAGGAAAAGGATGGGGGAGACAAGGAGCTGGAGGATAAACAGAAACCCAGAACATGACGGGGTGCTGAGATGATCGGACGGAAGAGGGAGAGAGATAATGAGATGAAAAGAAAAGAACAGAACAAATGTAACTTAACATGGAAGCAGAACTTGGGTGAAAAAGAACAGATAAGGGGAAAGACAACAAAATGACTGACGGCGACAGGAAATGAAGTATCGGGAGGAGAAAAAGAAAAAAGAAAAAAAGGAGTGACAGCGGGAAATAATGGAAGACGTGCGGGGGGATGGAGAGGTTGGGAAACAGGATTCAGTAGACCATCGCAAGGACGATGGAATAAAAGAATGGAGGAAGAGAGGAAAGTAAGGACAAATACCTTTCACACACACACACACACACACACACACACACACACACACACACACACCCGTGCTCTCCCCGTGGCTACATATTCCGTAGATCTCCATCTTAAGATGACAACCACCCTGTTGCATGGGCCGTTTATTGCTGAATAAACTAGAAATCCTCCTTTAGCCGCCATTGATTTCCTATTCATTCCCTCTCACGCAAAATCAACCGCCTGCACAATGGGCCAATCACCAAAGTTGGCTACAGCCCGCCACCTCCACCCCAGTCCTCTCCAGCCACCTGGTTGAACTCTATGGTTGGACGCACGTCAGTGGCGGGCAGCCATTAGTGGTGTTATTCCCCATCAATGAAGATGAATCAATTAGGCCTCATTAAGGCAGCATATTAAAGTGGAGTAATTATCGGTGGGGGGAGTACGGTGATCGATAGCTCAGGAGCAAGAATGTGCTTTTAAAGAAATATATTACCACAACAGGGTGATGAGCACTTTTAACAAGGCCACAGTCAAGGGGGCTGGGGGGGTGGAGTTGGAGGGCAAAATCCACTATTTGTGTGTCCGTTTGCGTAGCCGAGCAGGAGCGGCTATCACTCCCGTTGTCACCGAGCCCAGGGCAGTAAATCCAGGGACCAAGGTTGTGTCCCGTTTTCCTCTTCTATGAACTTGTCCTATGTCTCCGAAAATGAAATAAAAAGATTTACAACGCGGCTGCAAACCTAGCCATCTGTGTATATCCACGCGTCGCTGTGATGACGTGAGGCAATGACCACAAGAGATGGAGCTGCGCTCAGCGAGAAGAGATGAGGAAAAAAAGCCCCCAATCTTTTGAAATAAAGGGATTTTTTTCTTTAACGCTATATGCCTATACCCTCTGGCCAAACGCACACACATCAACTCACACACAGACACAACTGCATGCATAACGTCCATTAAAGAGCACGCTCTGTCCCAGTCGCAAAATTTTAATTTGTTATGAAGGTCATTGACAGCAAGTAATAATCACCATTGGGGATCTAACAATTTGCCATTTCTGAACACTGAGGCGCTGATGACTCAACTATAAATAGTCTGAAGCAACCCCCCCACGCCCCCGCCCCCCTGCAACACAGACACACACACATTCATATGCACACGCATATGTCCCCTAGAATGATTATTTGTTTTTTGTCTCTTTTTTTTCTTTCTTTCCAACATACTCACATACTTACACATACCAAGACTTTCAGTGTCCACAAATCCCTTAGCCCTATTCATCTGTTCTTAAATACGGATGCCCATTTGACATTTGCGGGCAAGTTAACTCCACCCCAGCTGGACGTTTCTGATTGAGACAGCCACATTTTTCTGACCAAAAAACCTCGTGCCCCTTGACAAGTTTGGTTTTCAAAAAAAAGCCGATGTGGGACCTAGAAGAATAACAAAAGGGTGTTTGTAACTGATGTTTTTGTTTTTTCGTTTCCAGCCTCTTTTCATCTCCGACAGCGAGCTACGGGACTCTCTTCATTTATCTGAACTAAAGCAGAGAGTATTGAAAAAAAATCAATTATTAATGTTGCCACTGTCAAGCAGAGTACTTTATTTTGATTGGCATGGCATTCTGTGGAGCTTGTATTTAGAAAGTGTGTATTTTACAAGAGTAATCGCTAGAACCGATGAAGATCAAAACGCTGGTAATGTCTATCAAGTGCCATGTGAAACACAATTCTGCTACTTACCAGCATGTCCTGTTTTGGATTTAGTTACAACTTATTTATTTTTTTATTTAGCATTTTACTTTTCTTGCAAAGTACTGCAAAGTTTCTCTCAGTGGGTGATCAGATAAATTATGATGACCATAATGATAATTGTTGTTATTGACATAATAATAATAATAATAATAATAATAATAATAATAATAATAATAATAATAATAATAATAATAATAATAATAATAATAATAATGATTGTATTATTATTGTTGTTGTTGCTGCTGTTGTTGTTGTTGTTGTTGTTGTTGTTGTTGTCGTTGTTGTTTTTGTTATTATTATTATTATTATTATTATTATTATTGTATCTCATTCCGAACAATTGCTTGTTTAATTAATTCCTTTAGTTGAAAAAAAAGAACATGTGACATTTGGAGGGAAATAAATTAAAAAGACATCCTGGAAAGATAATTACAGTATGAAAGAATTTGTTGTCTTTGCTGTATTCTGTTTTTATTTTTGTTTAGTTATATTTTGTATTTTAAAATTCAAACGTGTCCCTTGTTTGACGCTTGTGCAGTCGTCATTCCAGGCAGTCAAAAGACGCTGCACTGAGCTGATGAATTCGAAAGCAGTTTTGTCTTCCTTTTTTTAATTTTCTTTTTTTCCAATCAAACAAACAAACCAGCAGAGAGACACAATGACAAGTTTTATGATAGACCAACTAATTTAGTCTCTGCTTTTAGCATCACCCTGCCATTCAGACACAGTGTCTGGGATTTGTCGGCAAAATAAGTATGAGCTTAAGCTTTTTTTTTATCCCTTAAATTTTTATTTATCTATTTTATTTATTTTAAATCAAGCAACAGAACGTTTGGTCTTTTTAAGTGATCATCAATGTTTGGGGCTCGCTGAATGAGAATTTGGATCCTTTATCTTTCTGAGGCTCAACAACTCAAGACTAATTACAAATTAATCTGGATCTGGATATCTGCAATGAGAAGAACTTGTCGTTCGCTGAGAGGAACTATCTGTTATACATTTATAGAGTTCAACTCGTAAGGAGGGAGAGGCAGGCCGGAGATGGAGGCAGCCAATACCCAAAAGAGACAGTCTAGCGTAATTGCCTGCTTTCTATATACAAGCAGCCACATCAAAGCTTTGGATTGTGCATGTTAATAATTGGTCATTAGCTTGATAGGGCTGAGGGTGCTCAAAATTTTATTCTTTTCCCAATTATTATTTATTTATTCGTTAATTTTTTAGTGGCTCAAGTTCAATGGTCGTTTCAGGTCCCTTCTTGGGGTCTGGGTTGATGCTTCCCTGCTCGCATGAAAGGTCATGCCATCTCATTGTTGTGGGACGGTGAAACAGCGCGGCCCTAAACTCAAGGCGGTCATATCGATGCATGGACTCCTAAATGTCATCCATCTGTTGGCAGAATTTACAGAAATGTGTAACTTTTATTGTGTCTAAATCCAAATTCATTGATCTACGTTATACTGCAGTGATTCTTTAAGCTCTTGACCACAAGACTCTGAGTCAAACTAAGACCCTCATCATTTCATTTTTATTGCCTGCTTCTTTCCTCCAACTTTTCTTGATTATTTTTCACGTTGTAAAATAAATGACTGTTAAGAAAATGACAGGAAAAAAAGCTTCTGCCTCACATTCCCACAGCAAGCCTACCTGTGTGAAGTTTGCATGTTCTCCCTTTGTCCGTGTGGGTTTTCCCTGGTTTTTAATGCTAATTATAATTGATACTTTATTAATCCCTCGTGGGGAAATTCCTTCTCTGCATTTCAACCCATCATGGTGGAGCCATGAGCAGTTGGCTACCGACGAGCAGCGCTTGCATGTTCAGTTCCAAGGACATTTGCTCTACCTCCTGCGCCATGCTGCTTTTCCATCACAGTTCAAATACATTCAGAAGGTTAATTGGTAAAAAGAAATTGGGAAAAATTGCCCCACTGTCTGGATGGGAGACTGTACGATTGTTTGTCTCTATATTCAGCGCAGCGATTCAAAGTTTAGGATAAGCTGTAGATATTGGATGGATGGATGGAAATGAAAACTGACCAGCAACTAACGTGTTTTAATTTATTTTATTTTATCCATCCATCCATCGTCTGCTGCTTATCCTGCACTTAGGATCGTGGGGGATGCTGGAGCCTATCCGAGCTTTCAATGGGAAAGAGGTGGGGTCCACCCTGGACTGGTCGCCAATCAGTCGCAGGGCCACATATACAAACAGAAAACCATTTAGTCAGTCACTCATTTGGGGCAATTTTCCCTTTATTTTTCCAATAAAAGTGGTGCATGTTTTTGGACTGTGGGAGGAAAACCAGAGAACATGGAGAAAAAAAACCAACACAGCCAAGGGGAGAACATGCAAACTCTAGACAGAAAGGTCCCATTGTAGGAATCGAGGCAGGATACTTCATGCTGTGAGCCCGAAGCGCTAACCACTGTAGCACCGTTTATTTTATTTTATTTTATTTTAATTTATTTTATTTTATTTTATTTTATTTTATTTTATTTTATTTTATTTTATTTTATTCTACTCTATTTTATTTTATTTTATTTTATTTTATTTTATTTTATTTTATTTTATTTTATTTTATTTTATTTTATTTTATTTTATTTTATTGAGTGTCTTCTTTTTTTTTTTTATACACACACTGGCCCTTCTTTAGGTTTACTCAACTGAGGACTTTAAGTTGTTTTTTCTTCCTCTCTGACAGAACATTCTTCTACTGAGGCAACGTGCAGCGCAAACATTCTTGGAACTCCTAAGTTAATACAGCGCTGTTCTTAATTATAGCTACATATTGACATATTGAAGCTAGCTCAATAGAGATGTTGTGGTAAGAGCACCAATCTCATATAACACACACAGTCATACACATACAAGCTAAATGTGTGTCAAGCTTCAAACGTGAAGATATTTCGGGTCTAGGTAACTTTTAAGCTGGTTCGATCGGAATTCTCCAATTAAATATTTGCTTTGATTCTGACTTTTTTTTTTTTTAATGTTCTATTTCTATTTTAAACCTGCACTAGATAAAACAAGTGCTGGCTCTTCTTCTAGGTGGCGGCTTTAGTAAAGAAGCAAATTCTCACTCTTGATCACAGCAAAAGCAGCGATTGGAGGCTGCGGTGGGTGCTGTTTAACTTCCTGCTGGGAAAATATTCTTTGATTTGCTGCCTGGTTGCCGGGGTGTGTCGCGATCTATTACTCACTCTGTCTGTGCAGCCAGTGTCTGCGACCCCCTCCCCCTGGTCCCTCGGCGGGGAACCTCTGGGCACCTTGACTGTCGTTTAACTGCTTGTGGCACGAGGCAGCTGAGGAAATGGGTCATTAAATCCTACTAACTGGGGCCAGCCCCCCCAGTGCCCCAGATCTGTTTCCAATCAGATAGCCTTCTTTCAAATGAGGGACGGAGCAGAGACTTGCGCAGCAGCCCAGAGCAAACATTAGTGTCATCACAGCCCCGCGCAGCTAATAGCAGCCGCTAAAAAGTACTGCACGACTTATTTGTCTATTTATTTATTAATTATCTATTTTCTTTTACGAGTAGCTTTTCCCAAAGGATGGTGGCGAGGTCATCTTCGTAGACATCCAGGAATACTATCTCCACACCTGCTTTTCGGGCTGCGGCTAAAAATAAATGACAATAAATCCACACACGTGCGCTCACATAGACACACACACACAAAGAATATTATTTAAGATATTTCCACAATTTACAGTGAGCAAGGGTTGAAACTCATCAGTGCAGCCAGAGTTCGGCTTTTTGAAACTTATCAATGTCTTAAACGAATAGGTTGTAAATTGATGGTAACATTTGCTGTCATATTAACAGTATTCCAGAGGTTTTTATTACCTTAAACATTATTATGATGTTTGTAACCTTGATTTCATAATCAT
This sequence comes from Fistularia tabacaria, assembly GCA_901007705.1. Lineage (NCBI taxonomy): Eukaryota > Metazoa > Chordata > Actinopteri > Syngnathiformes > Fistulariidae > Fistularia > Fistularia tabacaria. The sequence goes on along the minus strand of CAAKHD010013799.1, from coordinate 71,680 downwards.
TTTTGTTTGATTTTGGTGCTGTAATCTCTGCTAGTAGTAACATTCTTTTTTGAAACAAATGTTTCGTTAATCAAATTTACTTTATACAGCTGTAACCTTGTTGCTGCCGTAATAATCTTCAATATCCTGGAAATCACTTGTTATGACTATAATGGTACAGCGGTTCTAATTTATAGTCCCTTAAATCAGTAAAGAGGAGACTGTTGACATGTTTCACTGCTCTCAGAGACACTGGACCCTCAACAGAATCCGTCAAGCGTCTGTTTAACAGCAACAAACCTAAAACGGCTCGGATCATTATGACAATTGAGAACACATGGAGTTAAATATACAACATTGTTCCATGTGCCCTTAGGTGTTCCCGATGCTGGGCAAACACATATTGACACACACTGAACTATTTCCATATTAACAGCCTCCATAAACCTCTTTACAGTTTTTTACAGCTTTCTCACGTCTTGCAGCTGCAGTCCGGCCTAATTTTTTCTCAGGAGGTGTCAGAACAGGTTCCAGCTTGGTTGCTGATTTACAACTTGTGGTAATTTCCGTTTCGAAAGATTTCACATTGGATCATGCCAAAAAAAAAAAGGAAAAAGGAATGGATGATAATTTAATTCCCCCCCAAAAAAAACAACTGTGATAAATAAATTAACCATATTTCTGCTGTTCTAAATGTATATCAAAAAAATAAAATATAAAAAATAAGTATATTTTCAGAATGCACTATATATGCATATATATGCAGGGGGAGGTGGGGGAAGTGTTGGTATCTATCCACAAGGGACAGATCGAAGACTTGCCGGGGCAACATTTGAATTACTTACCTTTGGTGAAAATGTCACAGAGGTCAATCATGTTCCTTAATTTAATATCTAGACTGAAAGTGTTTTATATATACATATATATATATATATATATTCTTATATATAGATATACTATCCTCCTCCTCTTCCTCCTCTCCTATTGATGAAAGAGCCACGATATTAAAGAAAGTTAAAAAGAAAAAAAGATCACACTTGTTGCCTGCACTTTATCTCTACAATTTTCTCGCTCTCCTTCCGTTCATTTCAGAGAATAACATAAATGAACGATGTACACTTGGTGCACCTGTCCCCCACCCCCCCCCCCCCCCCCCCCCCCCCCCCCCCCCCCCCCCCCCCGCGCGGTCCTAGCTTTTTACATA
>CAAKHD010013799.1:43025-59199 GCA_901007705.1 Fistularia tabacaria | reverse complement strand
CAAATAGATAAAAAACGAAAATTTGAAACCCAGGTAATTAAACCAAACTTGGACTCCAATTTTTAAAACAAAAAGGTTTTTCCGGTTTTTTTTTTTTCATCCTTTTTTTTTTTTTCCTTCACTTGAGTCCCCCCCCCCTTGCGCTCTCTCCCCCCCGCCACTTTCCCTGTGCAGCCTTCATGCCTCCCCTTCATCTCAGAGGATATATAGAGGAGAAAAAGATTTAAAAGGACTGGAAAAAAGCTCAATTGTTTATTGATTTTATAATAGGCTTAGTGCAAGAAATTAGGTGGGGGTCTGGTGGGGCGGCATGGTCAACCAGAGGCGATGGCGTGACAAACACAGGGGCTTATGAGCAGGTAACAGGGGCTTGAGTGCAAATGCCGGGATATTGGCTTGAGCCCTTTTCTGTTTTTCCAAATGCCCATTCGTGGCATTGTGATCCTGCTTTTAAACCAGTGTAGACATAATCGCTGCTCTCACAAACAGGGCACGGCCTTGTTGATGTTAGCGAGTGTGCATTTGTGTGTATGCACGTGTAAATGTGTGAGTGTGTGTGTGTGTGTGTGTGTGAGTAGAAGCTGAAAAAGTAGGATGAAATAGCTCTAGAAAAGAGAAAGCGGCTGAATAAATTGACAGTAATTTATGAAGGGATGAGGTGAATAAAAAGATACAAATCTGTTATATTTGTGGCCATGTAATTATTATATGACATAATTTATATCACTCCTGACGTCAAGGCAGTGTATGTTTATTGTATGCTGTTGGTATTATTATTATTATTATTATCATTATCATTATCATTATTATTATTATTATTATTATTATTATTATTATTATTATTATTATTATTATTATTATTATTATTATTATTATTATTATTGTTATCATTACATCAATATTAAGATTAGATAAGATAAGGTAATGCTTTATTGATCCCCATAGGGAAATTCGGGTGTTGCAGCTACTATATAATAATAAAGAGATTATTATTAGCAGGTAATCAGCAGGTAAATTGTAAATAATCGCGAAAATTTGCCCAAATGAGAGAATGAATGGTTGTAGCATAGCGTAGGAGGTAGAGCAATCGTCTTTGGAACCGAAACTCGCTGGTTCGATTCCCCGCTCCTCCTAGTGTGTCGAAGTGTTGTTGAGAAAGACACTGAACCGCTCACTTCTCCTCTGTCGCTGGCAGACGGCCGCCAACTGCTCATGGTTCATCCATGATGGGTTAAATGCAGAGAATGAATTTCCCCACGAGGGATTATTAATGTATACTTTATTTTAATAATGTGTTAATGCAAACAACATTTGTGAACTCGAATGTGTTGGGTCATTTTTGCAGGTATTTCTTAAGAATAGTATAACTGTTATATGTTTTTACTGTATATCCTTAAAAGTCATATATGAATGTGTGATATATGCACAAAACATTTAAGGATGGAACTATTTTAGGGGAAATTTGTGAGCATGTGCGTGGGTGCATGTGTGTCTGTGTGTGTGTGTGTGTGTGTGTGTCTGTGTGTGTGTGTGTGTGTGTGTGTGTGTGTGTGTGTGTGTGTGTGTGTGTGTTTGTGCATATGTGTGCGGGTGCGCATATGTGTGTGTGTTAGGACTGATATATGGATGATAACACTAATTAGCTCATTTTGTTTGGGGCACAACACTTATTAAAAACCCAGTGGGGCCATTAAAGTTACCGTCCCTCCAAACCATTGCTGCTGCCATATTCATATCAGCTGCTATCTGGTGTAGCCCTCCGCACTCTTAATGGTCTCGGCCTCAGGTTGGAGGGTTCAATGAAGATTTGTGGGATTTAACCCCCCACCCACCCACACACACACACACACACACACACACACACACACACACACACACACACACATACAAACATATAAACACAGCCCGCCATCCATAATCTCTTAATTTCTCTTTTAAAATCTCTCAATTCTTTTCTTCCACTTCCACCAATTACAATATCCACTCCAGGCTACATCCTCACGTTAATAGATGCTTGCTGTAAAGAAAAACGGGGAGGGAAAATTGTGCTCGTCTGACGAGAAGGAGAAAGGTAGGGGGGAGGGATGGAGAGGGTCATTTCTCGGCTTTGCACAGTGATGTCGCTATAATGCCGACAAACCCATGACTCAGTGTCTGCTTGTGGTGCCATACAAGAGTCGTGTCTGCTACGGGAAAGATGGAGGGAGGCTGCCAGGATTAGATGAGCAGGTGTAGCAAAAAAGATACAGCCTACAAAAAGATACAGCTTAAAGCCCGCACTCTCTGGGCTGCTAAGAATGCTAAGGCGAACAACCTCGACTCCTCCAAATTGGAGCAGATGTCTATTGATCTACTGCTCCAATGGTGATAACAGGTACGATTTCCAAAGTTTTGCAAAAGGCCAAAGCCTTTATATTATTACACACAAAGTCCTGTGGGTTCAATCAATTCCATTGTAAAAATTCCTCTGTCAACATCACGCCTAACCGAAAAAAATCTAACGATTCGATATGAAATTCGTGAACAATACAGATGTTTATTTTATTTACCCGATTTTCATTCTACATTGGTCATTTAAAACAACATCTCAAGTAATTCATTCAGAATAACGTGCATTCTGTTCTCCTAAGTTCCAAAAATGATGAAATGAAAAATCAAATTGGACAAAATAGTTTAGCTTATTACAATTACAACATTCTAAACTGACAAATGCATGTTTTAGTCCTGACCTTTGGCCCTAAAATTGTTGAGCTCAGTAAAAGACCAAACTGTCGAACTTGCAGACCCTCACGTACTAATGCAAAGCAGAAGTAACTAAAGAGTAGTTGCTCTTTGTTTCTTTTCCTTCTGCAAAATTCCATAAACAAATCTCTCAAACCTTTGGGGAGAATCACTCACCTACCGATGTGAGGATTGCACTGGTCACACAGGTGGTTTCTTTCTGCACACATTCTTACAAACACCACAGAGCCATTCTTAAAAAACAAGATTATAGCTTCACCATTCTCTACAAACATTAAATTTGTCATCATAATAATAAAAAAGTAAAGAAACTGTGCATTTAATTTTATAAGGATAGCTTTCATTACTTTTTGGGGGTCTGAAGACTCACTCAGGCTCAAGCCAAAGATATTTCAAGTGACAAGTGACTCAGATCAATAGTATTTTATAATTCAGCCATCGCAGACTAAACTTCAACAAAATAGTTAAAAAAATAAAATTAAATCAAATCTAATAAAAAAATAACATGACCTCAAATCACCTGCTATTTACACAGACTGCATGTATTTCAGGAAAACAACCTCACGTTTCAAAGAAAATATTAAACCAATTTTATTTTAAGAAATCGCTTATTGTATATGACTGTGATCATATTTTGCCAATTTATTTTGCCAGTAGTGTGGTACCAAATAAACACAATGTTGGCATCAAGCATCCACAGCATGAGAACAGGGAGTGAGCATGAGGCAATAGGTAACACAATGTTCCTAAAGTATAGTTTAACTGTGAAAAACACAAAATGTCTCAAGACTCGTCTCTTTTCTTGTGGTTTATGATTACTGACTCGAAAGACACATAATTTCGCCAGCGACTCCAAGCCAACCATGCAGCCATGGCTGCTCTCTTTATACAGCTTGATGCAACTGCAGCGAGGAAGTGGCTGCAGCTACAACTTTGATCAGTTTGAGTGAAAATCTCACCATAGACCTAAAACATGTGGTTCAAAATGTGAGTCTTCATGTTGCAAATGAATGTCACATTTTCTGGTGCCGTGGACTTTGTGATGCAGCTAATCCTGCTCGGTATTAGGATGCGACTTTTATTCTTTTTTTTGTTTCCGAGCTTTTCACAAAATTGCCTCGTGAATCTCTCTTTGTTTATTTGAGTTTCCACTTCGAAAAAAAAAAAAAAAAAATTAGGGCTGCCATTCATCGAGAAGCCATTTATGCTGGCCGAAGTTCACGAGTGGTGTTTTATATTCTATAAAGCTTAAGCAACAAGCCAAAGTCAAAAAAAGAAAAAGTATTTCCTGTTTCCTGAGCCAGTTGTTCCACGGAGCCAACGTTCAAAGTGGCAAGCCGTACATCTCGTCACAGTGCTGAAAGACGTGACTGAAAACGTCCTGGGTCTCAGGTCTGGATATTAGGAGTGTTGATTAGATATATGAGTTTGCCATTTGCCCACAGAGTGTACAGAATCTCTGACAGAACCAGGGACCATATGGCTGGTGAGAAATTTCCCCCCTCTCTTCCTCTTTGCACAGCCTGACAGCTGGATGGCTGCTAACTGGGGACGAAGAGTCTTGGCAGCTGCAGCTGAGAGCAACGCTTTGATGCCGCTTACACTCTTTCACTTTCTCCTCTCTCTCCCTCTCTCTTACTCTCTCTCTGCCGCAAACGCACACACACACACACACACACACACACACACAGACAAACAAAAACACATCAGCACGCCCGTGCTAGCAGATGAAGCCCCACAATCTTTCCACAGGTTGGGCAGCAGGGGAGGCAGAAGCGGATGATTTGGTGACCGTCGCAGATAAAACACAAGTTTTTCGGTCGGTTGTGATGGATGAATGAAGGGAGGGCGCCCACGGGTGGGAAACGGCAGCAGCGATGGTGAAGTAAGGTGGGGATGAAGATGAGGAGGAGGGTGAAAAGGCCTCTGGGAACACATTAACATGCACGGCTGACAAGCACAAAAGAAAAATTTTCCTCCCCCCTGAACTGAGTTGAAGACATCTTTCACAATTTCTTAAAACAAAAAAGGCTCACTCAGATGTTTAGATGCTGATAGTCAATGATCTGTGCAGGATGAAAAAGGAAAATTGTTAAAATAGTTGCAGTTCTTCAAGTTTGATTTGAATTTAAGGTTTATTATGAGCGTTGAAGCTATTCAGGATTTCACATGTCAAGACAAATGAAACTAATTTTCAGTAAAGAAGGTGTAGGTGTGCCTCACAAGACCATTTAATTGTAAAAAAAATCTTGCTGAGAATGAAGGCAAAAAAAATGATAAAATCACAGAATACTAAAAAAATGTATATCTAAAAAAAAATTAAACATAAGTAAGTATAAGAAAGAACATGCAAATGGAAATGCACGAATGTTTTTTTTTTTAAATGATGTGAAAAGGATTGCTTTTTATTCAAATCGTGACACATATCCAACAATTGCTTTGTTTTACCGAGTTAACATATATAAAAAGAAGACCACAATTTTGAACTTAATTAATAAATAATAATTGTTACATTTATTTACTTAATTTATTACTTTTACATTTAATTCAATTTCATTTAAATTATTTTATTTTATTTTATTTTATTTTATTTTATTTTATTTTATTTTATTTTATTTTATTTTATTTTATTTTATTTTAAATTTGAGACACAGACACTGATGTTACATGATATCCCCTATTTGACAGTGTGGGCTCTTTTTAGATCCACAAGGGAAATTACTTTGCTGCAGCAGTTGTCAACTGGTCAGAAGTCAAAAAGCTGCTAAATTCTGAAGAGAAAGTCACAACATCACTCAGTTTGTCCATGAATGTACTACTAAGTGTGTATTACCGATATACAGTATCACACTCTCATACCATTTTTTTTGTTTCCTGCGGCCCCCGATATCCACATTACCCCATCCTCATAAACCCCCAACCTAAATGGTACTATCCCTTTTATTTTGTGTCTAAATGACAGGACAAGAGAGGAGAGGAGAGGAGAGGAGAGGAGAGGAGAGGAGAGGAAACACACATACATATTGCAGACACTCAGTATGTTGACAGATTTGGTTGGACAATAAAACAGTTTGTAAAGGGGGTAATATGATTTAAAATACTATCCATTAGCCTGGATAGACCTGTCAAATGTGTGTGTGTGTGTCAGATAGAGATAGAGACAGAGAGATAAAACAATGAAGATGGCAGAGAAAATATAGGGTTGCACTTCTAAATCACAGTGTACACACTCACAGAAGGTGCACTTCTCCCAATTAGACAGCACAGATCTAACCCCCAGCAGAATCAGATGAATGCAGACACATACACAATATAAATGTCACATTTTGGTAAACTAATACATCAACTCTGGGAAAATCTTCCTGTCAACAATATGATAATGACAATAATGAAATTTCACAAGGAAACTTTCAGCATCACTACCATTGTTCTACCTTTCAACACTGGGGAAAAAGCCACTGCCATTGTGGGTAATCTATCAGGTTTTTCTCCTTCTGAGAAGAGCACGCTTTTCTTTTTCCACTTAAATCACTATGATTCAACAAGCACTTTGAAATATTCACAATATAATACCAACTCATTGCAGTCCAAAATTTTTTGAAATGTATTAATGTATAAGCAACAAGCATGTTGAACCCAAAATGACACTCAACAGAGGCAGTCGCAGGATATTATATCAGAGTACTACAGGCATCCACAGGCACAAGTGTTTTGGGCCTTAGAATGAAAATGTAAAGAAAAACAATCCAGTAATAGTCACAAATATGCTGTCTTGTCTTGAAATTTTGAAAAACTAAAGGCACTATGATTCACCATATGTCTACAGTATGCCAACAAGACCTGAAGCTCATTTTACACTTGGAGGATAGGTCTGCATAGCAAATTTTAGTCTTTATTTAAAAGAGTATATTGATCCAAACTGCAGATCTACAAATGTTCTTCATTCAGGATTCAACATTATGTAAATTTATTTACACTGACCTTACTGGATCAGTTGCAATCAACAATGTATTTATTGAGCAATAACAGAGAATTTTGCAAAATACAAAATACAAGGCTATACATGTTTTATTTTGGTGCTACACAACATGTAATTTCCAGAAGAAAATAGACGCCTTACATACCTCATGTATAAACACTCTATACACAATTTTTAGAATGAGCATTTTAGATGTATTGATCAAAAGGACATGCTGATTGACAAGAATATTATATATAATTCATGTCAACAGGACAGTGAAATTAACAGGGACACGTCTGCTGAGATCTGTGGAAGCTATTTAGTTAATCAAAAGTTAGTCCATAAGTCAAAGTATAACCCGATTACACCACATATAAAACTGAAAGTTGTCCTATTCTGAAGGAGGCAACTGGTGAGTAAAATTGGAAAAATACAGAGCCATGAGCATCAGCCACTCAGACAGCCTTTAGGTGGAGTAAAGTCCTCTTGTGAGCACAGAAGATAGAGGACATATCAACATGGACAGAGAAAATAAAGTGGCTGTGGAAAAACAGAGCGGTGTTTGCAGAATCCAATTGAGCTGACACATTTTCAACCACATACTATTTTCTGTTGTTTACAGCTTTATGAGTGGCTGACCCCCAGTGTGTCTATGCTTTTGTGGGTTTTAGTGTATGGCTGAGTGGCTGACCTGTGTGTGTGATTGAGGTTGATAGATGTTGACAGCTGCGGAGAATCACTTTCCTGTTGGTAAAACACCATATTGACCCCGTTGCCCTATCATAGGCAGAAGTTTAGCTGTGCTGAAGCCCAACACACAGAGTGAGGCTGACATGCAGCTAAGGGCCAAGGGCTGTGCTTGATCCCACAACTTTAAACTGACCCAAAAATCTCCATAGACACACACCTCCAATCAAAATTCTCAAGTTCACCTGGGTTAGTCAATACATGAGGCTAATATAGCCCCTGATGGGTCAGCTGTTAGTCATAGGGCCACAAGTAGACACATACAACCATTAACACATCTGAATAATTTGGAGCCTTCATTTAACCTACTGACTATTTTTGAACTGTGGCACAGTTACACTGATATGAAAAGAATACCGACACTTCATACAAAAGCCCCAGTAACAAAAAACCAGCAACCTTCTTACGATGAGACATCCGTTCTAACTGTCACCTGGCTGCTGGTTACAATTTCTATTTGTTTTACTGACTTTCAAAGTTGCTCACATCAGCCAACGGATGAATCAGGATGTAGCAGTGAGTAGAAAAAGATATGAAGCACTCAACGCAATGCAAATGATTGCTGATGTTGCTTTAGGACAGTCCAACAAAGAAAGAGTCCAAAGTGACTCTCTGCGGACATAGCTTCTTTGGTGCTAAAATTTCAGCATTGATAGAAATCTACGAGACTGATCATTTCTTTTCCACTGGAAATATGCAATGTAAAATGACACAAAATTAAACATGGTCCCAGGAGTGCTTGAAAGGATGCATGCATATTTCAAAATCAGCGTTCCATTCAAGTTTCCAGTCTGACAACACCCTGCATGAACATCAGAGAGACCACACAACCAGCCTCAACAGTAATAGAGGCTGCAGTGACCAGCTCCCAGGTATCAGCCATGTATGCAGCCCTTCGTGTTGCTGGAAATAACTGTTGGTTGTTTACCATCTCCAAGGTTTATACATGGCTGTCATCTTGTGTGGTCACTGTGTGGGAAAGCCAATCCCCTGAGAGAGAGCACTGGGGGCCACTTTAATTCATGTTTCTGCAGTATTTGTCTACCGTGGCTTAATAACAAGGTTGGTCAGCCAGCGGACCTTGCCATCTGACAGAAATCAGCCATGGTTATAGTAATGTGTTTACGTTTGTGATTCTCTGTGTGGGTTGTTCAGGCTTAAGTTGTCCATTGTTGGTGATAGTGTGTGTGTGTGTGTGTGTGTGTGTGTGTGTGTGTGTGTGTGTGTGTGTGTGTGTGTGTGTGTGTGTGTGAGAGTGAGAGAGAAAGAGAGAGAGAGAGAGAGAGAGGGAGAGAGAGAGTGGCAAAGTGGCAAATTATAGTGTGTAGGTGAGAGGTTATTCACCTAGAGAGTCTGTATTGTTGGCTGTAATTTAAAACAACTAGAGCAAATCCCTCTCCCTTTCTAGTGCTCTCTCTCTTTATTACACAGACTAGCAGGCACCTGATTGGTAGAGATTACTAAAACATCCTGCCTGTCACCAAGGCACCCCACACAGCCTCTGACAGGATGCATGTGTGTGTGTATGTGTGTATGAGAGAGAAAGACAGAGAGAGAGAGAGAGAGATAGATGGGGGTGGGGTTGGTTGAGGTCAGTCATGCCCCATCAGCCAAGATGACCACAGGCAGTATGTCCTTTACAACTTGCTCCCTCACTCTCCTTCACTCCTTCCCCCAGCTCCATCCCTCTTCCCTTATTTGTGATCTGTCTTTCCCTTTATCTTCCAATTTTCACTTTTCCGTCTTTATTGGTTCTTCCTCTCAAAGACTAATTTGATCTAACTTGGGCTGATGGGATATATTCAGGTTCCTCACAATGTTGAGTTCCGTTTCTTGGCAACAATGTGGGGTGAATGATGTTCACATTAAAACTTTTTTTAATTATTCAACCTAGCCATTACAAATATAAGTGACACAAACAATCATAATCTTATACTGCTGACAATAAAACCCAAAAAATGTTCCAACATTCGTTTTCTGTGTAACCTTATTCTTATATTGTGTTACATTGCTATACTGAGGTTACTTTACAGATTGGTAAAAAATCTATGTATCCTTCTCTCCTCCTCTCTCATTTCCCTTCTCTCATTTCTCTCCTCTCCTCTCCTCCCTCTCTCCTCTCCTCTCCTCTCCTCTCTTCTCTTCTCTTCTCTTCTCTTCTCTTCTCTTCTCTTCTCTTCTCTTCTCTTCTCTTCTCTTCTCTTCTCTTCTCCATTATTAGAACTGACCCTTACGGAATACACCAGTCTGTAATGACAGACGAAACTAATGCCATTCATCATTTGCTTTGCTTTGGCACTTATTTAACCTCACAGTTCTCTCTCACACTCACACACACTTTAGTCAAGGCAAACAGAGAAGATTGGATGATGAACTCACACCAATATAAAGACACACATATCCTTTTAAAGCACATATTAAACATGCATCCCCACAGATCTTGCCTTAAGTACTGAGGTCTCCCTGCTCAGTAGAGCGTCTGTATGCATGTGTGTTTCTGTGTGTGTGTGTCTGTGTGGGTGTGTGCATGTGTGTGCGTGTGTTTGTGTTTGTGTGCATGCATTTATTCATGGTAAAATCAGGCCTGATAGCTGAAAATGTCACCACAGTTGTTTCCTCTGTGCTCCGCTAAAGATTTTTGATGACAACAGATGGACAACTGACTGTTAGTCTTCACTTTTTCATTTACTGTCTGAAACCTCATGCAAACTACACTTTGTGGCCTTCATGTCACCACAAGCCATATCTCCATATGAGCTATTGAGCGACCTTTTATTGATCACCACACAATGTATCTCACAAATCATCCTCTGTCGATCAATAGAGAAATCTCGTGGAAAATTCATGTTGAGAAACCTCGTTTGCTCACTGCTCACCGACTGAAAGGGGGATATTGAATGTTTAGTTGATTAATCGGGTAGTTTAAATTTGACCATTGCTAACAGTGGTCAGCATAAATCAAGATTCTGCCACTAGTGATTGAAATGAGCTGAGCTCTGCACACACAGCTGGTCAAAATAAATCAACATTTGTTTTGTTTGTTTTATTTTCATTGACAGTAATAACTGCATAGAATCTCACAAAGCCAAGGTCCTGTTTTGATGGATAATTCATATTTGATTGACTGAATATGATATGAGTATGTCTTCATCCAATCAATTTATATAAAATTTCTGGGCCAGTTTGGTTCTGGGCCAGTATGGTCCACTTCCAGGTTCTGTTGTTGATCTGATTGAATTGGTGATGAATGACTAATTTAAAATAAAATGTACAAATAAAGAGAAAACAAACTCATTATGCATGTGGCAATAATAACATGAATTGGAAAGATTGAAAGAGGTCTGAGTACTGCAAGGAAACCCTTATTTGACACATTTACCTAAGTGTGCATTGGTCAACACAGAAAATTGTATTGAATTGATATTCCTGTAATAGGATGTCTGAGTTTACCAAATGTATCCTCCACAATACAACAATTAGAATAATTTTATTTGCCCTTTTTAATTTTTCTGCTGATCGTCTGGTGACCAGTCTAGGGTGTACCCCGCCACTTGCTCAGTGACAGCTGGGATAGGATCCACTACCCCTGCAGGCCTGACTGAAGGATACGCAGTAATAAACGAATTAATTCCTCTGGCGCTGTTCAACTGAAGGCAGTGGTAGCACCCTGATAGGAGCAGGTTATACAGGAATCCTCATTATTGCTTTAATACTAAATCTGGGTTAGCTTGAGAGATATTTTTAAAATGTTCCAAGTCTTCTCTTTCTGGTACAACTTGAATAATAATAAAGTATGAGACCTAACCATTTTGATCCAAAAAATTCAATTTTGACATTCAACTTGGGAAGATCTGAAAGCAGTGGTTGGAGTACAGTGCAAGCCAAGCAAGATTAACTCGTGAGAGTGCAATGATTCTCCAACAATAGAGTTGTTGATACAGACAGATCTTAAGATATATGAATATAGTCTTTTTTTCATGACTGAAATGCTCTACTAAATAATGAGTAGTACAGATTTGAACATCTTTTTGAAGCAGTTGGTCAGCTGTTTCAGAGATTGACAGTTTTCATGTACCGAAGTGGGTTTCAGAGGCCAATTCAAATAAAAATAATTTTAAAAGATGAGATATTTGTCAAAACAAGTAGTATCAGCTTGTAACTAATATAAGAATATCTGGTCCAACTTAAATTTCAGTCCACCTCAAGTGAACTTAGCTGCTGTTGTCATCTTCAATCTACATGTCATCTCCATTGATATTGACTCATAGGATTTAGAAACATTAGTGTGTCTCTCAGTTTTGACGAATGGACAAAGTCCTCCAACCAAGCATGAAGATGATGTTTGAAGACACATACATCTCACCCCTGGGTTCAGGAAATGAAAGCACCTACTTCTTTTTTACATGGCAATAGCAAAACATGGTGTCCTATATACACACACACACACACACATACACACACACACAGACACACACACACACACACACACACACACACACACACACACACAAACACTGCGGCACAGGTATTTGTCAGTGAAGGGCATAAGACTGGTGTTTTAATTTGGAGAGTAGATAACTTGATTTTATCAGGACAGAGAGATGACAGACCAACACACAGAGAAAGAGGAGAATTTTAGGGATGGACAGACTGAAAGATATTGGAAGTGTAGATAGTACTATTCTAAAATGTATTCTTGAAAATAAATTCAAGACTTTTGCTGGATACAACATCAGACTATTACTTTATCTTTTTTGGATCACTAAGTCATTTTGATTTTAGGAGGCAATGCGTGTCCTAACAGTTTCATCTGTATGCATTGCTGTGAAGGACAGTGGTATCAGCGAAGATGGAGGGATGATGTTTGGAGGCAGAGGCGATGACCTGATGATAGATGGACAGATAAGTGACTAGATAGAAGGGGACAGAGACAGAGAGAGGGATAGGATGAGAGGATTAGAGGAGCAGAGGTGATGCTCTGTAGCTCTCGAACATGATACACTACAAATGCACATGGATCATTTGTATGAGCAAAAGGATACTGTCCTCCTGACCTGTGTGGTAAATGGACAGCCTTGCTCTATCACTTTACTGCTTTTATGGTACACAGATTGCTCTACAGTACTAATTTCTTCTTTCTCTTTCAAGATCATATTCAGACTCATTCTGTGATGTATTGGGTTGTGTTTGTCTGCTCTGGTCATTTCCCCCGGGTGCCGCCAGGGGGGCCATAGTGTTTATTTGTGCTGTGGCTTAGGCCATATCGTTGGTCTTCTTCTCCAGTGCGTCATTAAAGTACTTCTGGTTTGGCAACACGTTTCCACGGCTTTGCTTCCGTTATTTTTTGATAAGGTAAATCCCAACAGTATATGTACTCAAGCACACTCGCTTGGGAAATGTAATAAATTGGCGACGAGGATGATTCACCTGGTGGCTTGTAAGAACTAATATTGGCATTGCTAGCGGCTGTGCCAGCTGGTTGATGGTCAGCTGGGAAGATGGCGGGGATCATTGGTCATGTCGGGATTTTTGACGAAGTGACGGAGCAGTGGTCGACATATGTGGAGAGATTTGAACACTTTGTGCTCGCAAATGGCATAGAGGATGACAGGAAGCTTCCAGTACTTCTGAGTGTGATAGGACCGGTAATGTATGGATTGTTGTGCAGCTTGATTGCCCCAGAGAAACCAGGGGGGGGAAGTTATGATCAGGTTGTGGAAGTCCTACATGCCCATTTCTCCCCCAAACCCATCATGATAACCGAAAGATATCGCTTCCATAAACGTCATCAAGCAGAGGGCGAGTCAATTGCACATTTCATTGCGGATTTAAGAAACTGTCTGAACATTGTAAATTTGGGACTCACCTGCAACATGCACTTAGGAATAGGTTGGTCTGCGGCCTCAGCAGCGAGTCCATACAGGAGAGGCTATGAACAGAGACTGACCTCACCTATCAGAAAGCAGTGGAAATTGCCATATCTATAGATACAGTGGCAAGGGAGCCCCAGCAGCTTAGTAGCTCCCTGTAGGTCAATGCAGTTTCCTTCTCATCCATGCTGGGGAGGAAATGCACCAGATGTGGTAGGACAAACCATTCTGAAAGTGACTGCTTTTACAAGGACCTGAGTTGCCGCTGCTGTGGTAAGAAAGGCCACATCTCACGCACATGCAAAGAGAGCAGGCCAAGAAATAAAGCTGGAACCACAATTTGGGAGAGGATAGACATGGAGGGAAAATTCAAAGAGACAAGTAAATAAGCTTGCCACCAATGATAAGCCGAGTGACACAGATACCACTGATTCTGACGCAGATGTCGCCCTGCACATGGCAAATGTAGCCAATAGAGGAACACAGAGAGCAAACGTTGCACAGCAGGATAACCCAGCCTCTACAGTAATATGGGTCTGGCCAAAAGTCAAGGGACAGACAACCAAGATAGAACTAGACATGGGTGCAGCAGTATCCATTATCTCAGAGAATTCACAATTCTGCCATATTTGTCTGCGCCACACCCATATCTTGTTGAAAACAGACAGTGGTCAAGTCATCGCCCCAGTGGGGGTTGTGAAAGTTAGGGTGCAGATGAATAAACAAAGTGCACGGCTCCCCCTAAATGTGCTCAAAGGTAACACCCCCCACCCCATTCGGCCGTGAGTGGTTGAGAAGTGTGAGACTGAACTGGAGAGCAGTAGCATCAGCCAAATCCATTCATCACATGCGGAAAGATGACACCTTGAGAACTGTTCCAGACAGGCACTCTGAGGTGTTCATAGAATAACTGGGAACTTTAAAGGACTTTGAGGTATTGCTGACACTCAAGCTAGATCACCAGCTCAAGTTCTGTCAGGCACATGTTGTCCCTTATGTGCTCAGGCCCAAGGTGAGGAAAGAGCTGGACCACCTACAGCAGCTAGGAGTGATTTCCCCAGTGCAGTTCAGCGAATGGGCCACTCCCAACGTGCCAATCACAAAAAAGGGGGATGTACACATTTACAGGAATTTCAAAGTGACCATCATCCCTGCACTGTGTGCAGAACATTATCCTATTCCCAGGATAGAGGATCTGTTTGCCTCGCAAGCTGGGGGGAAGCACTTCAGCAAACTGGATCGATCGCATGCGTACCTGCAAGTGCAGTTCAGGAGAGCTCATGCAAATACCTCATCATCACAAAACATAAAGGATTAAACTGTTTTAACCAACTGCCTTTTGGCATTACATCAGCACCCCCCATCTTCCAGCGAGTCATGGATCAGTTACTTCAGGGGATTCACAATGTGTACTGTTTTCCAGAAGACATCCTGATAAGGGGACATAATGATGCTGATCACCTGAAAAACTTGGAGGCAATACTGAGTCGCTTGGGAAAATTTGGCCTCCATGTGAAGCAAGAAAAATGTGAGTTTTTCATAGACTCTCTGGAATACCTGGGGCATATAATGGATGCCACAGGCCTCCACAAATCCCCAGAAAAGCTCTTTCCTGGGTCTAATAAACTACTATGGTAGATTTGTCCCAAACATGGCGACCACACTCTGTTCCCTGCATGCATTATTACACAAGGGCGTACAATGGAAACGGACCCAGGAGTGTGTAAAATCATTCAGCACAGCAAAAGAACAGCTCCCCTCAGATGGAGTGCGCTCTCATTACGACGCCAAATTGCCACTCAGGTTGGCCTGCGATCCCTCGTCATATGGCGTGGGTGCAGTGATTTCCCATGTTATGCCTGGTGGTCAAGGGAGCGACAATGCCCTGACACCCTTTCACTCACGGAGAGATGAGCTCACCATGGTGCAGGGATGCCTTCTTCGGGGTAACTGGGTGATTATGCCCCCAAGACTGAGGCCGCAATTGCTGGAAGAGCGGCATGCAGGGCACCCCGAGGTAGTAAAAATGAAAACCATCGCTCCAAGTTATATCTGGTGGTCGGGGATTGATGCTCAGATTGAGCAGCAGGCTAAAGGCTGTGATTCAGGTCAGCGCAACTAGAAGACTCCCAGTCTCTCTCCAATGCACTGTTGGCCATGGCCAGGGACTCAGTGGCAGCAAATACATATGGCTCTTGTGGGCCCTTTCGAGGGGCATATGTTTCTGGTGGTAGTTGATGCCCACGCAAAGTGGCCAGAAGTACAGTTGATTGATTCCTACACGACTGCAAAGACCATTCAGGTTCTTAGGGGTCTTTTCAGCCGTCACGGAATGCCTGGAGTGTTAGTCATGGATAACGGCCCACAATTCACTTCAAGTGATTTTTCAGCTTTTCTGAAAACAAATGGCGTGAAACACATGCGCTCTGCACCATTTCACCCAGCCACAAATGGACACGTAGAATGTTTTGCGCAAACGATGAATCGCCGGTTGAAAGCGTCCAGGGAGTCAACCACGACCACAGTGCAACACAGGCTGGTTTCTTTTTTGCTCGGCTACAAAAGGCTGGTCATTTCCCCTGGGTGCCGCCAGGTGGGCCATAGTGTTTATTTGTTCTGTGTTTTAGGCTGTTTCGTCTTCCTCTTCAGTGCGTCATTAAAGTACTTCCGGTTTGTCAGTATATGACAAACAAGTATATTTGACAGTATATGTACTGAAGCACACTCGCTTGGGAAACGTAATACATTCCTACAAAGTGACAAACAAGTATGTTTGACAGTATATGTACTGAAGCACACTCGCTTGGGAAACGTAATACATTCCTACAAAGTGTTTTTAAAGATCGGAAGAGCG
>CAAKHD010013799.1:0-43005 GCA_901007705.1 Fistularia tabacaria | reverse complement strand
TGCTCTTCCGATCTCAGTATATGTACTGAAGCACACTCGCTTGGGAAACGTAATACATTCCTACAAAGTGACAAACAAGTATGTTTGACAGTATATGTACTGAAGCACACTCGCTTGGGAAACGTAATACATTCCTACAAAGTGTTTTTAAGGGGCTTGCTGGGAACTGGTGTTTCACCACTAAGAAAGTCAGGGTTCAGTTTACATGGTCAAATCCACAGCTAAAAGGGTGAGTACACAGTTTGGATTTTTTAGCTGAGAGAGGATACTGGACTTTTGATAATTTATAGCACATGTTTTGGACAACAGTGTGACAAGACACTGCAATTGGTCTCCAGACTATTCATGAATTTTGAGGCATACAACAAGCTGATATAACTGCAGTGTTCTGTAACCCATTGTTGGGCGCTCCAGACGGAACTAGACCCCGGCATTGGTCCTCCAGGCATTCCCACCTCTGCCTGTCCTCAGCTCATTCACTGGGTCCACTCTTCCAAATTCTCTGCCCATTCTGGTATCAGCTGAACTGCTGCCCTTATAAGCCATCACTTCTGGTGGCCGTCCATCCACAAGGACGTCAAGGACTACATCCTTGCTTGTCCTGCTTGCGTCCTCCAACCAATGCCGTCACTTCTCCAAATCCCGGTTAAGGACAGATTTCCCTTACTACTCATCTCCTCAGTTTTCTTCCATTCGGGGGGTCCACCATTTTTACGAAGTTGAATCTCTGAAACTCCTACCATCTTGTTCAGATCTGCCAGGGAGATGAATGGAAGGCCCCCATTGGACACTTTGAGTACCAGGACATGCCTTTTGGACTTTGCAATGCCCCAGCTGTGTTCCAAGCCCTGATAAAAGATGTACTCAGTGACTTTCTAAATGTCTTTGTATTTGTGTATTTTGATGATATTCTTATCTTCTCCAGGACCTTAGCTGACCACCAGAGGCTATTGGTTCTCCTGTGACTTTTGGAGAACCGTCTTTACGTCAAGGTCAAGAAGTGTGAGTTCCACAAGTCATCTCTAAATATACTTGGTTACATCCTAGAGATTTGCACGGATCCTGAAAAGTTGAAAGCAATCTTGAATTTGGCTGGTCCCACAAACGTGCAAACACCTCCAGAGGTTCTTGGGTTTTGCCAACTTTTACCACATACGAAATTACAGTCGGACGGTTTCCCCACTGACGGCTCTCACCTCCACCAAGACCACCTTCTCATGGTCTCCTGAAGCCCACTTTCTGGACCTGAAGAAGAAGTTCTCTCAAGCACCCATCGTTATCCAGCCCGACCCCCATAAACAATTTGTTCTTGAGGTTGATGCCTCTGAAACGGGGGCCGTTGCAGTCCTATCACAACACATGAACTCTGATGAGAAACTTCACCCTTGTGCCTTTTTCTACTGTAGGTTATCCCCAACCGAAAGGAATTACGATGTGGGGGATTGGGAACTCCTTGCTATAAAGATTGCATTGCAGGAGTGGCAGCATTGGTTGGAGGTTGACGAACGTCCTGTGCTAGTCTGGACAGTTCATAAGGATCTGGCTTACCTCCAGTCAGCTTTTCAAACAGCTCAACTGCTGGTCAAACACCCAGGAGATTCTATCTGACCTTGGACCTCAATTCACCTCCCAGTTTTGCCATGCACTTAACGCCAAAGTCTCTCTCACCTCAGACTTCTAACCCCAGTCCAACCCCAGTCCAGAAAGAGTGGATGAACCAGGAACTTGAGGCCACCCTCAGATGCCTCACGTCCACCAACTCTTCTGAATGGAGCCAGCTCCTTCCCTGGGTCGAGTATGCTCATAAATCACACGTTTCTGTTGCCACTGGCATGTCCCCCTTCCAAATGTCATTGGGCTACCAACAACCACTCTTCCCCATAACTGAGAAGAAGATTGCAGTTGCCTCAGTCCGCCATCATGTCCTGCAAACGCGTCTGGTCTGACGCCCTGGTCGCACTTCAGCTCACCTCTTGACAGAACCAACGCTTTGCTGACCGGAGACGAATCCAAGCCCCTGTCGACTCGCCTGTGCAGAAGGTTTGACTATCTTCTCGCTCCATCCCTTTAAAGTCTGTTTCCAGGAAAGTAGCCCCCAGGTTCATTGGGCCATGTGAAATAGAATCCGTAATCAGTCCAATTGCAGTCCGTCTCTGCCTGCCTGCTGGCCTCCACATCCATCCAACTTTCCACGTGTCCTTGCTAGCACCTTGTGCCCTCCTTCCGAACCACCTCCGCCCGCCCGGGACATTGGGGGGCACCCTGCATACACCGTCCGACGGATTCTTGACTCCTGTTGCTGAGGCAGGGGATGGTATTATCTGGCTGACTGGGATGGCATTGGCCCTGAGGTACGCTCTTGGGGGCCACCTTCCTTTTGGATCCGTCCCTGATTTTGGACTATCGCGCTTCCCTTCCAGCTTGTTCCACTGGATCGCCTGAGGGCGGTCGTTCAGGGGGAGGTGATGTTGGGTTCCGGCTGCCCGTTAAGAAGCAGCCCTGCAGGAGTGTAAACTCAACAGGTGTGGATCATCTAGCCTCGTCAGGCTGAAGATAAAAGGAGCCTGTTGCCAGACCATAGGAGCCAGATTGTGGGTTCCCAAGTCCTCCGTCTCATCGCAAGTTCTACTTGTTTAAATGTCTCAATTGTGCAGCGGTAAAAACTCACCAGTACAGCCAAAGACAGGTGGTTCTTCTTCCGTCTCCTCAGGAAGAACAAGTGCTGGTGTTCTTCCTTGACAAGACTGGAAGTGTTGGTGTTCCAGGACAGATCCTCCGAGATGTGGATCCCCAGGAACCTGAAACTGGAAACACGTTCAATGACCATCTCCTTGATGTGGATAGGGTCATGTGTGCCTCTTTTCTCCCTCCTGAAGTCCACAATGAGCTTGGTTTTGACAGTGTTGAGGGGGCAGGATTTTTTTGGGTGCACCACGTGGCCAGGTAATGTACATCTTCTCTGCCCGCATTCTTGTCGTCGTTGCTGATGAGACCTTACCATGGTATCGTCCGCAAACTTGATGATGGGAGTCAGATCTATGCACAGATATGCAGTTGTGAGTGAAGAACAAGTACAGGAAAGGGCTCAGCACACAGCCTTGTGGCACACCGGTGTCGAGTGTGATGGTTGTGGAGCAGGTGTGGCCTGACCTAACATACTGTGGTCCGTTTGTCAGAAAGTCCATAATCCAGTTGCAGAGGGAGGTGTTGATGCTCGGAACACCAAGTTTACTGATTAATTTGAAGGGGATGACCATGTTGAAAGCTGAACTGAAGTCAGCGAACAGCAATTGAGCATAGGTGTTGTGGGTGTCCAGGTGTGTGAGCACATGCTCCTGTTGCTGCGGTAGGCAAACTGGTGTGGGTCCAGTGTGGGTCGG
Source organism: Fistularia tabacaria (assembly GCA_901007705.1). Lineage (NCBI taxonomy): Eukaryota > Metazoa > Chordata > Actinopteri > Syngnathiformes > Fistulariidae > Fistularia > Fistularia tabacaria. Next base: position 39,625 of record CAAKHD010013799.1, on the reverse strand, counting down.
AGGGAGTCCTTCAGGTCTGCCAGGACCAGCCGCTCGAAGCACTTAGTCGGGCTGCAGTCCTTGAGACACGTCGGGTTGGACTGCTTCGACACTGGCACGATGGCTGTGGCATTGAAGTGTGTTAATAACTACCGGGGCAAGGGACAAGTTGAAGATGTGTGCCTAGCACATGCTCTGAGTAAACGTCCAGGGATGCTGTCAGAGCCAGCAGCCTTTCATGGGTTGATCTAGCTCAGCGCTGTGTAGGCAGTGAAGGAGAGTGCGGGTGGTTGTGGTCTTGGTTGCAGTGTCTTTGTCTCCATTGTTCCTCTCAAAGCGAGCATAGAAGTCATTAAGTTTGGTAAGAAAGTGGGTCTATGGCTGAGTTGATGGAATTGCTGGGCTTGTTGTCTGTTATGGCCTGGATGCCTTGCCACATCTTGGTATCATCCCAAGTCAAACAGCCAAAAAGTGTAAGGTACTGGAAATCCGTCGCTTCCTGCGAACTTTTGCCATTACAGCCAACATGAATGGGCCCAGTTCCTCCCCAGGCTGAACACTCCCACACAAACCGACAATGGCCAAACCCCATTCAAGTTAGACCTTTCTCGTTCCTACTGAATACTCCTTGTTGTGACCCCCTCTGCACTGCCACTGTAGGTCGCTGACTGGGTTTATGTTGTGCAGTGAACTACCAATGCCGCAGGGATGGAGCGCCTGGAATACCTTGTTAAGTGGGAGGGATATGGCCCAGGGGACCAGTTATGGGTCTGGAGATGAGAGATTTTGGACCTGCTGCGAGAGTTTCACCAATCCCAGCTTGCCTCGCCCTTGTCCTCTTGGGCGACAAAGGTGTTGGGGCCCATCACCCTCCAGAATGGTTCCTTGGGTAGGGAGATATCGCGGCCTTGTCAGGCTTCAGTGGGCTAACCATGCCCACTCACCACATCCCACATCCCGGTCTCTCACTGATCAGGATTAGGTTCAAATGCCCCAACTTGTCCTGTGTTTCACAAATTTAACTTCACCTGTTTTTTTTTATCCATTGAAAAGAACTTAAGTTGTCTAGTCTCATTGATGATAAGACTTCTTCCATTCCATTGATGTGTCTGCTCCCCGGGTTCCCGGTGTTCAGGACTTGCAGTCAGGTTTTTTTTTTTTCAAGTCAAAGGTGCCTATCTGCTGTTTAATGCCCTCGGGGCTGCCTTTGTAGAATCTCCAATAGATGTGAAGAATGGAACTACTCTTGGGGTCCGTACCTGACCAATGCTGCAGCAGCTGAGTGTTCCGTCACTCAATGTGCAGCTTGAAGGGAATTTCCCAGCCACTCAAGGAACATTCTTTGCTTGATTTTTGGTTGATGTGGTTCTACAACACAAACGCATTGTATGCAGACACATTGTGGTTGTTGCAAAAGACAACCATTTGCCATCTCCCGGCAATTTGCTGGGAAGTTTAGGTGGCAGTCAGCTTGTCCAGGTTGTCCGCTACGTTTTTATTTTTTTATATATAAAGTCCAGGATAATTATGTTTTTTTTTTTTTTTCTTTTTGGTGACACAGCTGAATCTTTAGTAAGCTCTCCAACAAGAAGAACGCTGATGTAAGCATCCAGGTATTCCTCATCACTGTAGGGGCATGTCATCGTGGCCTGTTTTTCATTCAGGGTTTGTCATGCAATTATGCTTTTTTTTTTTTTCAGTGACAATGGCGCAAAATATCAAAACATGTCTTGATGTCACTCACTCTCATGACAGCGAACGTTATTATTCCATGGGCCATTTTGATCATCTTTGCAGCACGCGCCCTGCCAAATAGGTCAGGAGATAATGAGCTCCTACAGATCTTACTACTTTTGGACTTGAGTCTTTTTGCAGGAGTGGGAGCAGCTTCATCACCATTAACCTCTTCATTGAACACATTCTCACTACCAATGGGTCAAGAGCCCTAACATATGGTCACGGTTCCCTTAGCAAAACCATGGAGCGTCATGTCATCATCAACATCTGCATCTTTATCTACACCTTACCTAAACAAAAATGGAGTTTGTATTTACCACATCTTTATGTTCTAAAGGATAAATCATGTTCCCCCACTAATACTGCACCTGAAAATAGACGCTTCTGTGGTGTGGGTTCATCGAAAAATGACGAGAATGGCGTGTCATTGTCTAACGCAGGCTTGAGAGTGTGAACGTGTAGCCTCATTAGACTCATCAAATGAGTCTGTGTCTTCTGGATGATACACCACATTGTCTTCCTCTTCATCTGCATTGCTATGCTGCTCTGTGTCCTCTGCCTCATTTTCACCAAAAATATAATCAAGAGCTTGGCTTACTTTATATCTTCTCATGTACACATGCTGCAAACTGGGGATGTGCACTCTGCAAGTCATCAACTCAATGCTGAAATGTCTGAACATGCCCTTATTCATTTATGTATTTGCAGGTAAGGTGAGAAATAGGCAAAGACAGAATCCCTCAAAGCTCACATTATCAGGGAGAAGAAGATTTGATTTTTTTTATAAAACAATTTATTTTACATGTGGAGACATGGTAACAGGAAATGAAATTCAACTCTAGCTGTTGTTGACTTGCTTTATCAGGTGCCCTGTAGACCCCATCGCTCTAAAAATTTGTTTGAATTCCCTGTGGCCTTGTGGAAAGCAAACTCCAAGTTCCGCCTTGCCATCACATTCCACTTCCACAATGCCACAGGATCCAGTTTAGGCCCAGAAAGCAATCAGTCCCCCCGAGTTAAATAAACAGCCAGTTTAGCTTCCTCAATAAGAAAGTTTAAAAGTTGGCATTTGAGTTAGTTGTTTTTGTTTTATTTGACACTGCAAATAAAAAACAGGGCCAGAGAAGGTGATGCCAAAGAGGTTGAAAACATTTAATGAGAGGCTGAAAAAATCAGCAAGTCTCCTACACTCTGCAAAAATATGAATTCAATTTTCAGAGAGCTCACAGAAAAGACACTTGTTTACAATGGAGGGATTTATCACAGACAAGAATGCAACGCTGCAATGGTGCCATGTAGGCTCCTCCACTGTAGGTCACTGGTCTGTTTTTTAAGGGGTGCCATGTACAGGGTTCTCCATTGGGGGGAGTGTCCACACACACACGCACACGCACACACTGCTCTGCCATGCAGGTGGCCTTTGTGTAAGGCTTTCATGCAATGTGAATAGAGATGCCTTCTCTCCATGTTGTGGAATGTTGATCTAACTTCGTCATTCGTCAGAAGGGGCCCGCTTAGGTCTTTAAAACCAGGGCTGAAGTGGAGGTTGGGGAAAGCATCTGTGGGGTTGGGTTTCTGTCGGTGTACAGGAGGAGGAGGTTCTTTTCTTTCGTGGACAGTTTCTGCCTCCACAGGTTCAAGCTTCTTTCTACCATCTGGGTAGAACAAAACTTTAGCAGAGAGCCAACTGCCTCAGCGCTATCAAGCACCGGCCCTGCTACCTCCACCAGCTGTTTTAAAATCACAGTCTTTGCATTGCACAGCCCTGCCATCAGTTCCAGTGTGGAACAGCAGCTTAGGTCCAGCCTGGCACCAATAACTAACAGCTCCATCAGCATACAGTGCAGGGACAGTTCTTTTTGGTCTGTGCCATTCTAATACAGAATAAGATTTTATAAGACCAGAGTAAAAATTAGGTCCCCTACTAAGCCTTATTAATCTAAAATCAGTAAGAAAATGCGCAGGATCCAGGTTATTGATGCACCTGAGAATTTGCGTCAAAGGTTCTCAAGAAGAGGAAGCCCACTCTTGCACTGGATGAAGCCCATTCCCAACATCAGTCCACCTTGCTGTCTTCATCTCTGAGTCTCGAGAATAAATAATACATCAACACGCTTCATATTGAGTGTTTCATAGACAAAAGTCATTTTCCTATCCTCTCAGGCATTGTAAAGATTTAAGGATCCAATGTTGAAAGTGACCATGTGAAGAAAGAGATTTTAGAACTATGATTAAAAAACAGCCAATTAGAAAAAGGCAGAGCGATGATGGGGGTTCTCTTCCGCAACATACTAGTGACACCACCTTCCCGTTCCCAGACAGCTCTCTACACTGGAACTCGTCCCTAATGAATGGAGGCAGGATGATCTTCGTGGGACGAACACCTCGCCGAACGCTCTGGTCACCAAGAGCCCGGACTCTACCAGCCGGCGAGCCTGCTCCAGATCTGTTTATCCATGTGGCAGATTTCACGGATCTGTGTTACATTAACTCTCCCACGGCCAAAGCCACCTCCTCCATGCTGCACGGAGAGCCCACCTTGATGCCATGCTCCCACGTTAGCTTAGCGAAGCCACTGGCGTTAGCCAAAAAGGCTGAATATACCGACTGGCCAGACAACGCCTGCAAAAAAAAAAAAAAAAAACAAAAAAAAACACACAATTATACCACTAATACAACTATATTGCACCACACAAGACAAAAAGAGTGGTACAAAATAAGCACTGTCTCTTAAGATATGGTCGCTCGCTCTGGAACCCGCACTTCCGGTCTCCAGGAAGAGGAAGAAGAAGAATTCCTTTATTAGTTGGAAAAGGAGCTGGCTTTCAGTGATTTGGCTCACAGTGTGCATATGATTTCAGTTTTGGCTCTAATTATTGTTTTATAATCATATTATTGTAACTTAGTTGAACCTGACCAGAACAACACAAAGGTCATAATTTTTTCAACATCATTTGATGATTTTGTGATATTGATTTTGTTTTTGTTTAATTTTGTTTCTATTCCGCTAACCCAGGACTGCACATCAACATATAACTACAACCTCTTCATCATGTCAGTGGATGACACAACTGTGGTAGGTCTCATCAACAAGACTGCCAGGAGCAAGGTGAGCAGCCTTGCTATTAGGTGCTATGCAAACAATTCTCAAACAAAGGAGATTGTTGTAGATTTCAGAATAGAGTACATCTAGCAAACTTTTCCAATGGTGTTTGTGGTGGAGAGGGTGACCAACTTCAAAGTTCTGGGTGTGCACATGTCAGAGGACCTCTCCTTGACCAAAAAGACTGCGTCCTGGCCAAGGAAGCCCATCAGCATCGCTACTTCCACTGCAAACTGAGACAAGCCAGAGGCCCACGCTCCATCATGTGCACCTTCTACAAGGGAAATATTGAGAGCATTCTGACCAGCTGTACCAAAGCATGGTATGATGCCTGTTCTGCATCTTGCCATAAGACCTTCCAGTGTATAGTGAGACCAACAAAGAAGAATGTTAGTGCTCCTCTTCTTTCCCTCCAGGTGTAATCTACAGGACCTATGATCCCCACCCACGTCACAGCTTTCGTAGTCTGCTGCCATCACTGAGGACACTGCCAGGTTTCTGGGCCAGGACAAGTAGACTCAAAGACAGTTTCATCCACCAGGTTGTCAGGAGGCTCAACTCCCTTCCAGCTTTGCCCCCTCTACTCAGCGCCCCCGACACCAGTCACAACCACAGTGACTGCTGCTGCTTTAAATACTGTGCACTTAACTTTCTGGTCTTTGTCTTAACCTTGTTCTTTTTCATATCTTTAATCTTACTACCACCTGAGACTTAAAGCAAAGCATTTTCAGTCCCCTGTATGTGTCCCAGTTTTGAAAATTAAGTTGACTTGACTTGTTTGAATAGAGGTTTCTGAAAAAGTCAAAAAAGCCTTGATGGGATAAGCAAATATGTTTGTTTTTGTTTTTTGTGAATTTACAACTTACAATGGGTTGGTGCTGACCCTAACACAAAAGGAGGGTTTTAAGCAATGTTCAGCCTGTCAACAGTGTGAATCTAATCACGTCAACACTTATCTGGGTGTAAAAAGGAAAACAAACAAACAACCATTTCAGAGAGTGGACGCAGACACATGAATAGTCTGAATTTGCCTGAGATAACTTACAGATAACCTTGGATAAGAAAGAAATTGTACTGTTCGTTCAGATATAAAATCTGAAATACCAAAATTATTTTAAGCATTTATCTCAATTTAAAAGGGTTAGGCACTATGATAATATCACTGATGAGGGATTTCTCTGAGGTACATACAGGGACTATCTCAAAAATTAGAATATCATGATGAATACATGTTCAGTATTATTCATTATACATTTCAGGAAGCAAAACTCATATTATATACTTTTACGACTCATAGAGTGAAATATTTCAAGCGTTATTTCTTTAAATTCAGTTGAGTATTGTTTACAGATTATGTAACCAAAAATACAGCTTCTCAGAAATAATCATATTAAATATGTTCAATAAAAATAATAATATTTCAAAAATGTGAGTGGTATGAGTGGCATGTTTATTTCTGTGCTCTCAATCCTTGGTTGGGCCTCCTTTATGCATGAATTCTGCATCAATGCATCACGGCAGGGAGGCATCAGCTTGTGGCATTGCTCAGGCGCTATGGAGGACGAGGTTGTTTTGATGCCTTCATTTCATCTAGATTGTTGAGGTCTCTGATCTTCCTCCTGAAAATAACCCACAGATTGTCTTTGGGGTTCAGGTCAGGCCAATAAAGCACAGTAACAACATGGTCATTAATCAGCTTTTGCTACCTTTGACAGCGTGGGCAGGTGCCAAGACCTTCTGGAAAAATAAATCATCTCCATCAAGCTTGTCAGCAGAAGGAAGCATGAAGTGCCTGAAAATGTCCTGGTAGAGGGCTGCTTTGACTTTGAGCTTCAGAAAACAAACTGGACCAACACACATGACACAGCAGCCCAAACCATAACTGACTGTGCAAACATCACACTGAACTTCAAGCAATGTTGATTCTGTGCCTCACCACTCTTCCTCTGGACTCTTGGATCTTGATTTCCAGCAGATATAAAACATTTATCTTCTACAAAATAGAGGACTTTGGAACCCTGAACAACAGTCCAGTTAAGAAGCAAGATACCTTTGATGTTGTTGCTGGTTCAGGAGTGGCTTGACACGAGGAATGCAACATTTCTATGGGAATTGTCTGTGGGTAGTGGTTCTTGATGCACTGACTCCAGCCTTAGTCCACTCCCTGTGAATCTACCCCAAATTCTTGAATGGAATTTGCTTGGCAATCCTCTCAAGGCCGTAGTTATCCCTTTTCCTACCACACTTTTTCCGTCCTTTCAACTTTTGAACAGCTTCTTTAGCAATGACCAATGGAGGGTATCAATATCTTCCGGACAGCTGACAAATCAACAGTGTTCCCCATGACTGCATAGCTTACTGACCTGGACTGAAGACTTTTAACTTTGTATCTGGTCTCTCTGACCACAATTTTACTCTGTAACATATCTTTTGTGGCTTTTTCTGTTTTAAGCTGTGACCACAGTTCGTGCCTAGAGCTTTTATTTTGAAGCCTCCACAGGAGGCGGAAGAGTGGAGGCGGGGCAGTTTTTAGAGAAGAGTGAGGAAAGAGGGAAAAATAAAAGAGGAGTTGAAAAGAATTTACCCGAAGGATGCTGATGTCTCCGCGCTTATTATTTATGGTCGCATGCAAGTTTGGCGACTTTTATTAACCCTCGGTTACATTGGTGGCAGCGGTGGGATCACGTGCCCACATTCAGAGAAGAAGAAGAAGTTCATTCCCGTAGGAAAGTTCGGGAAGTAGTGAGTTTACCCGTTGGCGTCGGCTAGCGAACAGCGGACTTGACAGCGTAAAGCAGGCTTGGCGGTGCACAAGGATTATAATTGCCCTCCCCGATCCAAGCAAGATGTTTAGAGGTGACGAGGACCCGCTTGACTGTGATTATAAGGAGCGCTGGAGAGGACCACCACTCTACAGCAACGTGAGGATCGAGCTACCGTTGCTGTTTTCCGGGTAGGAAAAACAAAGTTTCCCCTGCTGGGCCAGACATTATGAAGTAGCAGTGATGGCGCTGGTTGGTGACACCGATGGCAAACTGGAATACGAATTGGTGAGGATTTTACCGACATGGCTGACAAAAGCAGCTTTCCTTCTATGGGATAGCTTGCCAGCAGTCACCCTGGAGGACTATGACCAGATAAAGGAGAAACTACTAGAGGCTTTTGGTCAGAAACAGTTCCTTGACCATTTCAGAGTGAGCCTCTCCACCCGTCCACGTGCTCCCGGAGAGAGCCTAGAACTATATGCGGCTCAAATATGTAAAGTAGTCCAGAAGCCATTCCCTAGTTATGGGAATATAGCGCAGAAGGAGGAGAAATTTCGCAGGTTTCTGGCTGGACTGGACCCACGGCTGCGAGCTAAATGTCACGAGCAGGGAGCTACGGATTTGGAGGAGGCCCTGGCCATTGCTGGCCGGTGCGAGATGGCCAGAGAGGCCTTAAAAATGGACTATATTAGCATTCCGCCACGTCAGCCCTCCGCTGAATGCGGCGCTGCGGCCATGGTGCACTCTAATTCGGACGGAAGCAGCTTTTACCGAACTGTGGACAAGCTTGCTATGGACATGAGAGAAATGCGAATGGAACTTAGGCAACTAACTGAGGAAAACAACCGACTGAGAGCCAACCACTGGAGAGATGAGAGGAAACTCCCTAACCCTATACGAGGGGGCAAGTGCCAATGTACTTGTGGGTAACAGGGCTGTCCGTCTCGACCCTGGGGGGAACAGCGAGGACGTTCACCTGACCGTGGATGGCATGAGCGGAGAAACGAAGGCGGGCACGGTGAAAAACAGGACTACAGGACCCCCTACAATAATAGAGCCTACTCCCCAAACTGGCGAGGTCTCCGACCCTCCGACGATGACCCTCCGAGGCGGCGGGAGGTGCGTTTTCTGTCACCCAAGAAGGAAGACCCAGTGTACCATTCAGGAAAAGACATGTAGCTGATGTTGCGGCCCAAACATCAGCTACAGAGCCTATGGGCAGTCTGGAGGACATAGCGTCAGCAAATAATTTCATGATCCGGACCAAGACAGAGCAGCCGACGTCATAAGTGAGGGGATGCATTGAAGGGATGGAAGTCGATATATTGGTCGATGCTGGAGCAACGGAGTCATTTATCAGTGACAATTTCCACATGTCTGTTCCAGCTCTACAAAAGCAACCCCTAAGCGCAGACTTTATTGTTGCACGAGCAGTGAATGGGCAGATACTCGACACCCTGGGAGCCATAACCGCTATTCTGCATCTGGGGAAGTCGTCCCAACAGCAGGTTTTCCATGTCATCAGGGGGGCCACACAAATAGCTCTGCTGGGCCTAGATTTCCTCACCTCTAACCATGCCCTCCTGGATTACGCCCATGGCAAGCATGCATTTATGGGACATGGTACTTCCACTGTTGAGTGGCAAGGACCTGATCCCCGAGAGCTGTAATGTCTCCATCACCACCGACACAATACTCCCCCCGCTCTGCGAGGCGCTGGTGCCCGTGCAGGTATCCCCACCCGGGCTCACTGATAGGCTCCCCGACTTCGTGGGCTACCTATCACCCACCCTCAAGAGCAATCATGATTTTGTCATCACACACACCGTGACATCGGTGAAAGGTGGGGTTTCCAAAGCACGAGTGTTGAATCCTACAAGCCAAGAAATTGTGATGAGAGAAGGTATGCACTTGGGGGAATTGTTCGTTGTGGATGAGTCCGATATGGTGTCGCTCCCACAAGTTCCGACGGAGATCGTCTCTGCCTGCCCGCTCAGTAATGTGCCCACTATGTCCTTGAAGGAGTCGCCAGCTAGTCAGCGGCAGAAAGAGCAACTGACTGCATTGTTGGTAGAATACCAGGGGATATTCAGCGCATCTGAAGGAGGAACTGGCAAGTGCACCCTTATCCAACACCACATCAACACCAGGGGGCATCCTCCCCTACGGCAGCGCGTCAACCGAACCTCGCCTGAAAAGAGGGAGGAGATAGACAGACAGACAGGTGGCCACCTTGCTAAAGGAGGGAGTAATTGAGGACAGCTGCAGCCCCCAGGCCTCGCCGGTTGTCTTGTAAGGAAGAAGAACGGTAAGTGGATGTTTTGCCTTGATTATCATTGCCTGAACAGTATAACGGTGAAAGACTGTCACCCCCTACCCAGAATTGACGAGACCCTGGACGCACTGGCGGGCTCCTGGTGGTTCAGCATGTTGGACTTCTCTAATGGCTACTGGCAGATCCAGGTTGCCGAAGAAGACAGGGAGAAAACTGCCTTCACAACGGGCCGAGGTCTCTACCAATTGTGGTCGATGCCAATGGGCTTCACTAATGCACCCGCAACATTCCAGCGCATGATGGAGCTAGTGCTCAGGGAGCGTTCCTGGCAGGTGTGTATGGTGTACCTCGATGACGTCCTGATATATAGCCCCACCTTTGAGGACCATCTCTCCAGTCTGCGCGAGGTTTTCTCTAGGATCCAGGCAGTGGGTCTCAAGCTGAATGCTAAAAAGTGCCACCGAGCTCAAGATCATGTGGTGTTCCTAGGGCATGTTGTTTCTCGCCAAGGCTAACAGCCTGACCCCGAAACACGAACAAAGTCAGAACATGGCCCACGCCACGGAATCCAACCGAAATGAGGGCATTTATGGGCCTGTGCTCTTTCTACAGACGCTTTGTTAAGGACTTTGCCATGCGTCCCACTCCTCCGCACCGCCTCACCTGCAAGGACACACCCTTCAAATGGATGACTGAATGTGACACGGCCTTCAAATACCTGAAAGAGGTGCTTTCATCTGCCCCAGTCGTCACCATACCGGACTTCACCATCCCCTTTAAGGTGTACACTGATGCCTCCATGGAAGCAGTTGGGGCTGTGTTGGCTCCGGACCGAGACGGACACGAGCGAGTGGTGGTATATGCTAGCCAATCCCTCACTTCCCGAGAGAAACGTTGGTCCACCTTTGACATAGAGCTGTGGGCTATAGTGTGGGCTGTGCGCCAATTCAGGCATTACATTGCTTCAGCAGCCTTTGCCATCATCTTGGACCACAAGCCTCTTCTCGGCCAACGCGGCATGTCTATTGACAAGGATCCTGCAGGCCATAGAGCAAGGTGGATATTGGAGCTGGACCCATTTAACTGGATTATCAAGCACAAGGACGGGCATCGGCATTGTAATGCTGATGCGCTCTCACGACGGCCGCGAGACCCTGAGGCCGGTGGGGTCACCTAACCCGAGATGACCACCCATGTGAATGCCACAGGCTCTGACGAAGAGCCAGGTGTTACCCACACCGACACTCAGCTGGTTCAACCTCCCGCTGTATACTCCCCTGCCTCGGACTTCACCATCACAGGACAGCGTGTAGTGGTGGACAGTGAAATGCAGGACTTGTCTGTCCTGCAGGCACTCTCCCATGATGACACTGACATTAGGGCGTTAAAACAGGTTGATCCAGATGTTAAGCAGGTGTTGGACTGGCTTGAAGGCGGTGGTTCTCGGCCCCCTAAGGGCCAGATGAGAGGTAGCTCTTGGTGCGAAAATTATGGACTGAATTCCCTTGCGTCTCGGTGGTTAATGGTCTTCTCTACAGGACAGTGAACTCTCCCCTCACAGACGAGGCTCTGTCAAGTTGTCGTGCCCTCCTCACTTGTCCCTGATGTGTTGCAGCACCTGCATGGGGATGCTGTGTCGGCACATTTCTCAGTGGAACGAGTGTGGGAACGTGCAAGACAATCTTGTTACTGGCCCTTCATGGTTAGGTATAGTCAACAGTGGTGTGAACAGTGTATTCCATATCAGACCCGCCGGGCTGGGGTGCCTAACAATCGTGCACTGATGGGGGGCGTCCATGGACGGGAAGCTCGCATTCCGTTAGATGTGTTGGTGCCGTCTCTGTTCGTGCATTTAAACTTGCCTCCTTCTCATGCTGACTTTGTTTCTTCCCTTGCAGTTAGGTTAGAGACAGCTTTTGCTGGCGCGAGGCAAGGTGGCACCGAAGCCCATGAAAAGCAAAAACTGGTCCATGACATATCGGTCCGCCATCATCCCTTCGTGTTAGGGGACCTGGTGTGGCTGCGTAACCCAACGGAAGACCGTGTGAAACTTGCTCCGCACTGGAAAGGGCCATACCGGATAATGTCTGTGTTGGGATCTCGAGGGGAACTTGGACTCACTTACCATATCACCAGCCCTTTGAACCTTGATGGGCGGGGGCAGGTGGTCCATCATGACAGACTGAAACCGTACACCCTACCAGGACCTACTGGTTCTGGTTCAGATGGACTCCCAACTTCTCCTGTTCATGCTCCCTTGCTGCCAGACGAGGAGTCGCCAGAGGAGGACTGTGAGGCTGGGGAGCCGCTAGCCCTGGATGGTATTGTACCTGTCCAGGTCCCAGACTCCGGTGGGCCACCACAGACTATTTCTCATTCGGAGAGAACTGTGTGACCACTAGTTCACTTGAAGGACTTTGTCATGTTTGGTTAGTTCATGTACATTAAATTGGGATATTTTAAGGTGAATGCGGAACCATGCTGTGTTTTGGGGGCTGCGGGTCGATGTTGCGTGGGTAGATCTGGGGTTTCCGTCACGGTTGGGTCGGTGTATGCGTGTTTTGTTATTGTTCTATTGTTACACTGGTTTTGTTACAGTTTGGAAACGGGGACGTTTCCTTTTTGGGGGTGGAGAGGTATGTAACATATCTTTCGTGCCTTTTTCTGTTTTAAGCTGTGACCACAGCTCGTGCCTAGAGTTTTTATTTGATGCCTCCACAGGAAGCGGAAGAGTGGAGGCGGGGCAGTTTTTAGAGAAGAGTGAGGAAAGAGGGAAAAATAAAAGAGGAGTTGAAAAGAATTTACCCGAAGGATGCTGATGTCTCCGCGCTTATTGTTTATGATCGCACGCAGGTTTGGCGACTTTCATTAACCCTCGGTTACAATTCTTTCTCAAAGAAAAATTAAGAGGCAGCCTTCATCCACATTTAACAAAGAGAGGGTCTATGATTTCATACCAAAACATGCCCAACAAAATTTGAGTAATGAAATCAGGCAACTAAATTGGTCTGAGATATTGGAAAACAGTGATTTTTGAGAGCAGCTCCAAAATGTTTATCAAAATTGTCAATGAAACTTGAATGAAGCTAGTTTTACTAGAAAGGGTAAATCCAAACAACATAAAGGGAATCTTCCCTGGCTCTCCGATGACACTTAAAAAAAGTTAATGAAACAGAGAGACATCGCTCTGGAAAAATCTCTAAAAACAGGAATTGCAAATTATCGTCAGATCTTCACATCGCACAGAAACAAACTTGTTAAGCAGTTGTGCAAGAACAAAGCCAATTTCTTCCTGGATGTAATACAAGGTGCTAAGGGAAGTGAAAATTTGATTTGGAAAAATGTAAATAAACTTATGCGGAAAAACAAAGAGGATAATCCTTCACAAAACACATACAGCTTACAGAGATACTTTTGGTATCTCTAGTAATTTCATTAAGATTCAGAAAGAGGCTTTTGCAAGTCCAATTGCTCATTTGATAAATACATCCCTAAAACAAGCAATACTGCCATAAATTGAAAGGTAGCCAGGGTTATTCCTGTGTTCAAGGCAGGAAACAAAACAAAACCGGAAAATTACCATCCAATAGGTCGGTATCTTGCCAGTTATCTCCAAAATAGCTGAAAAATGGGTTGCTGCACAACTAATAGAACATCTCAATAGTAGTGAAACACCTCTGTATCCCATGCAGTTTGGGTTCAGGAGGCATCACTCCACAGAGACAGCCACTTGTTACTTTCTTGAAAATGTAAAAGTATGTAAGATCAGAGTGCCTTTGTCGGTGCTGTATTCCTCGACCTAAAATGTTTGTTTGACACCTTAAATCATGATGTTCTTTTAGCCAAATTATCCAGCTTTAATTTCTCTGAAAGTGTTCTCTGCTGGATGAACACATATCTATGTGGCAGTACAAATAGATAATGTCCAGTGTTCGTTTCTCAATTGTTCTGCTGGAGTCCCACAGGGCTCAATATTGGGACCAACTTTGTTTAGCCTCTATACCAATAATCTGCCCAATGCATGTAAAAATGTTAAAATGCAGTTATATGCAGATGATGCTGTATTGTATCATGCCAAAACAAAGGCTGAAACCGCTGCAATACGATGTGCAGTCATGGTACTTGTGTCCCATTGGCTCCAGAATTCTTGCCTCCACCTCAATACAAAGAAAACGGACTGCAGGTTTTGTCTCTCCACAGTCAGTAGGGGATGAACAACCATTAGTGATAGTTAATGGAGAGATATTAGATGTAGTCTAACAATTTAAGTATTCAGGAGTAAATTTTGATTCAAATTTAGACTTTAAACGGCATATTTAGAACATTTCACATATGATTAAGTTCAATTTGTCAAACTTTGAACACATAAAACCCTCTATAACTACAGAGTCAGCCTTGGCTGATATGCATGCAATGACTTTCAGCCAAATCTCTTGTTGTTTTACAACATGGTCTAACACACCAGAGACCAACTTGAAACCCATCAAGTCTCTCTTTAAGAAAACTTTAAAAGCTTTGGACAGAAAGCCTTTCGGTTATCACGACTGCAACATTGTGAATAAGTACAAAATTCTAGATTTTGAAAAGTTATCAGACGTTTTTGGATGCCTGCTTCATTTCCAGAGATTTAAATGGTCTTGCCCCTCCGCCATTAATGGATTTTATATTGAAAAAAAAACCCAAACAAACTGCAAACACCAGAGCACTGACGAGAGGAGACTGTATTGTTCAAAGGCGAAGGACTAAATTCAGTCAGATGGTCATGTCGATCAGAGGCACACAGTCATGGAACTCTCTGCCAGCTTATATCAGAAACAGTGGCTATTACTCCACCTTTAAAAAGGTTTGAAAAATCTGGTTGAAACACACCAATCATGCAGCCACCAGTAGACTATCACCATGTTCTCTTGGACGTTGTGTACGTTTGTGACTGTAACATGTAACTTTGTTACCTTTGTATTCTACTCTTCTGTAAATGTTTCTTTTTCCTGCATTAGGACAACAAATTTAATTTTGACTGCAAAGATGTGGCAGGTGAGAGTTCAGCCATACAGCATAGGATGGTGGTTTGTAGGATGACTCTGGTGACAAGGAAGATCAAGAGAACTAAGGCAGAGCAGAGGACAAAGTGGTGGAAGCTGAAAGGGGAGGAGTGTTGTATGGTTTTCAGGGAGGAGATGAGAAAGGCTCTTGGTGGTCAGGGAGAGCTTCCAGATGACTGGACAACTACAGCTAATTTGATCAGGGAGACAGGTAAGAGAGTACTTGGTGTGTCATCTGGAAGGAAAGTAGATAAGGAGACCTGGTGGTGGAATGAAGAAGTGCAGGAGTCTATCCAGAGAAAGCAGTCCGCAAAGAAGAAGTGGGACACTGAGGGGACAGAAGAGAGCAGACAGGGAGATGCAGTGTAAGGTAAATATAGCGGTAACAAAGGCAAAACTAAGGGCGTATGATGACTTGTGTGCTTGGTTGGACACTAAGGAGGGAGAGAATGATTTATACAGGTTGGCAAAACAGAGAGACAAAGACGGAAAAGATGAACAGCAGGTCCAGGTGATTAAGGATTGAGAGGGAAATGTATTAACAGATGCTAGAAGAGTGATGGGAAGATAGAAAGAGTACTTTGAAGAGCTGATGAATGAGGAAAATGAAAGCGAGGGAAGGGTAGAAGTGGTGAGTATTGTAGACCACAAAGTAGTGGAGATTAGTAACAGGATCTTAGAGAGAGAGAGAAGATGCCTGAGATATGGAGGAGTGTGATGGTGCCCATTTCTAAGAATAAGGGGGATGTGCAGAATTGCAGTAACTATAGAGGGATAAAATTGATGAGCCATACAATGAAGTTATGGGAAAAAGTAGTCGAAACTAGACAGAGCAGAAGTCAGCATTTGTGAGCAGCAGTATGGCTTCATGCCTAGAAAGAGTACCACAGATGCAGTATTTGCTTTGAGAATGCTAATAGAGAAGTACAGAGAAGGTCAGAGGGAGCTGCATTGCGCGTTTGTAGACCTAGAAAAAGCATATGACACGGTGCAGAGAGAAGAACTCTGGTTTTGTATGAGGAAGTCTGGAGTAGCAGAGAAGTATGTTAGACTGGTCCAGGACATGTATGCCAGCTGTGAGACAGTGGTGAGATGTGCTGTAGGTGAAACAGAAATTCATGGTGGAGGTAAGACTTCATCAGGGATCAGCTCTGAGCCCCTTCTTATTTGCAGCGGTGATGGACAGGCTGACCGATGAGGTTAGACAGGAATCTCCGTGGACCATGATGTTTGCAGATGACATTGTGATCTGTCGTGAGACCAGGGAACAGGTTAAGGAAAATCTTGAGGTGGAGTTTTGCTCTGGAAAGGAGATGAATGACGGTTAGTTGCAGTAAGACAGAATATATATGTGCAAATGAGAGGAACCCAGATGGAATGGTGAGACGACAGGTCGTGGAGATCAAGAAGTTATAGGATTTCAAGTCCTTTGGGTCAACAGTCCAGGAGATTGGAAGAAAAGAGGTAAAGACACGGGTTCAAGCAGGTTGGAATGGGTTGAGAAATGTTTCAGGGGTACTATGTGATAGAAGAATGTCAGCCAGAATGACAGGAAAGATGTACAAGACAGCGGTGAGACCAGCAACACTGTATGGTTTGGAGACAGCGGTACTGAAGAAAAGACAGGAGGCAGAGGTGGAGGTAGCAGAGATGAAGATGTTGAGGTTCTCTTTGGGAGTGACAAGGATGGAGAGGATCAGGAATGAGTCCATCAGAGGGACAGCACGTTAGATGTTTTGGATAAGGTCAGAGAAGCCAGACTGAGATGGTTGGGTCATGTACAGATGAGGGATAGGGACTATATTGGTAGACAGATGCTGGAATGGGAGACGCCAGGCAGGAGCTCTAGAGGAAGACTGAAGAGAAGATTTATGGATGTAGTGAGAGAGGATATGAAGGTAGTTGGCATGAGAGAGGAGGATACAACAAGCTACATCTGAATATTATACTTTACTATACTTTACCAATGAAAATACAGTGAAAAAAACAGGAGATATCTTCTCAAGGGCATAAAAGAAGCTGCTACTGATCAGAGATCAGTGGATCATAATAATGTTCCTGCTTCATCTTAGACAAACTGCATGAAAAACCATAGCAATCATCCAATTGCGTTGTCATTAATTCATGAATTTATATCTTCGCATCCTTTAATGACAAGAGAGGTTGATCTTAATATTTCTAAGGTGGAAGAAGACAACCAATTTAATATGAACATCAAGAGATGGCCCTCATGCCAACCATATTTCTTTAACAACCCAAGGCGATAGAGGATCCAGCTTGAGATGATACTGCTGATGATCCAGACGTATGCACTTTCTCTTGAGGTTTGTACATGTTTATCCAAGGAGTTTGGGAGTTTCTTTTTTTGAGGCCCATGTGGGTTTTTGCAGTGGCCACTAAATCGAGCAAGCCCTTGAGCTAGCAGTTAACTGTTGATGATTTGGGCTACCATGTCATGTGATGATGTTGGACCACTGTGTTTTCTGGAGCTCACAGTCAAAGCAGCCATCTGCCAGTAAATGTTACAGCTCTTCATATTTCCTCCTGCTGGCAAGCTTGATGGAGATGCTGATTCTATGAAAACACCAGATTGTCAATGAGTTTTGAGTGCACAGAGATGGACGTACTTTTCAGACAAAAATATATTTTTCTTGACGTTATGTGATATTCAAATTTTTTGAGACACTGAATTTTGCATTTCATTATCTGTAAGCCATAAAACTTCAAGAAATCAAGGGTTTAAATATAACACTTTATGTAATGAATCTATAAAATATGCGTTTCACTTCTTTAAATGAGTGATAAAATATTAAACTTTATCATGATATTCTTATTTTTTGAGATGTGCCTCTGAGCAGGTAAAAGGCTTGGATAAGATATTGCCGGTCATTAAACAGGCAATAGATCACTGCAGTCAACATGATAGAAGGCTTAGTGATGATGAAAAACTGCAATTCAAAAGTTATGACATTAAAGTTTGGAATCTGCTTGCCTTCAAAAGAGTCATAAAATATTCAGCCCCTGCCTCTTCCTGACAGTCTGGAACAACCAAGGAAGTTGGTGTCAGGTGGACATAGCTCCAACAGGGGGCACTAATTCACCATCATGCAGCCATGTCTCTGTTACGAACATTACATCCAGGTCCTGGAAGTCAAAAAAGTGAGAGGATTAAACTCTTCTTGGACAAAAAACAAACATTAATCAGAGCCATTCAGAGTTTTTTCTCCCCCTCATCAGCAGGCAGAGCTAAACAGATAATGCATTTTCCCCCAGAGACACACGAGGACTCCTGCCCCACCTCCCTTGAACCCTGCAGGATGACAGGGATCGAGCTCAATCAACTTTGGTAAGGCCAGGTAAACAGGAGTTATCCCACACTGCTGACAAAACAAATCGAGTTATTCGAAGCGGACACTATTTCCTCAACTATTATTCCTCCTAGTCAATCATGTTCATGTTCCAGAACTTTCTGGAAGCCTGCTCTGCCCCACCTAAAACCTCAGTACCATAACCAGCAATCATGACGTTTAGTTGTGAACCATAATATCGATTGTTTATACATCCGGAGGGTGGCGATAGTCCGCATCCGCCGTCAAACAGCTATTGAAGAAGAAGAAAGAAGAAGCAATCATAACAGTCTGCCTGAGATCAACACAAAAACTCTACACATCTGAACAAAACATGCCAAAAAGCTATTGGTGATCATATGCCAACAAAGCCCGGACTTCTAATACTCTTGAAAACACAGACAACACAGGAACAGGAACTGATAGACGGACGCTATGGTACCCGGTGCTGTCTTGCCATTGATCTGACAACACCTCCTAATTTTTGGTATATTTTTTTTCTATAAACTTTGACATAGAATCAATGTATTAAACTCAAGGTAATATTGAATAATTCCACAGTAAATACAGCAATCTATATTTTCTTTTGCAGATATTTGGAATTTTCATTCAGCTGCTTTAGATATATTTGGATAGAAACCAGACCAACCATTCATAACATTGCTTTCTTCTCATATCTATATATCCCTTGTTATACCTTGTTTTTGTAGTTGTTCTTCTGTCTATATTTCCTTAGTTGTAATTGAATTGAGGGTTTTATTGAATTGTTTTAGTCGGAAAGTGTGCCCAGGTGTTGGGATCTGGCTGCTCGTCAAACAGTAGCCGTGCAGGAGGATGAACTCCAACAGGTTCAGGTCGTCAAGCCTCGTTAGGCAGATTGTTGGTCTCCTGTTCGTCTCTCTTTGCAGGTTCCACGGCTCCTTGTAAATATATCCCTCTAATGCCTTACCACCCCAGAGTGTTCTTGTGTTTGGGTCAAATCCCTGCATTCATCATGACCCCAGGCTTTATGCCAAGAACTTTATTTCAACTTAGTAGGGAGGATGCATCTTGTGTTCAATCTCATTTTAAGTTGATTGCCCTGCCATTGAGTTACACTGAGTATCTTTCCATGTTCCCTTTGAATTTATTCTTGTTAGATCCCAGTGGATTTTATATCCTCACTCCTTTCTTTCTTTACTCCAGTGCAGGTGTGGGAGGAGGAGACTGAAAGTGCCATTTAGACCACTTTTCACTCACCTTTTTCATACGCACTTTGTTTTTTTACTTTTTGTTTGCATCAGTGAACGATTGATTTTTTTTTTTTTTGGTGTTTGAGCAAGGAGGTGTGCCCAGGCACTTGCCTGGAAGTGCCACCTAACCAGAATCATGGTCTCAGTTGAGGGAATATTGCTTGCTGTCAGCAAGTAAAGCTGTCATCTTTTGCAGTTAACCCCTTCCTTGAATGCTCTCAGGGAATCTGAACGCATCTCCTCTGTTAGGTTGGCTGTCAGAGTTATCAAGGAAATCTCAGATGCTCTTCCAACCTACCTGAAATGTTTCGTAACGGATTCCTGCCACGAGTCATTGAATGAAAACATCGACTCCAAGTTCAACTCGTTGACCATCCTTCTATGAATCTGGGAGTGGGAGGACAACAGTGACCTGCTACTGATGCCAAGCTTGAAGGAGTTTCAAGCTACAGGAAAAAAAGGCCCATGTAACTTGACAAGGTTTTTGATTTTCAACCACCTTTGCAAGTGAAGGTATCTAAGTTGTTCCAATTTCTTTGAACCAGACACCTCTCCAAAGGGGAGATGGCAAGGCCTGTACAAGCCATCACTGGAAAAATGGTCAGGTAACCTCCAGTGGAGGATTGTGCCATAGCCACAAACCGATACATAGTGCATTTCGAATCTGGGCTGACAGGAGACTGATTAAGACCATTTAAAGTGGAATTTGATTCATTTTCATTAATGTACAACCTGGAGGACTTCATTTATACTTGGGCAGTAGGAGATGTTTTGTGTCCTGTTGTCATTTTAAGTTTATCCCCCTACAACTGACAAGTTAAACTCAGTATCTTTACCTGTTCCGTTTGAATGCATTCCTGTCAAATCACAGTCATTGAAAAGTGATTTTCATCTGAAAATGTAACCTCCCTAAATTACAAAAAAACAGTATGCTATGGCATATAATACTGGTGATAAACAGGCTCTTTCTTGAAATGAATTTCAATGAGTGGTTGCATGCAGCTTATCCATTGTGTTCCACCATAAAGTTGGTCTCTGTCTTCCTGCTGTGTCCTCTAAATTGCTATGAAGGTGACCCGGGCTGACCTGCTGATGAATCTGAAATTTTTTGGTTAAAACTAACCGTCAGGGTAGGAACACTTTCAATTTTGGTGTGTGTGTGTGTGTATTTGTAAATATGTAATTGTGCATTATACATTTTTGTTCATTCCTTGTGTGTTTGTGCATATGTGAGAGTGTTCAGGCATGGCCATTGAACGCATAGGTTATCATAAGGTCACCACCTCAACTGCACAAAGGTGTGTTTACATGCCCTGTATGTGTTTGCTTCTTGGTCAGTGGAAGGAAGAGGTCTAATTAGAGCATTAACTAGATCTATTGAATAGAGTCCTGTGGTCATTAAGGGATCTAACACCACCCAGCCCCCTCCCTGTCTGCTTCCTCTTCCAGCATGGATGTAACTTAAACTTGCTTTCATACCTATGATGTGGACAATTTTCAATGGTGTGAAAGAGATACAGGCCCATCTCAAAAAATGTGAAAATCATTAAAAGTGACGTAAAAAAAAAAGAAAAGTCTGCTTTATTGTCAATTTCTCCGTATGTACTAGACATACAGAGGAATCAAAAAGACGTTTCTCACAATCCCATGGTGTCATTCACTTCAGAAACAAATCCCATATATTGTATAGAGTCATGATATAGAGGGGTAAATATTTCAAGCCTTAATTCTCGATATTTTGAAGATTATGGCTTACAGCATCTTCTGCTTATCCAGGGTCAGGTCTTTGGTGGCAGCACCTACTGCAGTGAGGCCCAGTCCACTCCCTCTCCCAGGCCACTTGGTCCAGCTCTTCCGGGGGAATCTCAAGGTGTTCATAGGCCAGCCGAGACAGTCTCTCCAGTGTGTCCTGGATCTTCCTTGGTGCCAAGAATACCTCACCAGGGAGGCAGCCAGGAGACATCCCGACCAGATGCCCGAGCCACCTTGTCTAACCCCTCTTGATGCAGAGGCTCGGAAGCGCTCTACTCTGAGCCGCTCTCAGAAGGCTGAATTCCTCACCCTATCTCTATGTGACCTTGCTCTTTTAGTCCCTACCCACAGGTTGTGACCATAGATTAAGGTGGGAATGTAAGTTAAGAGTAAGAGAAATTAACAGCTTCACTTTTTGGCTCCTTTTTCACCAAAGCAGACCAATACAGAGTCTGCATTACTATTGACGCTGCGTGGATCCACCTGTCAGGAGATTCTCTGTAATCTTGTTAGGGATTCATGCAGACCTTTTCCCATCACTGCCTCAAGTGGTTTAAGGTGTGACTCCATATTCACTCTTTTTCCATACAGATACTGCTTGAACTTCCCAAATCCATAAAGGACGGCTGAACGTTCATTTTTTATCTGTTCATGTCTTTGGTGTGTAGCAGTGAGAGACCTCGAGGCAAAGGCCACAGCCTGACCGTCCCACATTATGATAGCACCCAATCTCAAGGAACTAGCATCAACAGATGATATGGCATTTTTTTACATCATAAAACTTGAGCAAAGATGTAAAAGTCACCTGGATTAAGCCAAAGTTCTGTCCTTTCAAAACTTCAAGATCATCCTTGTGGCAAAACATAAACTCACATCACTCAACACAACCAGCCTGTTGAACTCACTCCTGATGAATTACTTTGAGTGGCTAATAAAAGAGCACATAATGCCCTGTCCGACCCCATCCAGTTTGCCCACTGGCCAAACCAAAGAGAGTGCAGCAGCAATTTCTTTGCAGCATGAGGAGAGCCCAACTGTACCCACCCATCCTCACTACATTCTGCAGAATCACCATAAAGAACATTTTAACCAGGCTCATTTTTGTGTGGTGCAGAGGCTGCAGTGTGTCTGCCTCTGATAGGAAGACTGACGAGATTGGTGAGGAAGTAGTGAAAATCACTGGGACCTCTCTGCCCTTCATTCAGGACATTGCACTGAAGTGCTGCATATCCCAAGTCAGAACCATTATTAGTGACGCCTCACATCCCCTCCATTGACTCCCTGCTGAGATCTGGAAAGAGGTTCTGCAGCACTTGGTGTTGCAATAGCTTTTACCCCCAGATCATCAGGCTGCTGAACTCAAAATGAAATATGAAATGATAATATTTTGCTGCAGTACAGTTTTGATATACTTGTATGTTAAATTCTGCACTTAACATCTGGCGACAAAATGTCTTTCAGTGTGCAGTGGTACACTGAATGATGATAAAGCCTATCTAAGTCCAAGTCTAAATTTTCTTCCAAGTCATATTTTCCAAAGTATATGATTTACATCCAATACAGGAGTAATTTGTAATTGTCATGTCTGCCACCAATTCGTTCAAACATCGTCCTCAGGGGATGCTGTTCTGTCTTAACTGCCTTGTTTAAGTCTTGGGGTCAATGCAGATTAATTTTTATTTTGGACAGTGACCTTACTGTTAACCTGGACAACTGGTTTGTCTTTGTTTTTCAGTGACACTAATTTTCTCTATTCATTCCTGTTATGTTTTGATTTTGTTCCTCAATGTAAGAAGAGCTTTTCTTAATGGATGGATGACAGGAGAAACAATGGGACCAATTTTACTGTAATGCATGCCTGGCACACATCCAAATCCTGTAAAGGCATCCTTGCATTCTGTCAGGATGTCTGCTTCAGTGTTTTTGGGTCCTTTGTCAAGTCAGATTTTATTTATAAAGTGCAAAATCACAGCACAGTTGTGTCATAATGCTTTACATGTATGTGTGGACCACACTCTTTAAAATGATTGAAAAGCTGCCTTTTATTGGGCAGAAACCCCAGAAAGATCCATGCTCAATATGTACAACCAATGTAGGAGGCACAAATGATCACATACTAATAAAAACAGTAGCACTCACAGTTACATAGTCTTAAATGACAAGATACATTAATAGGTTTAATATTCATAAAGTAAATAATGGTTGGCACCCGGTAGGACCGCTGCGGTAGATCAAGCCATACCCCTTTCGGACCTGTGAAATGAGAGAGCCCAGCGAATCAGGAGAAGATATGAGGCTACTAACATGGAAAGGATTAACAAAAGGATGTGAAGTGCCAACAGGATAAGAAACATTGGGGGGGATAAGAGAAATGCATCATGGGATATCCCTCTTCAGAGTAGGCTTAGGGCCGGAAACTAGGGGTTATCCTAGCCCCAACTTTGAACTTTTTCAAAAAGAAAGATTTTAGCCTATTCTTAAATAAAGGAAACATATCAGTTCCCCCACTCTTTTATGTTTTTTTTTTTTTTTATCAGTTCTGTCTGTGTGTTTCTCCACCTGAGATTGCAGGTAAATGGGCCCTGCGATGTGGAACTAAATCATTTGAGCTTTGTCCTGCCTAAGGGCACCACCTTATGGCAAGAGAATGTCACTAATTTGGAATGCGACTCGCAATGTTTGTATGATTTTATCTACTTGTTTAAACAATTTCGAATGGTAAAACATTGCAGTTTTCAACAGCACCATGCCTGGATGTGAGCTTTTGGCCATTTATTTTGACTACTTCTGTCAATTTTTGCTTTTCCACTTCCTGAGACACACCTTTGATGGCTTCAATAGCTCCAACACATATCTGCTTTTCTTATTTGCCATTCATTGACACTCCTTTCAGTCTTGTATCTGCTCTCTTTTTGTGTAAATGTTTTTAGCAAAGTGTCTTTTTAGGGGGGGCGGGGCATTATTTTGAAATAACTGGGATCATGTTTTAGGCCACAGCTATGACATTCATCTTTAGAAATGACAGCCTGATGTCTGGGCTTCTTTTAGTTTTCCCTTCACTGAGTTTGCTCAGTGTCACAGTTTCTTCATGCAAAGTTATCAAATGGCTCGGTGGGGCTTGATTAGCTTTGCAGATCTCTGTAGCTTTTGCTTAGTGACAAATCTGATTCTTTCAGTTGTCCTGTTTTGACCTGGTCATTTGTCACTACAAAAAATACAGTCTCTTATCAGTGATTCTGTAAGCTGCTCAAACTCACAGTCCTTTGACTTTTTTGAGATATGTCACATTTACAGGATTAGTTTCACCTCTTCCCTGCACTCCTCTGAAGAATGGGGGGCTAACATTGCAGAAACATCTCTTTTAAGACATTCAAATCATCTACATCATCAAGAGTCCGGGAAATTAAATAGCTTTATCCCCTCTTCTCTTCCCATATGCCAAGCAGTGCATTTTATTCAGACATTATAAAATGTCACACAGACTACAGATATAGTGCAGGCAGCAGCTTTTGTTCTTAGCCAAGATGGCAGCGCAGACACACGCAGCGGCTCGAGGCTGCTGGCTACCGATGTTTATTACTGTTTTTTTTTGCATTTTTCCTCGGTTCGATTTCTGTCGTGGACACACTAATCCAGGATGGAAGAACCGAACTGTTGGAGTTAGGAACAAACCCCGGACTCCACTCATTTCCAAAACCGGACTTCATCCCTGCTGAGCTGCAGGGTGCAACTGCAGCCCCCACCATTAGCCCACTGTGACCTATTAGACGAAGGACGGCACTGTAAAAAAAAACGGGGCAAGCGGAGCAGGCTGCGGGCTAAGCTACATGCTAACCCACACAGACCAGCTATGCCCAGTCCCCTCCTCGTAAACACCAGGTCACTCACCAACAAAACGGATGAGATTCGGCTGAGGACCATCTCAAGGACATTCGAGAACTGTGTGGCGTTCTTCACCGAGACCTGGCAGGACGACACCTGCCTCAGTGCCGTGGTGGAGCTAGCAGGGTGCTCTCTAATGCGTGCTGGCAGGACTGCAGCTTCAGGCAAGTCCAAGGGCGGGGGTTTGGTGCTTTACATTCACAACTTGTGGTACACAGCTACGAAAATTATAGTAGCATCCTGCTACCGTGAATTGGAATACCTTGCAGTGAAATGCAGACTGTTTAAAATGGTCAGAGAACTCAGCTCCATTATTACTGTAGCAGCTTATATACTACTGTAAGCTAACGCTAAGTTAGCACTGGAGGAGCTCTACTGCCTGATCAGGGACCAGATGGATGCGAATCCAGAGGCTTCACATAGAGTTGAAGGCTGTGCTCACCAAATTTCATAAATAAATAAAGTTTCCAACAAAGGATAATGATATATTGGATTAGGTATACTGCAACATTCCAGGGGCACACAAGGCTGCAGCAGCCCCCCACCTTGGAGTGTCAGATCACATCTCTGTAGAATTGATCCCTACCTACAAACCGTCCATCTGCAGGTCCAAACCCATCATCAGAACGATCCAGGTCTGGACTGAGGAAGCCTCCTCGGCCCTACAAGACTGCTTTGAACACACAAACTGGGGGATATTCAAAGAGGGTGCTGATCTTGAGGAATACACATAGGCTGTCTTGTCCTATGTTCATGTCTGCACCAACGCTGTCCCACCCACAAAGACAATCACTGTCTTTCCCAACCAAAAGCCGAGGATGGACAGGTCAGTTAGGCCCCTGCTCAAAGCCCGGGATGCCATCTATAGAGCAGTTGTAAGGCTGGCCTACAGCAGGGCCCGGAGGGATCTGAGAAAGGACATAAAGCTGGCAAAAAAAGGAACGGACAACGCATTGAGGACCATTTCAACAACAACGATCCACAGCACATGTGGAGAGGCATCAGGGCCAGCCACGACTCAAACCTTCCTGACCCCCTAAACAGCTTCTTTGTTCGCTTCGACTCGTCTAGCCGCAGAGAGGCTACACGTTTTCCTCAGCCAAAAATGCAGCACCAGCCTCTCATCCTAAAGCTGCATGAGGTGAGTTCTACCCAGAGGAAAACACCAACAGGGCCGCAGGATCAGATGGGTTGTCAGGCCGGACCCTGAAGTAATGCACAGAACAACAGGCAGGGGTCTTCTGAATATCTTCAATCTGTCCTTGCAACTGTCCATGGTCCCTGTCTGCCTCAAGTCCTCAACAATTGTGCCTGTGCTGAAAAGACCAACCGTCACCTGCCTCAATGATTCTGACATCCTGTCTCCCTAGCACCAGTAATCATGACGTGCTTCAAGAGGATCTTACTCAGACACATCAAGGACGTTATCCATGCTGGGCTGGATGGCCTACAGTTTGCCTACAGGGCGAACCGCTCCACAGAAGGTGCTGTCTCCCAAGCTCAGGATGCTGTTCGTGGACTTCAACTCCGCCTTCAACAACATCCTCCCAGACAAGTTGGCCATGAAGTTCTGCAACCTGGGTCTGCCTGCCTCCTTGTGTTTGTGGATCTACGACTTCCCCACCAACCGGCCTCAGGTGGTGAGAACTCCACATCTTCCCCTCGGATCCTGAACGCTGGCATGCCAAAAGGGACTGGGTTGCATACTTAGTCCGGTCCTCTTTACCCTCTTCACGCAAAACTGTCTTGCCATTCACCCCACAACAACGCCATCATCAAGTTTGCAAATGACACCACCATAGTGGGTCTCATATCAGACAACGAGACCAATTACAGTGAAGAGATCCAGCACCTAACTCAGTGGTGCTCCAAAAATAACCTCATCCTCAATACAAGCAAGACCGGGGAGATGGTTGTGGATTACCGGAGGTCCAGGAGAATGGCATACACTCCCCTCCATATAAATGGGGATACAGTGGAGTGCGTTGAAAGCTTAAGGTTCCTGGGCATCCACATCGCATCCGACCTGACCTGGACCGCCAACACCTCACACCTGGTGAAGAAAGCCCAGTAACAAATCTTCTTCCTCAGGAAGCTGAAGTGAGCTAGGCTCTCCTATCAGCTGCTCATTAACTTCCACAGATCAACAATCAAAGGCATCCTCATCATCTGGCCCAGGTGGTGAGAACAGCGATGGGCATTGTAGGCTGGCTTCTCCCAGATCTAAGCTCTACCTACGATGCCCGGATTGAGATTAAGGCCAGGAGCATTGCAACGGATCCCTCCAGCCCGAGCAACAGCCTGTTTGTGCCACTCTCATCAAGAAAGTAAAAGTAAGTAATAAAAGTAAAATTGCTGTAAAAGCAATCTCTCCCCCAAGTCATCCAGCTATGACACCCCATCCCCCGCCAGAGTACTCACACTCACACCTGAACCCCTACCTGTTCAGCCACACACTAACACTATGCTCCCCCTGCTGACAACCACTCCATCATCCACCCCCGAAGAGACTATCTCTCACCCAACACCTCCTTGCACCAAGCTACACTTTAAGCTCAGTCATAATCATGCCACCCTTCATGCCATCCGCACTTTGTATACAACTGTGCACTATGTATATAACTTGTCTGTCCATTTATTATTCCTGTACATTCTCCGAGCAGGGAGTTCTCACTGAAGAATTTCACTGTGCCTGCACAATGAATTAAAAACCTTGATTCCTTGATTTCTTGATTTCTTGGTGTGGTGAATGCCATCTAACAGAATAGAATAGAATAGAATAGAATAGAATAGAATAGAATAGAATAGAATAGAATAGAATAGAATAGAATAGAATTATTGTGAAGTGCAATACAATGAAATTGAAGTGCATCTTCTGTCTGTGTTGGTCACATACACGCTCACAGTCAGCCCACACATAGCTCTCACTTGAAAGTGCACACACACAAAGATAAAAAAACACACACAGTTCTGATAAATAGAAATAGTTGAATGTATATTAAACATTGGTCAAAATACAGGGGTAAAGGCACAGTGAAATACTGTCCAGCATTTACATGTTTGCTTGAATATTGTACACTGGGTTGGCAGTGATGTTGCACAGCAGCCTCAGGGGTTCACAAGCCAGTGCTCTCCTTGAGCTGCTCCCTAGCCCACATTTAAAGGCTTTCAGATTACCTTGTCTTTACAAGATGTCTACTTGCGTACTCCTACCTCCGCTCTTATAGGTTACCCTATGTTCCTGTCTTTTCTGGAAAAAAGTATTGACAACAGCCATTTCCATCCTTTTTGCAAAGTCTACCACCATTTGTCCCTCTATGTTCCTATCCTGGAAACCAAACCTGCCCATCACTTCTTCATCACCTCTATTGCATGCACCAACATGTCCGTTGAAGTCTGCCCCAATTACCACTCTCTCATTTCTGGAGATATGCTGCATCAATTCATCTAACTCATTCCAGAACCTCTCCTTCTCCTGTAACTCACATCCTAGCCGTGGGGTATAGCCACTAACAACATTGAGCATCACACCTTCAATTTCTAGTTTCAGGCTCATAAGTCTATCTGACATTCTTTTCACCTCCAGAACATTCCTAACAAACTCCTCCTTCAAGATAACTCCTACTCCATTTCTCTTCCTGTCAGTACCATGATAGTACAACTTAAAACCTGCTCCCAAGCTTCTAGCCTTACTCCCTTTCCATCTGGTCTCCTGGACACCCAGTATATCCACCTTCCTTCTCTGCATAATGTCAACCAGCTCTCTACTTTTTCCTGTCATTGTCCCAACATTCAAAGTCCCTACTCTCAGTTCCAGACTCTTGCCTCTTCTCTCTCTGCTTCTGAACACGCCTTCCTCCTCTCCTTCTTTGACCCACAGTAGCCCAATTTCCATTGGTACCCTGTTGGTTATCGGCACCAATGGCAGTCATTGTTAACCCGGGCCTCGACCGATCCGGTATGAAATTTTCAAGTTCAATTCGCATATTTGGTTTTGGCAAAAGTTTTACGCCGGGTGGCCTTCCTGACGCAACCCTCTGCATTTATCTGGGCTTGGGACCGGCTCAAGGTGACACTGGCCTGTGCCCCCCCGAGTCTGGCTCTAGGAGACACTGGCTTATGCCGCCCTGAAGCTGCATGAAGCCGGAGGTATATATGCGCCCCGGAAATCCATTGGTACTGTTGTTGTATGTTGGAATGGTGGTGCTCATTATTAAAGATAAACCCATCCAAGACTCCAAGGCTCCGTCATCGATCATTCTTTGCCGAGCACCACATTGGTGACTGATGTGATGCGGCCTCGAAGATACCAGAACCCGAGCAATGCACGCAAGTACCTGTGCGACATCATTGTCAAGTACCAGTGATTGCCCTGCCAGTGCTAAAATGGAGGCACCAGCCGCTGCATTCAGAACAAGCAGCTCAGCCAAACGGGGTGTCACAGGACCAAGAAGAGTGCAGATTTCCCGCTTCGCACCGAGAAGGAACAGGTCATCCCCAAGCCCGAGAAGGTGTGCGATTCTAGCCTGGCCATATCGCCTCATTTCACTCAGCCACCCCCACCAACCATGACAGTCTGGCTACCGGAATTCTGGCAGAGCGATCCAGCTGCCTGGTTTCACCAAGGAAGCCCTTTTCCACATGCTGAAATCCACCCCGACATCCACTGTGCACCAGCCCAGCAACCCGAACATTCTCGCCTCGAAGTCGTTGCACACGGGCGGAGGAGGTAGTAGTGCAGGAAGGTGGCCCTGCCCTCCTGTGTGACAGCTCTACAAGCCGTCCCCACCCAGTGGTTCTGGTTCCTGAATCATCTGCTCCGACTGAGCATTGGACTGGGGATGGAAGCCTGCGGTGAGAGAGACTTTAGCGTTGAGTGCAAGGCAAAACTGTTTCCAAACCTGAGTGGTAAATTGAAGTCGACGGTCAGATAGAATCTCCTAGGGGATGCAATGGAGACAGAAGACATGTTTGGCCAGCAGTTGAGCTGTTTGAAAAGCTGAGGGGAGTTTTCTGAGGGGAACGAGTTGACAGTCTTTAGAGAAATGGTCTATGTTGGTGAGAATGGTGGTCATACCTTTAGAGGGGCGAAGTCCATTGACGAAATCGATTGCAATATTTGACCAAGGTTTTTTCGGAATGGTTGAGGGAGTCCAGCGAGTGGTCGATGGAAGGACTTGTTTCGGGCACAAACAGGGCAGGCAAGGATGCAGTCTTTAACTTACTTGTTGATGGACACCTACAGAAGCAGCGGTTTATAAGGGCAACAGTTCGACTGATACCAGGATGGACAGAGAATTTGGAAGAGTTGCCCTATTGAATGAAATGAGGTCAGGCAGAGGTGGGGATTTACCTTCTGCTTGGAGGACCATTGCCGGGGTCTGGTTCCATCTGGAATGCCTGGTTGATGGCATCTTCAATGTCCCAGGAGAGACAGCCAACAATGCAGTCAGGTGGCAGGATGGGAGCTGAGTCCTCATTGGTGTCATCTGCCGAGAACTGGCGGGAAAGGGCTGGTTTTTGTTTGTTGGCAGTCGTTGTTTTGGGTACCTGGGCGAAACGAGTTGGAGAGGTTGAATCTGAAAAAGAAGAGACCAACGGGATTGACGTGAGTAGAGATGTTTAGCTAACTGCAGGTAAGCTAGATTCTTATGATCTGTCCAGACTAGCACAGAATTTTTGGCGCCCGCCGACCACAGCCGCCACTTCCTCCAAAGCAAGTTTGATAGCTAGGAGTTCCCAATCCCCCACATCATAATTCCTTTCGGTCGGGGATAACCTCCGGGAGAAAAAGGCACAAGGGTGAAGTTTCCCATCAGAGTTCATGCAATGCGATAGGACCGCACCAGCCCCCATTTCAGAGGCGTCAACCTCAAGAACAAATTGTTGGAAATTGGATTCAAATTGGGTATCGGGCTGGATAAGCATAGGTGCTTCAGGAGACCATGAGGTGGTCTTGGCCGAGAAGTAAAGACCATGAAGACCACCGAGAAGTAAAGTGAATTTCACAAGCCGTCTGTCGCTTTTCTCGGCCTTGGCATAGACACGATTCTTCAACAAATGGTAGAAAACCAAGCGGACATATTTCTGGTGGTCAGCTAGGGTCCTGGAGAAGATAATGGGGATCAATAAAGTATCATCTTATCATATCATCCAAGTAAACAAATACAAAAACGTTGAGAAAGTCATGGAGTACACCGTTAATCAAGGTTTGAAATGTGGCTGGGGCATTGCAAAGTCCGAAGAGCATGACTAGGTACTCGTGTCTGATGGGGGTCTTGAAGGCACTGGACAGGTGGGTCCGACCGACCTGCATTGGCTCTGGTCTGGAGTGGTAGACCTGTATTTGGAACAAGGGAAAGAGCTGGAAGGAGATGGATCATTAGGGCTTTTAACAACCTGTCCTCTAGTTCCTCCTTGCTTCTCTCCCACAGACAATTATCCAGGCAGAAAGCCAAGGATTCAAGTTCATCTAGGGTGTCGGGCTCCTCCAAGAGGGCTAGTTGGTCCTTCAAGGAGTCGTTGAGCATGATAAAAGGTGCTCTTAAGCACGGAGGGGTTCCATCCAGATGCAGCCGCAAACGTTCTAAATTCATTAAGAATTCAGAGACGGTTCTCTGACCCTGTTTAATCATCCAGAGGTTTCTGGACCAGGCGGGGTGATGTGAATCTCCGCCGAAGGTTTGCTTGAATTCCCCAATAAACTGTTTAAAAGGGCACCCAAAGCCGGGATGGTCCTGGAATCGGGCCTCAGCCCATCTCAAGGGTTGGTCAACGAGAAGTCCGAGGATGAACGAGATTTAAGCATCGTCGTTGGGAAAAAACTTTGTTGTACGACTAAAACCAGAATGCATTGCAAAAGGAACCCCCCACAATGACCTACATCTCCTGAGAATTTCTCCAGAAGAGGAGGGCTAACTCCTCAAGAAGAGGAGAGGGCCTGGGAGACTGGTGAAGCGGAGGGGACCTCTGGAGGAGGATGCGATCGATTGGACTGAAAACTAAGTAACAGCTGGGTAAGCTCAGCCAGACGCTGGTTGGTGATCTGTCGTTCATGAAGGGACCTCAGAGCGGCGTCATGAGAGGAGGTCACCTAGCTCTGTTCAGCTAGGGCCCTCCTGACCGTGTCTGCTGGGTCAGAGTGGCCAGATTGTTCTGTCATGATGAATGCAAGGACTAGACCCAAATGCAAGAACACTCCAGAGATAAGGCGTTTCGGAATTTATTGAAACGCGTAAGTGGGACCTTGCGAAGAGGGACCAGACGTGGAAATTTGCGAGGAACAGCAAGGGCACTCATGACCGTGTCTGCTGGGTCAGAGTGGCCAGATTGTTCTGTCATGATGAATGCAGGGACTAGACCCAAATGCAAGAACACTCCGGAGGTAAGGCGTTTCAAGAATTTATTGAAACGTGGAAGTGGGACCTTGCGAAGAGGGGTGAGATGTGGGACCGGTGAGATGAATAGGGAACTTAACAATCTGGTACTGACAGACTTGCAACAGGCTCCCTTTATCATTACCTGATGAGGCTCGATGCTTGGCACCTGTTGGGGTACACCTGGCTGCTGCTTAACGAGCAGCTGGGTCTCAACACTAGGTCTCTCTTTCCTCCCTGCCCATTGGTGTAGGCCAGTGCCTCCTGACTGTTCTCCTGTTCCTGGCCCCCTCTTCGAGTTTTGAGTACTGGCGCTTCCTTACTTGGCATCCCAGTTTCATCCGGCACCCCCCCTTCTAGTTTTGGATCCAAGCGTCCTTCCGCATGGCCTTTCGGCCCCAACTGGGCCCCACTCGAGTTTTGATTTTTGCTGCTTCCCCACCTGGCCTTCCTCGTTGGACACCAGAGCCTGTGTTCTCCTGGCGCTGACTCAGCATCTCAACAACAAACTGCTTGTGTGCTGCTGGAAACTGCGCTCCCCCAGTACAGACTGAACATGACTCAAGGAACTATTCACCTGATGTCAAAACCCTCAGTAAAGTTTTTCTTAACTCTATCCCTGTTTGGTGTGGAGTCTTGTTGTGCCTGGGTCCTAACAAACAGACCATAACATGTGAAGGTACGGATATACATGGGAGTGGAAGCAGTAGGGTTTCTGGCTATTTTAAGAGGAGAGAGGGAGGGATACCTGAGGAGTAGAGAAGTGTACTGGTGCTGATTTTTAAGAATAGGTGAGATGTACAGAATTGCGATAAATGTAACAGAACAAAGTGAATGCGGCCTCAGGAGGGCATAAAGCCAATGTCTCTTTGAACCAGTCCCCAGCCCACATAAATGCAGATGGTTGCGTCAGGAAGGGCATAAAACTTTTGCCAAAACTAAATGCGTGAATCAAACACGATGACTTTCATACTGGATTTGCTGAGGCTCATGTTAACAACTGCCAAAGAGCTACTGTGGGCTGACAAGGAGGAAGGCCTGTTTATAAGCAGAGAGAGAAGAGGAAAGGCAACAATCCATTACTGAGAGTAGGGACTTTTAATATTGGGTCATTGATAGGAAAAGCTAAAGAATTGGTTTACATGATGCAGAAAAGGAAGGTGGATGTACTGTCTGTACAGGAGAACAGTTGGAAAGGTAGCAAGGCTAGAATCCTTGGAGCAGGAATTTTTGTGTTCTATCTTGGTATCACTTGTTAGAAAAACAGAATATGAGTTATCCTTGAGGAGGAGTTTGTCAGGAATGTTCTCCTGATAAAAAAAGTATCAGATTGAGTGATGAATCTGGAGCTAAAAATTGAGATTTGTTGCTCAATTAAGTCATGAGAGAGTAGTGGAAACCAGATTGAGAGCAGAAGTCAGCAATTGTGAGCAGCAGTATGGTTTCATCCGAAAAAAAGAGTGCTTCTGTTGGGATCCAATGTTTTGAGTCTCTGTGCAGTTCCTTTGACCTTGCAATTCTTCACCAGAGAGCCTAATTGAGCAGCCCCCCTGGGCGGACTATCTATGTGATATACATCTTACCGGCTTACCCGCAAGTCCCTGAGACTCCCGCGATCCTTATCATTCCAGAGCCCAGAGATCTACGTCTCACCTCTCACTGTCAGTTACTGAGACTCCTGAGTCCTACTGACGTAGGGCTGGTCGACACCTCACCTTTAGCCATTCCTCTAAAACAAGATGTGCAACCCATTTATTAATATCAATAGCCCCTGAAGGGGGACAAAATTCAGGGGATATGCGACCTCATGTGGGGACTTCGACTGACTTGTAATCATTCACTCTTCCAGCCCCTGTTCTATCTTCCCTGTTCCATAACCGGGTAAAACTGAGTACAGGATGGTGCACGACCTCCGTGCTGTTAATCGAGTGGAAGCTCCGTGCTCATACGCAACCCCCAATCCATACACCATGCTTTCTACTATTACACCCCAACACTCAGTGTTTGCCTGCACAGACTTGCCAAATGCTTTCTTCTCCATCCCCATAGACAGCTCTCCTGCACAAATATTTGCGGAAGAAGCCATGAGCGAAAATCGAGTGGCACCGGGATTCAACATAACACTTCCAAAGAATGCAAATCTCACTCTTTTTTGTGATGGGTTCAGCTACAGGACAGTTTCAGGGAAGGCCAAAGCCAGCTTCGCAGTGGTACCCGTGGAAGACGAGGAATTCAGCACAGTAGCCTCTTGAATGATACCACAACCTGCACCTGCCCAAAAACCTGCACTCACAGAAGCTTGTTGTTGGGATCCAGCTGATCGTTAAGCATCAGTCTTGCAGGAAGGTAAACTCAACAGTTGTGGGTCATCTAGCCTCATCAGACTGAAGATAAAAGGAGCCTGTTGCCAGCCCGAAGGTGCCAGATTGTTGGTTCCCAAGTCCTATGTCTTGTCTCGCCTTGCAAGTTCTATGCCTCCGTGTAAATAAATCTGTTTAACGCCTCACCTCCGAGTGTCCTTGTGTTTGGGTCAAACCCCTTCACCCATCATGACACCTGTAGATCTGCACAAGGAAGCTAGGCAAACATTTACACTGATTCAACATATGCAAATCAGGAGCTGCATCATGATTTGCCAATTTTGAAATGGAAAGGATTTTTCACAGCAACCGGGGAACCTATCAAGCACATAAAAGAGGTACTAGATTTATGAAGCTGCAAAATTGCCTGGACTATTCTTGGTGAACAAATGCAGAGGACACCAAAAAGGAAAAAATTTTGTAGCTAAAGGAAATTACACCATGGACCTTGCAGCTAAGAAGGTCGGAGGATACATACAGGCGCACAGACAAATGAATCAGGGAGACAACAAGCGACAAATGCGATTGACCCTACAAACGTGAGACTTACAAGAATCTGCAGCACCGACCAAGAAAAATGCATGGTTATATAAGATAAGACTTTATTGATCCCCGTCGGGGAAATTTGTTTGTCACAGGAGCGCAACAATAACAATATCAAAAAGGCTTCATATAAATAAGCACAACTAAATACGCACGGCGGGGGAGGGTTGAAGTTCGCCACTTTCCCAGGTCTGTTGATCAAAGAGATCCACTCAAACTGTATTCCACATTACCACTCTTAATTTTTGTACAGATGCGCATCTGGAGACCCTCCACCTGTGCTTATCAACGATGCCTGTGTAGGGCTCCTCAAACACTAAGGTACCCAACCAGGTATACATACTATAACAAATTGGAATATCCAAACAACAGTGAGAGTCAGAGATGAATCACTCATGGGATAAGGCTCTCTATATTAACCATTTTCATTCAACCTAAATAGAGGAGAAACCTGAGGATCTTATTTCCCAACCCAGCAATTACATTAACGGTGTATCACCCCCATTATGCCACGAATTATGCAGGTTAATTTAACACTACATGGACAGCATTGTACAACTATTTACAAGACACTGTTCTCAAACCCTGAACCATGGGGAGACTCCCAAAGGTCTTTTTAGCTGCAAGGGATCATGGCTTTCCAGCAGCCGGTCATCCCACCCCACGCTACATAGCCCCCACGTAGCAGGTTAGCTGTCCTCAGTGTCGGCAAGGTCAATTGGTTGGCCCCCCGGAACAGACTCGGAAGGGGAGACGACTTCTGGTGGCCAGTATCCAGCCTCGCCCTCTGGTTGGATCAGGGGTTGGTACGGGGTCCAGTCTGTCTATGTGTAAGACCACTGCGCGACCCCGTTTTAATAATCTTATCCTATACACAACATCAGACAACTTCTCTATGATTGTACAAGGCCCAACCCAGTGGCTCATTAACTTGGGGTAGAGA
Organism: Fistularia tabacaria; assembly: GCA_901007705.1. Taxonomy (NCBI): domain Eukaryota; kingdom Metazoa; phylum Chordata; class Actinopteri; order Syngnathiformes; family Fistulariidae; genus Fistularia; species Fistularia tabacaria. The sequence goes on along the minus strand of CAAKHD010013799.1, from coordinate 3,289 downwards.
CCCTTTTTCTTCACCTGATTGTAAACCTACACCTGTGCCCCAGGAGTGAAATCCTCTCCACGACAGTGAATGTCATCGGTCCGTTTCTGTTTGGACCCAGCCTCTGTGGGGGCTTGCCTGGCTAGCTCGTGTACCCCCTTGAGTCTTTCTCTGAGATGGTAAAATTAAACCAGCCCAGGCTTGCCCTCTACTTCAGGTTCAGGGGGGCAAAAACCAAGTCCACAGGCGTGCGTAGTTCCCTCCCAAACAAAAGGGTCGCAGGGGTGCACTTCGTAGAGTCTATTACTGATCAGAAGGCCACAGGACCAATGGTAAGTGTAGGTCCCAATCTCGCTGCTGCTGACTGGTCAGAATCGCCAGCTGGGTGGCCAGGGTTAAATTAAAATGCTAAACCAACCCATCACTGAGGGTGTAGTGGTGTGGTCCGGGTTTTCTTGACACCCAGGCACTGGCAGACTTCGCTGACCACCTGAGCCTCAAAGTTCCGCCCTTGGGCACGATGTTGCTCCTCGGGTACCCCAAAGCGGCAGAACACCTCGTTCACCAATCGCTCTGCAGTGGTGGTGGCTTTCTGGACTGGAATTGCAAAGGCTTCTGGCCATTTCGTAAAAAAAATCCATGGCAAATAGAATGTATCTTTTCCCTCTATCAGTAACTGGAAAGGGACACATGATGTCAATAGCCATACGTTCCATGGGATTGCCCATTTGATATTGCTGCAAGTGGGCATGGGAGCGCAGCGTTGGTCCCTTCTGGCTAGTTTAAGCATCGCATCTGTGGACAAAGAACTCTACATCCTGACAGCATCTCGGCCAGTAGAACCGAGCTCGAAGCCGCTGGAGAGTTTTGGTGACCCAGAAATGACCTGCCCCCACTGAGCCATGAACCAGTCAGAGCACCTGCTGCCATAGTTTTCGAGGCACTAGGAGCTGGAGGAGGTCACGGTTGCCCGAAGGGGTTTTCCAACAGCGGTGGAGGATGCCTTCATATATCATGATATTAGTCCATTGTGAATGAAGAGCCTTGGTCTCCATCTCCAGCATGGAGACCGCTGGTCATGCTGGTCGCTGACCAACTCTCACCTACCTTCGCACATGGGAGAGGGAAGGGTCCTGGTCCTTCTGAAGCTGCTAGGGATTGAAGATCACAAAGTCGTGGCAGTGGGAAGGACCTGGGTATCACCAATACTGCCGCCTGGAGTGTCATCACCGGCTGGCCCGTCCCACAGGGCTGCAGCAACCTGAGTCCCCTCCTCTCATTCCTCCAACCGCTAACAGTGTCGGCACAGGTCTTCCCTGAAGGGCCGCCGGGACAGCGCATCCGCATTGGTATGTTGGCGACCGCCTCGGTGGTGGATATCAAAGTCATAGTCCTGTAACACCCCCAGCCACCTAGCCAGCTGCCCTTCTCGCTCCCTGAAATTACGTAACCATGTTAAGTGAAACATGGTCAGTGCATTGGAGGAACTTTTGGACATTAAGATATGGCCAGAACCCGCGGAGTGCCAGGACCACAGCCAGCAACTCCCGGTGAGTGACACAGTAGTTCCTCTCTGGACGGCTGAGAGGGAGAACAAGAAGCAATAACCTGTTCTCCCTGCTCCCCATGCTCGGACAGCACAGCATCAACACCCACATCACTCGCATCTGTATCAACAATGAACAGTCGCCGCAGATCGGGAAAAGCCAAAACAGGAGCTCTGGTGAGTGCGGATCGCAACCTGGAGAAGGCATGGGCACAGTCCTCACCCCACTGAAACACCCTCCCCTTCTGGGTCTGTGCATGCAGGAGGTCGGCAATGGTGGCAAAATCCTTAACAAAGCCACGATAGTAGGATGCCAGTCCCAGAAAACTGCAATTCACCAGCGTTTTGGGGAAGCGGCCAGTCCCTCACGGCGACTATCTTTGCTGGGTTCGTGGCTACTCTGCCTGCACTCACCAAATGACCCAAAAAAGGTGTCTCCCGGCAAAATGAGTTGCTTTTTTGGGGGTTGAGGAGCTGGCCGGCCTGGTGGATTGCCAGGAAGACGTCCTTGAGGTTGTTCAAGGCCCCCTGGAACTCCGCAGAGTGGACCAGGAGGTCATCCAAATACACCATACACCGACTCCTGGAAATATCACTCAGGACCCTCTCCATGAGGTGTTCAAAGACCACAAGGCATCACCCTGAACTCCCACAGTCCTTGGCCTATGAAAAATGCAGTCTTGAGGCGTGCCTCTGGAGCTAACTCCACCTGCCAGTAGCCACTCCTAAGGTCAAGACAGCTGAACCAGCTGGACCCTGCAATGTAGTCCAGAGCATCGTTCACTCATGGCGAGGGATAGGAATCCTTGTGGCTGACCTTGTTCAACAAACGGTAGTCCACACAAAAACGCCAGGATTCATCTTTTATCCGAATAAAAGATGTGAGTCCTAGTGCGACCAGGGCCACCCAGGGGCTGGTTGAGGGTTCAATAATTCCAGTCTCTAACATCTCCTTTGTCTTCTGCTCAGCTGCAGCCCGAATGGCAGATGTTGAGGGCGGAGACAAATCGGATGAGCCCCTGCAGTGTCAATATCATGTTGAACCAAACTGGTCTGGGTAAAGTCCTCATCTCTGGTTGCAAAAATATCAGCAAATACATGCAACAGTTCCCTCAACTGTTTTTTCTGATCCATCTCTAAACCCCCACAGCTCCGGACGTATAAATCATTCATTGCCTCCTTGGTCTCAGTGGATGGTGGCCCTGGGGTTGCTAGATTACTTCCCTGAACACACGGTGTTGGGGTCGTTGCGCCTCGGGCAGGGGGGGAGATTGCTGCAGTCCCTCCACCCCAGTAGAATGGAGTGCAATGGCCTCTCTCATGTTTTTCAGGAGCCAGAGTGGAGCGTTGCCGCTAACAATATGTCTCTCATGTCATGTTTTACTTGGTGACCATGATAAGTACTTCCGAAAAGATGTTTATTGTACAGTTAGCAGACTTAGTAGACTCTTGGACTGCCGATTGGTACGGTGCAGTTAGTAGACGTTGGGTGAAGGCTGAAGCCAGAGATCGAGTCTCCACCACAGATCCTTGGGCTGGCGCTTATAACCTACTGAGCTTCATTGGTGATTTGGCAGGGCCGTCCAAGATCTTTCAGAACTTTGTTTCCAAGATGATGTATCACAAATTGACAAGCAGAGTCAAAGTTAACCAATTCCTGGGGTGGTGCATGCATAATTAACTGATGTAATTCATCCAATATGCAGATGGTAATTGACAAAAAACAAGGCTCTTATCTCCCAACCCAGCAGTTACATTAAGGGT
>CAAKHD010013798.1:2775-24308 GCA_901007705.1 Fistularia tabacaria | reverse complement strand
GGGGGGGGGGGGGACAGCTAAGCTACAAGGCAACGTGCTAAAACATAATCCAGATGGCTTGTTAAATGAGTCTTGACTGCGGGAGCAGAACTTACTCCTCTTTCCTGGGCTTGCGCTTGTCATCCTGGACGGACCGCTGAGTGGAGGGATGAAGAGCCAAGATTATTACACGTCCGTCAGACACGATCTAAGAACTACGAATCTCAACAAATGAATGAGTGACTCTGAAAAAAGAGGTTTGATAGATCAGAAGAGGATTTCTAAGCACAGGCATGCTGTTTCTCAAATGTCTTGAAGCATTTTAAATCCTCATTGGAAGCAAAAGCTCCCCGTCGCCACTGGTACCGCAGGGGAATCACACACTTTGATTAAATCCACAAAGGTTTTTAAGTCGACCGAGTAAAATGGACGGACAAAAAAAAGGCCAATGACGAGTGAGGAACGGCACGAGTGCAGCAGGACAATGAAGGGTGGTCAAACTGTCTGTGGAGGTTCTCAGGCATCCAGGTCACGGTGAATTCTTGTCGTGATCTTCTTGTCGTGGCAACTGGACTTAGATTTCTACACTTGAAGACGTTTCAGCCTCATCCAAGAGCCTTCTTTACTTCTACTGACCTGTGGGGAGTCTGTGAATATACCTGCCAGGGTTGTGGGCGGATCCAGGTGATGGTGGCTCTTTATGTCAGTGGAAGAGTTGATGGGCAGAAACTAGCTCTAAGGGAGTTGTTATGCTACGTCTCCATTGGAGAGACCAAACAACCTCTGCACAAACGGCCGGCCCGACACAGAAGAGCCACCGCTTCAGGACTCCTGCACCTGAAGGACCAGGACCGTTCTTCTGAAGACAGCCGTGTCTGTATTCTGTCCAGAGAAGACAGATGGTTGGAGGGAGGAGACAAAGAAGCCATCTTTGTCAAAGCAGAAGAACCATCTGTGAGCAGAGGAGGAGCTTCACACACGACCTTTCACAAACCTACGAACCCGTTCTGGGATCAACACCAACACGGACCAGGACCTTCTGCAGCCTCCAGACAACCAAGAAAGATCCACCAGCAGAACTTCCACCTGAGCCTCAGTCCATGAGATCCAACAGCTTTCACTCCTTTGTTTGGCTTCACCTTCTCACATTCAAGTCCAGCAAATCCAGCAGAAGTTGCTCCTTTGTCCCCAACCAACGACACCTCCATTAGCATAGCATCAGAGCTAGTTTCTGCCCATCAACCCCTACATTTACATAACGAGCCACCATCACCTGGACCCGCCCACAACCCTGGCAGGTACATTCAGAAACTCCCCACAGGTCAGTAGAAGTGAGGAGGCCTCTTGGATGAGGCTGAAACGTCGTCAAGAGAAGAAATTCAAGTCCAGTTGCAACGACAAGAAGATGAGGACAAGGATGGTCAAAGGATAAAAATCAAACAGTTTATGCCTGGTCCAGGGGCTGCAGCCTGTCAGATAACTGGACTTTGGCTTTTAAAAATGACTCACGTGTATCAGGTTATAGTAGGTGGAGTCTTCGGGTGTGTTCAGGGTCTTGGGCTGCTGGGTCCTGCGGGGGGTCCTGGACAACCTCTTGTCCGCTGAAACGTAGCAATGGTGGGAAATCAGTGCAGCCAAATACGGTCAAATTGCTTCTGCCGGGGAAAAACGAGACTGGGGAGGGACGTGATGCGATATGTCTGATAAACAAATGAGGGAAGGGGATCTCCAATCCCTCATCGAGTTCCACCGTCAGAGGAGAACGTCTGGACCAGAACACATCGGGACTCCGTGCTGTCCAATGAAAGCGAGCCAGGCTCCTCCTCCCATCAAAGTGAATACTGCTAGTTAGTAATTACTAGTTAGCAAAAACTCATATTTCTACAATCAATCTCTGCGTTGCATTTGGCAGAGAACCGCTATGATTAGCGTCACACGTCTCCTCCTTTGCCCTCTGCAATGCAGTATCTGCAACCAGCTAACATGAGCGGTAGTTAACTGTGCTGCGGACAACATACATAAGCTAATATCCTAGCATTATCAAGCACTATCCAGTGAGGTGCGGTGAGGCCGATGAGGCACTGACTTCATCACATTGAGAAGAAGCCGTTTTATGATCCCCCAGCACAAGGAACTAGTAAAACACCAAAACAGTGTACATTGGAAATGTAGTTGAAAGCAAAAGTGTTTCAATATTTTAATAGCGACTTACAGACAGCCAGTAATCCGGTCTCAGTGCAGAGCATGCCAGCAGTCAGGTGGCATTGGACAATCTACCTTGAGGCTCAGCAGTCGGCTGCCTCACCCCACGTCTCTTCTCAGTATTTGAACAATAAATGTGAAAATCCCGCTGTTTTTTAATACATAACATTCTAACATTGGTGAAGTTAAATGAGAAATATCTTCATGGTGCAAATCACTGATAATTCCTTTTTTCATTTGACATTTTTTTCTTCCCAAGATTACCAAGTGAGGCACGGCCTCTCCTGCCTCCCCTGAATGCACCTCACTGCCGCTATCAGATGCGATCTGAGCTCCTGTTATGAATAAGCAGTGATCTTGTCTGATGTCCACGAATTGTCCATGAATCTGACTGGCCGGGCTACAGAGTCCACCCGGTTGGCTCGGTTATAGCACTGTGAGTGAAGGCAGAGGGGCGTTCTTCTCAACCCAAATGGGAGCTGTCAGTGACATCAGCGGAGAAGACCGACATCCCTTGCAGATTGCAAATGATGAATAGTTCCCAGTGGAGAAGCTGGTTGTGTTCTTGGTGTGAAAGAATACTTTCAGGTCGCTCAGTCACACGATGAATTTGTCCGAGGGTTTCCCGAGGACGAGCCTTTGGGTGGTTCGGTGTAATCAATCATGAGGCGCAGGAGGCCACGGCGAGCGTGGCTTGGGTTAAAAAAACGTTTTCCCCTCGAGGGTCTCCTGCGCTACAAAGCTGACAACCTGAGAAATTGAATACAATAAACCTGGTGTCTCCTCATCGGCCTGGAGGAATTCTTATATACCCTTGAGGGTGTTAGCATTCTGGCTTGAATTACCGCTGCGTCCATTAGATGTCTGTGAAATGGTCACCACTTGTGCAGCGCTTTCATGGCCCTGCATGTTTGAAAGCGCTTTACGCTGGATCCATTTCACCAATTCACTCACAACCGGCAGCAGAGCGGCCATGCGAGGCGCTAACAGCACCATCTGGAGCAGCTGGGGACTGAACCCCTAAACCGGAGGGGCGCTGCCGTGCATCGACCTGGAGGCCTTTCACTGGTTTCTAGTTTTCGGAGAATTTCCGAGCAACAACCTTCGACGCGCAAAAAGCGTCCGCTGACTTTGTGGTGCTGCTAGCTTCCTTGCATGCCATTGGCTGTCCGGTGAGTGTTGTTTGCGAGCAGCCGGGCGGCGTTTCACGCATTGCAGCGGGCGCGTCGTGATCCATTATCTTTGTCAGGAGTGATATACTGCAACGATATCCCTCTGGGGCCGTGTCAGTTATTGCAAATATATTACAGTGACCTTTTGCTTTTATTTGTTATTAATCACTGTTCATGCAGGGTAAAAAAGAAGAGAAAAAAACGTGGCAATAACCATCCATCACACGCAGGAGCTCTCAGGTAGTTGAGATGAAAGTTGGAACATTAGCGAGCGGCTCCATCCAAAGGTCATTTTGAATCGGCCAAACAAGCAAACGCCAAATTCCGTGCAGTCCCTTATTAATTTCTGCTGTAATTGCCAGGGACGCTGGCGGCCCAAAAAACATGATTAACGTCGGGTGACCTTTCCCGTGAAGTGCGTCGTGACTACACGGCTTTATTTACGCGTCAAAAACGATTCAGACGGCGTTTATTTAGCACCGATATCCACGCCGGCGATGGACCAACAACCCGGCGAGGCTCAAAATCACAATTCCCAGTTGTGGCCCCTGGAAATATCAGGGATGATTCGTTGTGTCCCAGACCTGGTGGTGTGTTCTTCTCGAGCAGAGCTTGGAAAGGGCAGGCAGACCCAGACTGTACGCCCAGAGTTATGCACGAGGTCTGTCACGGTTACGCAACAAAACGGGATTAAAAAAGCAGGGTGATGAACACGAATATGTGGAAAACACTACTCGCTCTTACATGTTCGGTTTCCATCGACCACAGAGCAGCTCTGCGCTGGGTAATTTGTAGAAGAGGAAATCATTAGTGCTCTTGTTGGTGCCAGGAGGCAATTAGCTGATTAGCTCACAAATAGGAAAAATGGTTGAACCAGCCGACCGCTAGTAAAACATCTTTACGTTCTCCAGCAGGAGGGACGATTCGCAGCTTCGGGGCAAAGATATTCACATCCAGATAGGCGGAGGACTTCCGCCCTGTACCTTTCACCTCCAATCTAAACCAAATGACTCTTTTCATGAGATGGGAGTGTGATCTGCCCGCGCACCAGGACCTCGGATCCAGGTCGCTGGAGGGAAAGGGAGTTCCTCCAAATGCTTTCAAGATAAGGTTAAAAACAAACCGAGCGCCAGAGAAACTCATTATTTCATTCCACTTTCCCTGGATTCCTGAAATCGAGCCTCAAGAGAAAGAAGGGAACATGTCTGCAGAGAACATGGCTGTCTGGTCCTTTGTGCCGGACGGGAATCCAAACTCCAGCTCTCACACTCCAAAGAAAGGGATTCACTCATTCATTTTGCAGACCTCTTTTCCTACAGTCAGGGTTGGTAGCCTATGGTAGCCTAGCCTAGCTACCAGAGAACCAGAGGTGGGTTCGCAGGCCTACATACAGGGATTTACAACCATTAACCCTCTCATTTATACGTCAGATAGAGACATAGTGGGATATAAGTGGAGACCATTCATTCATTCATCAAGCCCGGCTTACATCATGCCAACCTCAAGCATCACACTTGTTTCCCACAAACTCTTTCTCGCTTATCTTACATGCTTGGTGACTCTGCGGAGCGAGGCCATTGAAGGCGTTCCCCCTGGACATGCCGCTGCCCTTGCGCTTTGCCTGATGGGCTTGGATGATTTCATTCAGCTTGTGCTGCATGGCCAAGAAGTCCAGGGAGGTCTTTGAGATCTGTCCAAGAGGAAGCACAACCGTGAAGAGAGATACACTTGCATACATTTCTATCCAGATTTTCATTCATTCTTCATCTACCCCGCTTATCCTGCACCCAGGAGCCCATCTCAGCCGCCAGGAGGCGGGGTTGATCCTGAGCCAATCACAGGGCCACTTCTAGCAACCAACCGTTCACCCTCTCATTCACACATTTGGACAATGCAGGGTCGCCAATGAACCACCTGCATGTGTTTGGACAGTGGGAGGAACCACACTCTTGCTCTGAGGTCGAAATGCTGACCACTCCAGCTCCGGGCCTCCTGCATCCAGACATGTATACATTTTTCTTCCATGTTTCTCCCGATGGAAGGGCTGAGAAACTGTCCAATCAGAATTTGAGAACACATATGTGTGAAGTGGTTGAAAAGGCCATTTGCCCACCAGGTTGGCCTTACTCCTCGCACTGCAGTGAAAACGAGCATCGGGCTCGAAGAAAAGCCAGGTATGGCTGACTGAAATGGCCCCGGGGGAAAACGCTTTGCCGCTGCAAAAGCCTTTGACATTCAAGACTCGCTAACCACCGTGCAAATCAGGCCTGGATAAGAAGGGCCGGGTCCGCTCAGAGTTACATAACTTGAGATTTGGAATCAGATGCCCGGGGCTGGAAGGGGCACATTCCATATTTCACATCTCTCCTGTGCTCTAATGGGCCCCTGGATACAATTATGGCTCCTCATAGTTGGATGTTTTTGTTTCCGCTCCAGTTGCCTGATAGGCATCAACCCAAAGAGGTCCTTACCCACCATTAGACCAGATAAGTTCAGAACTTGGGCTTAGAAATGGTACTTACTTCTTTGGAGAAGGTACCCAGCTGCTCGGCTTCCTTCAGCGCTGTTTGCTTGTTGGCCCTCAGGTTTTTCCTGTCCTTGTAGCCTCTGAAGTTGCTCTGGATCTTCACGGCCGCCTGCTCTTCCTCCTGCCTTTCCCTTTCTTCATCTGTCACCTCATCACGTTCTAACATAATATCATCAACATCCAGGGGTTCCTCGTCCTCCGGGTGTGTTCCTGCGTGACTGTGAACTGCATCTTCGGCTTCTGCACTCTTTTGGGCATCTCTCTCTGCTTTCAGTTTCTTTCGTTCCCGGTGGCCCCTGAAGTTACTTTGAAGGACAGTTGCAGCCTTCTCCTCTTCCAGCCCCTCTGGGCCCTCACCGGTCACACCTCGCTGAGAATCTGGCACTGATTCTCCCATCAGCATCGCCGTGTCATCCTTCGAAGACTCATCGTCATCCCTCCTCTTCTTCTTGGGGATCTTTCCCTCCTCCTCCAGTCGTTTGCGCTCCTTGTGGCCTCTGAAGTTGCTCTGAAGGACTACCGCTGCTTTGGTCTCATCGGGGTCATCAGGAGAAACGTGCGATGCTTCTGGAACTTGTGTTGATTTTCCTCTGCTTTCCTCATCTGAGGGCCTCCTTGGACTCGAACCTCTGGCTGGGACCTTGCCTTCCTCCTGTAACCTCTTCCTTTCTCTGTGGCCTCTGAAGTTACTCTGGAGTACAGTAGCAGCCCTGGTTTCATCCTGCGAGTTCTCCGCCTCCATGAAGTCCGTGGGCGTCACGTCTCCGGCATCTGTTGCTGCTGTATCTGATATCACTGCATCTTCCAGCACTTCTGCATGCTCTTCATCTTCTGGCACCTGCGTATGGTCACTGTCGTCATTCTCCTCCGCTTCATATGTACTTTCCTCGTCCTCGTCCAGAGGCTCCACTATCCTCCCCCCGTCCTCTTCTCTCATTGGCTCCTGACCCACTGAACATTCCTCCAGCGTGATCGAAGATAACTCAAGCTCCGCACCAGCCATTGTCTTTTTCCGCTCCCTAAACTTCTTCCTCTCCTTGTAGCCTCTGAAGTTGCTCTGCAGGACCACGGCAGCCTTGGCTTCTTCTTCCTCATGCGTTGCTTCGACGCTGGAAGCAGCTATCCCCTCTTGCGTTGCTTTCAGAGCTTTTTCTGCTCTCTCTTTCTCTCTGGCTTCCCTGGAAGCAAAAACATGTACACCTTCATCAGGGACAGCCTCCTTCTGGACCCTTTTCTGATCACAATGGCCTTTTGGGCGTTTTCTGATGTTGTCTTTTGTGAACTCTTACAGGGAAGTGGCACTCAAACCTTTTTCTTTTGAAGCTTCTCCTTTCCTTGTGTCCTCTGTAACGCGCCTGGATTTTGGTTGCTGCTCTGTTCTTCTCCTCCACCATCTCCTTGTAGGTTTTCCTTGCAAGAAGCCCCCTGCAAGCTGAAGGGGAAAGACTTTAAAAACACAAAGGCTAACGACATGTAAACGTGGACTTTGCATTTCATCTATCATGTTGCTTACCGGCCTGAAACTGAATGATGATGGCTTCAAACTTGGCTCTTTTTTTGTCATTGGCAACCCTCCTCCTGGCTTGTTGACCTCTGTAAGCTGGACATTGGACAAGTGAACAGTGAAGCATGGCTTACCAGAACTGCTCCGATACTCCATTTTCAAGTTAGCATACGGTCTACCAACCTGATTGTAGCACCAAAGCACTCTGTTCCCTTTCTCTTAATATTTTGCGGTATCGCTTGGTCCCGAGCCAGCCTCGAACGTACGCCTGAAGCACCACGATTCGCTGCGTGGCTTGCTGCACCATCAGGTTCAGATGCTCGACATGGTAGTATTTGAGAAACACCTGAGAGTGTGGACACAGTGAACGATTGGTCGAGCCAAGTCCAGAGTTGGGTAAGCAGCTGTCGATTTGCACAGCTTTCATTCGTGTGACTCTTGATAGTGTCCAAGGAGGAGTTGAAAAGGGTCCAAAAGAAGAGGCAGCCTCCTGCCATAGAGAGGCTTCCACTTCGTGATGGTTATAGGTCTTGACAAAGTTCCTTGGCTTTTTACCCCAATTCTTTCGACACTGTCCACCCACTGAGTGTTTGCACCACTTCTAGTGAACTGAACCTTCCTTTCATTCATTCATTCGCTCTTTAGCTGCACCATTTACCCTGAAGTCAGCGTCGCAAAGGTTCTGGAATCTATCTTTGCTGTCATTGGGCGAGAGGCACGGTTTGTCCTGGACCACATCAATGGCATTCATTTTTTAAATAAAAATTAAATTTAAATTGTATGCCTCTTTTTATTTGCAGCCTTCTGAATTCAGTTTCAACAGTCACCTTTTTTCACAGGCTAATAATAAATGTAGGAAGAAAAACAACTGTTTTCTGCCTTTCTTTTGGCCATTTTTGGGAGGGGTGGCACGGTGTCGGTATGTATGTATACATTAGCTCACCTTTGTTTTCCCCATCGCCCAATTCTCCAACTTGGCCTTTTCGAGTATGGCACCGCATGTCTCCGGAGTGGCAGGCGGCTCCTCGTGGGCGTGGAAGGCCAGGAAGTAGTACCTGTGAACACCAGCACAGCCAGTTGGGTCTCGAAAGCAAAAAATGCTACACTCCCGGATTTCCACTGGGCCTGCTGTGGTGATAGAGAACTAGCCAGACGGACCTCTTGGTGAAGTTAGCGAACAGGATGCGGTGGGAGTAGCCCTGCCGCCTGATCTTGGCCGTCTCCAGGATCCCCGTGTAGCGCAGCTGAACGAGAACCTTCTCCCGGTCAAACTTGTGGGCTTGGCGATCATTGTTTGGTTTGATGCAGCGGACGAAGTGGGGCTGCCCCGACACCATCTTGGATAACAGGTCCATGAGCGAATACTAGGAGGTGCAAAGAAGCAGCGATGTTTGATCGTCAGCAGTTTGGAGACACGGGCGACGGGAAGGTCACACCCTTACTCTGAAGTAAGACGCCACCGTCTGCGTTCTCATGTTGGTGGTCTCTCGGGGGTGGTAAGGGGCGTCTCCAGGATCCACCGACTGAGCAAACACAGATTTCGTTGATAAAAGACAAAATGATTTGTGACATCATGTGACAATTTGTGCCGGAAAATTTGAAACTCTACAGTCTACTGACAGAAAGAGTTACAGACATTAGACACTGGCAGGAAACACGAAAGGACTAAGATAGAGGAATGAAGGTACCAACTAGAGTGGACTACGGCTGGCGTCATTAAAACAGGATCCAAACTTCTTCTTCTCCTTCTGGCTGCTCCCTTCAGGGCCTCCTCTCACACCATCTGCCTTCCTGTCCTCCTCCTCTCCATCCATAAACCTCCTCTCTGGTCTTCCTCCAGACAGCCTCAAACCTCAGTATCCTTCCACCCAGATCTCTTCCATCCCTCCTCTGTCCCTGTCCAAACCTTCTCAGTGTGACTTTATCGCCAGAACATCGAGCATGTTCGGTCTCTCTGATGGACTCCTTCCTGATCCTCCCCATCCTCCTCACTCCCAGAGAGGAACCTCAACATCTTCATCTCTGCTGAATCCAGCTTTCCCTACTGTCTACTCTTCAGTGTCTCCAAACCAGACGCCCCGGCTTCTTCTTTTCACCTCCATCTTCTCCCCCTTGTCTTTCCCTCTGGCTTATTCTTTTCTCCACCCGTTCCATCCCGCTTGCACACGTTCCTCCACCTCTTCTCCACTGCTCTGGACTGCTGACCCTCGGTACTGAAACTCCTCTACCTTCTTCATCTCCACCCCCTGTAGCCTCACCGTTACTCTTGGGTTCCTCTCATCCACACACATGTATTCCATCTTGCTGCAGCTGACCTTCACTCCTCTCCTCTCCAGGTCACACCTCCACCTCTCTAGATGTTCCTGCACCTGCTCCCTGCTCTCACTGCACATCACAATGTCATCTGCAAACATAGCAGTCCATGGAGTGTGTTGACCCAAACTATATTTTAATGAAATTGCATAGTTTTGTTTGTCTTTTTGTTTTCTTTGTCATAAAAATCACCAATCACCGTTTTCATTTGCACTCTGTCATGGAGAGGCACATCGAGAAAGCATTTGTTTTCAGGAGTGCGCTTTAAATCCAGAGAGGGCTGCAAAAGAGATGCAGAAAATGGATGAACACCAAAAAAAAAAAAAATTGTTTTAAATGCCGACGTCAGAGTTTGATCTGCCTGATTACGATCTGAAGTCTCATCTCCACAATAATTGGACACTTGAAAAGCAGGAAATGATTCATGTCATAAACAAGGCTTTGGGTGCTAATAGAAAGGGGCGGCTGTCGCTCAGCTGCTGGAGCAGGATGCTAATCGGACGGCTGGTTGGTTGGATCCTCCTGTCTGCACGCCCGGGTGTCCTTGGGCAGGACACCGAAACCTCCGGCTGCTCCTGATGGTCTGATCGGCGTGAGAGCGTTTGCGTGAATGTTTGAATTTGATCCATTTTAAAGGGCTTTGAAAGCCCAACGTGATGAAACCATTTTCTATTTCATCAGGAAGCTGAGGAGATTATCAAAAGGTCCAAAAGCAGCAGCTTAAAAAATATCTGGAATTTAAATAAAGTCAACTCACATTAATGCTGTAGTTTGTATATTTGTGTATAAAAACAAGGTTTATTATGTTTGCTGGATAAATGTATCATCATAAAGAAGTGGGGCCTCATAGAAAGCAGGAAAAACAAAGTTAAACACATGACAAATGGTTTTGGTGAAATTTTAGAATGGCGATCAATATAAAGACTGAGTTCAAACAAGAAAACAACAAGCTAAAGAAAGCGTTAGCTTCGATATCAAATCTGATTGCACTTGAGGGGTTCGATAAGTTCCAAAAGAATAATATGCAAATGAATGGAAATGGATTCCACTCCCGTCGATGGTGCTTTCTTCCGGAGGAGGGGTTTGCCTCGGGGCTCGCGTTTAGCGGAGGCCGCAATGTCAACTCATTCATCGCGCTAATCTTGCCAGGAGAAAATGCATTTGTCCATCGGCCAATGAGAGCGATTCAAAGAGATTGGTCTATGTTTTGGACCCGGTGACGGGACACCGTCTCACTTTACCAACTGTTTGACTTCAATCATTTCTCGCCAGAAGACTCGAATGCTACCACCAGACAAATCCAGACAAAAAGGGAAAGACGACTGGCTGGCACCGGGTGAACGTCTACACACGGACAAACAGAAATACACACCGCTACATTTGGAGTCACTGCTAAGGCGGGCTATGGGGAGCAGAAGGTGCAAACATGACACCCGAGGAGAAACACGGCAGTGATCAAACGTAATGATTACCTCGCTGAAAGCAAAGGAAGTGTACAAAGTTAGCACTCCCATCTTGACAGGCGAGGAAGAAGAAGGGCACAGAAGAAGAAGGCTTCAATCTCACACGGTCAGACAAACAGGAACTCGAAAGGGGAATAGGAGTGCTTTGGTGATGTTCTTGAAAGGAAGGAGGAGGACGGGTTTCCCAGGGAAGGTTCTTGATGCGGGGGATAATACAGTGATAATGGACGGTGCCGTAAGTACCTTGGCGAAGGTGATGGTGCGTGTCGGGGTCCGCGGGCTGTGCATTGTGTTTATGCCTTTACCCTTGGTGTGGGCAAGGTTGCCTGTGAATCGAACAGCGAGCATCAGCGTTAGCGAGCATCAGCGTTAGCGGGCGGAGTGCAGAGACCGGCGGGGGGTTAATCATCCAGAAAAACAGACACGGATATTTTTACCCGGCCGCGTCAATCGATTATCCGTCACAACGGAAGCCGTGAACAGAAAGCTTTGTTCCCGTGGCGAGATGCAACAGGGAAGGCTAAACTGATCTCACGTGCACATGGGACGCCGACACCCGGCCGACGGCTGTCGAGGCTGCTTTTGGAGAGTAAGTATGTGATTACTGGATTTGAGTTGCCGCCTGTTCTGCCAGCACAGGAGAGCTTCGTGGCCAAGGTAGGCTTAGTACCTCCAGGTCCTGCTATTTGGAGGGTTACAAGTCCTAAAAATACCAATGGAAACCTCAAGGTTTGAATCCATTGAGTCTGGACTTCGGCCCTCAGCAACCGACGGTTGTTATTTTCACATTTAAGCCCTCTGAGCCCCAGTATCTCCCGCGTCCCTTCAAAGGGTCACCGTCAGGTGTCCTTTACCTGTCTTGGTGAGGGGGTGGGTGACAAGCTTGCGGATAAGCTCATTTTCTGATGATCTCAGCAGCAGGACAATATCGGCCGGCAGCGTGTCCCTATTCTTTGCCAGGATTCCTGCAGCGCTGTAGAGCACCTTCACGTTTGGGGGAGAAAGGGACAATCAGCGCAACATCGACTTATTTGAAAGGCACGGATGAATGAACTGGATCTAAACAGAGGGAGAGCGGGAAGGAAACCTACCTTTCCAGCATAGTGGTGGATCCCGAAGCCGAGGTCAATCCTTTTGGGTCGCCAGAAGCTCTTGGTCTTCAGGTTGTTCTCAAATTTTTCTGAAGTAGCGACACAACACGCGGCCACTTTAAAAGACCAACTTCTAAACTTCTGTTTTCTTTTTAGGCGCTGCTGGCTGGAAACAGGAAACGTAAAGTAGTGGAGAAACGGTGGTAAAAAAAAAATGGGGGGGGACCTTTGGGGATGTTTTGTTTTTGGGGCTAAAAACTTTTCTTTTTGAGTAGCTTAAAGTTGGGGCTGGGCTAAATGCAAGTTTCGCTCACTGTGCTCCTTCCTCCCACTCTTCCAACCCTGTCAGCACATATCTTCTCCAAAGTCCTCGAACTGTAACTGTTAGCTTTAGCGTGACGGATCATCTGTGTCCCTCATACCACCTCTGTCTCTATCACACTCTTGTTTTCCATCTCTTTGGCCTTCTCTCTGTCTCGGGTCGAGGCAGAAGGCCACTCCACATTGAGCTGGGACCTGTCCCGGGTTTCTGCCTCAGTAAAAGGCAGCATTACCTCGCCATTGTCACCGAGTGCTTGCGCCTGCGGGGGATGTTGGGTTCCTGTAGATCAGGAGCGGCCAACACGTCGATCCAGATCTATTGGTCGATCGCACAGAGCAACGCGGGTCGATGGCGGAGCTCTGCCTTTCGAAATAAACTCTACCGTGTGACATAAAAAAAAAAAACGACTCAACCGCAAGCCGCAGGATACACTCCGGTGCACGGAGTGTGGGTAGATCGCATGTCATTAAAAATAGCTGTAAGCCTATCATCCATCCCCACTGCCGCATTGACGCGCTTGATTGACGTACAGCACAGCCAATCAGAGACCTCGGTCCAAATACTGTTCCACCATGACTGATGGACACTTGGAAGTGTGTTGGAGGCTGGGCTACCTGTTAGTGGACTGAGTCCATTCAGTTACATCACAGTAAGGCGATGGCCAAAAATGGACCGAATTGTATTGTGCCACACATGTTCATGCTGTTATGCAAGGGAAACAACACATATTTCATATATCAGGTATACTTGGTGTATGATTTATATGTACACTATACGGCCAAAAGTATGGACTTACCTGCCTTGACTGGCGTATGAACTTAAGTGACATCCCATTCCTATCCATAGGCTTCAATATGACGTGGGTCCACCCTTTGCAGCTAGAACAGCTTCCACTCTTCTTGGAAGGCTGTCCACAAGCTTCAGGAGTGTCTTCATGGGAATGTTTGACCTGTTTTTTGAATTTTTGAAACTGTTCCCACAAAGATGGGAGCATGGCATTGTCTTGAATGTCTTGTTATGTTGAAGTCATACCGAGCATCAGTATTTAGATATTTTGAACAATTCCATGCTCCCAACTTTATGGGAACAGTTTGGAGCCCCTTCCTTTTCCAACATGACTGAGCACCAGTGCACAAAGCAAAGCTCCATGAGGACATGGAGGACAGAGTCTGCTGTGCATGAACTTGACTGGCCTGCACAGAGTCCTGACCTCAACCCCATAAAACACCTTTGGGATGAATCAGAGTGGAGACTGAGAGCCAGGCCTTCTCCTCCAACATCACAAATGTGCTTCTGGAAGAATGATCCAACCTTCCCATCAACACCCTCCTGAAGCTTGTGGACATCCTTTCCAGAAGAGCTGAAGCTGTTCTAGCTGCAAAGGGTGGAGCCGCATCACATTGAAGCATAACCTTGTTCCTATTGTGTGTAATCTGTATCATGTCCTGTTGTCCATTTGTTGTTACCTTCACATCAGAACAAGATGGAACCAAAAACCAGAGCCGGATTGCTCCTATGAGTGAAACAGACTTGGACAGTAAAGCTGACCGATTCGGACAGAAGAGGGAACTCGCCTACGAGGGTTTGGTCCGTGGCTTGCGGGAACCGGCTCTCCTCATCCAGAAGAGACAGCATGCCCATGGGCTTCTGCAGGAACAGGTCCAGGAGATGGCGGTTGTCCTCGTACTCAATCACCCGAGCGTCCACCTCTTCATTCAGGTACTCATCCTGTGCAGACATGCTGGGATTATTTAGGTGTTGAATAAAACGGGAAGGTGTTTTGAACTTGAACGCAGCCTTCGATCCTGTCAGAAGATAAAATGTGTTCGGCGCTGTGGCTCCGCCCGGGCTGGACAGGACAAGACAAAACCATCAGCTTTTCAGCCACGGCAAAACGCAACAGCATGTTGGTTTAAATGGTTTTGCTATTTGATTAGCTAAAAATAATTAAACGGCAAGCTGATTCTCGTTTCATCCGAATCAATAATGTCCTCTTTGGCTGGGCTCCCAGCGGCGCTGCGGAGCATACATAATAATGATGTTCACAGCTCAGATTGGAAAATACTTCATAATCAAGCAAAGCAATTGTGAGGATTTACTTCCTCGGGAACTCTAATTATACATTTAAATTGCCATGAGTGGAATGATGTGAAATTATCTTGATGTTTTACTGCGTCAATGTCTTTCTGGAGTTTTCCGAATCCCTGTAATAAGAGGGACTATTACAGGGACCACTGGATGCAGAACCCTTCTATGCAAATGCGGTGAAGTCGGGACTTGTTGCCTCATGTTGTTGTTCTAGTCAGTTACTCAGGCCCTTTGCCTGCTTCTAATGAATCACATCTGCAGGACAAAGCGAATCCCCCACGCGGAGAAGGAACGGCCCGGCCCGACGAGCATACCACTCAGCAGCCTCTCCAGAAACTCAGCCCTCCGCTCTGAGAGGACGACAGAATGGGGGGAAAAAAAAAATCCAATTAACGTGCTTATTCTATCACAAAAGGCACGCCATGAAGCTAATGGCCCGCACGGCAAGCATACCGCGACTCCGTCAGACCTCCGATAGAAAGTCGGCTGGAAGCAGACGGTGAGTGAATAGGCAGGTTCTTCTTCCTCGGGGGAAGCAAACATTTTCAACCCCGGCAACTTGTACGTTTTTTTCGCTGGAGAGACACTTTGTGTGAGGCGTGAAATTCCCCTTGCGCCCGACGCATAGGACAACGTATTCCTGGGCCCGCCGCCAACGACACCCCAGAGTGAGTTTAAGTCTGGCGCTAACTGTCTCCCACGTCTAATTGACCCTCGTTTGGGGTGATTCATCGCTCGCCTCCGCCGGCGAGATCAAATCATTTAACACCAGCCAACCGTTCTCCGTGGCCCCCGAGGCAAAACGCACCCGCGGGACGGCGTGAAGGGAGAGCCGAGAAGCCCGTTCTCTCATAAATAAAGACAGCGGCATATTTCACCCTCGCTATCACTCTTAAGCGCAGGCTGACAAATGATGAGATGTTATTGCTATTTAGATGGAAATGAGGTGGTGCCAAGGTGAAACGGCAAACCGAGTGCTTTCCGGGACGCATTCACGGCTCCAGGGTCTTCCTGTACCTGCTCCCAGGCGAATATGTGCTGGTTGAAGTAAAACTGGATCTGCTCGTTGGCGATGTTGATGCAGAGCTGCTCGAAGGAGTTCCTCTTGAAGTTCTCGAAGCCGAAAATGTCCAGGATGCCGATGTTCAAGCCCTTGTAATCCTCCCTGAAAGTGAGAAGGACGACAGGTCACCTCAAACGGAGGTTTAGATTTGAGCTGATATCCAGCACAGGTCTCAGCGAGGTTCTGAGGAGCTGCCTCAGAATCCTCATTCCAGGCCAACCACGCAAAGTCTGGATGAAAGTGAGATGTTTTTCTAGCTCGGTGAATAGAAATCAAGTATACCAAGGTAAGCCTGGGCTGTAGATGTTTACAAACATCTCAGAGCTCCAAGTGCAAGCCTCAGTTTTTCTGATGTTTACAGTCGTCTTCTTCTCTGGATCCTCCTCTCTTCATGTCCTCTCTCACTACCTCCATACATCTTCTCTCTGGTCTTCATCTAGACCTCCAATTACAGCATCCGTCTACCAATATACTCCCTATCCCTCCTCTGTCCATGACCCGACCATCTCTGACCTTCTCCCCAAAACATCTACCATGTCTTGTCCCTCTGATGGACTCATTCCTGATCCTCTCCATCCTGGTCACTCCCAAAGAGAACCTCCACATCTTCATCTCTGCCACCTCCAGCTCTGCCTCCTGTCTTTTCCTCATTGTTTCTGACGTCCACAGTCAACAACACTAATCCTCTGATCCAATCATCTCCCCTCCTTCTTCTCACTCTCCATCCAAAGTCTGAGCCGGTGAGGTGACCTCATTCATCAGCGCTCCGCTCCCGGCCTCACCCCGGGTGGCTGTCGGGCCGGAGCAGCGTGTTGATCCTGTTGACGATCCAGCTGAAGAGGCGTCCGTACAGAGCCTTGCTCATGGCGTCCCTCACCACGGCCGCCTTCTCCACCGTGTTGGGCCTGACGATGGTCTCGCCGCGGGCCACGACGCAGTGGGAGGTCAGCGCCTCCTGGAGCTCGTCTGAGCGGATGCACAGCAGGGACGCCACTGAGGGGGAAGGGAAGCGGTTGAATTACACCTCGCCAAGCCTGTAGGGGCGGGAAATCGAGGAAATCCGGAGCGGTGTTTGGTGTAACGCCCCCTTTACCTGTTTGGCCCGTCCACTCACCGTTTTCCAGCACAGAAACATTGGTGATGTTGCTCTTGTCCGTTTGGTGCACCGAGGCAACGGCGGAAAACTCGATGTCGCCGGAGTTGAGGATGGCGGCCAGAGTGCTGTAGACGCTGCCCAGCTCCTGGATGAATGATAGTCGGAGAAGGAGGTGAGGAGCATCGAGGCAGAGGACGGGAGTTCCCTATTGTGGCCAAATGAGTAGGCACTTCCTTGTGTTTCATACCCAGGTTGTAGGACCAGGAGGTGATGGACAGAGGGAAATGGGAGAGGGTTGGATGGAGGCGGCTAAATGCTAAATGTTCTCAACTGGGACTCATCTAATCACACACACTCTGACAATGATATTTCCATTTGCAGTCCATTTTCCCTGCTCTGATTGGTCAGATCTCCCGGCACATCTGTATGCTTCATCCACCCTCTGTGGTTGGCAACAATCTGGACCCTCACAAGCCCTTATTCCGGCCAATCCTCGGAGAGCTCTGCCTTACCGGTCAACGACAGCAAGAACAATCCATGCAGTCACGTCACATTGTGTTTGATTCCTTGTCCAGGCTAGCCAAAGGGAGCGGCCCGAGGACCAGACCGGTTTTAGCACGTTGTGACTCCGTGAAAGATAAAACCTTTTGTGGAATCGGGGCCGTTCCCCCTGCACCGCGCCGCCAAGCGCTTGCAGGATAAGTGCTATTGACATGTAGATCCCAGAGGCAATCGGGTTCTGCGGGCCTCATTAGGCCCTCACAATGGCAGCAGATGACTGGGGCCTCGGCTCGGAGCCTCATCTCACATACAAAAAACCCCGGGAGCTGCTCACCTGCCAATTTGGAGGTCTGTCTTTTGTTTGTTTGCTTCTCTCTTGACCTTCTCCGGTCTCTCCAAGGTTGATGTTTAAATGCGACACAAACTGGCAAATCTCTGTACGAATGCTAGGCTCAAGGTTATGCTATCGCAGCGGCCGCGCCAGCGCATTTCAGCGGCGCGCCGATCGGCCGAGGCTGCGACGTGTACCTCCAGGGTGAATCCGATGACTTTGAAGCACTGCTCCACTGCATCAAACTGCTCCTTGTAGAAGGAGTTGCTCACGATGTCCGGCCCTAATTTAATGTGCTCGTTGCACAGATACCTGCGGAGCAGCGGGAGGTCAGGATCGGCGTTCACGAGGAACGGCGTCCCAGAGGAAGGCCGAAGGGCGTCACACCTACTTTGGCATTCTGTTGTCGGGGAGCTTGTAGTGGGCCAACTTCTTCCTGTCAGCCAGACCTGCATAAATGTAGTAGAAGATGTGGAAATTTCTTTCCCCCCTGCGGAAACAGAACACAGGGGAAGTTGTTGTGGACTGGGGGGAGGAAGCCGAGCTTCTCGGCGCGCCGTGAACCTCTGGACCCGTCCTGATAGGATCCGACTGACGGGGAAACAACGGCACGAGTCATGGTCACGCAATTCTAATTCATATTTACAGAGGAATTCGAAGGGAGCTCTGCAGAGCCACAGGACAGACGTTCCTCTCTTATTCACGGAAAACTAATTCACCACAAAACCCTGAAGTTCTCAGGACGATGTTAGTGCTTTTCATTAGAAATGAAATGAACTTATACATACACAGTGTTCCCTTAAGATATCACTTTATGTACCAATGTTTTAAGATGCGAAGCGCGATTCCTGCAAATTTTATCCTTGAAATACGAAAATAATTTCATGATACGAATACGAGGCCGAGAAAATCCAAATTCAATTTCCAGAATACGAAACAAAATTAACAAACAATCAAACCCACTTCTGGAACAAATCCAATTCATATCTTAAGGGACCACTGTGGACGGATGGATGGACGGACGGATGGACGGATGGACGGATGGATGGATGGACGGATGGACGGATGGACGGATGGATGGACGGACGGATGGACGGATAGATGGATGGATGGATGGAGAGACATGTACTTGCTGGAGGTTCATTGGAGACCCTCCATTGTCCAGATGCAACCGTGACTGCCAGATAAGCATCGATGATGAATGAATGAATGAACTTGAATGGGTGCATACTACTTCTTCGTCTTTTCTCCTCTGGTCTTTTCCCTTCAGGGTCTCCACAGCCAGTTGACCTTCTCCATCTCAGCCTGTTCTCTGGATCCTCCTCTCTTCATGTCCTCTCTCACTACCTCCATACATCTTCTCTCTGGTCTTCATCTAGACCTCCAATTCCAATATCTTCACTCTCCCTCCTCTGTCCATGACCCAACCATCTCTGAGCTTCTCTCCAAAACATCTACCATGTCATTCCTGATCCTCTCCATCCTGGTCACTCCCAAAGAGAACCTCCACATCTTCATCTCTGCCACCTCCAGCTCTGCCTCCTGTCATTGTCCCTGTTTCCAGACCATACAGCATCTCTGCTCTCACCAACTTCTTGTTCTAGTAGGTGCTCACTTCCAACCCCCAACATTCAGTGAACGACCTCAGGAAACGGAGAACCAGAGGTGATTTGTGGCCAATCCAAACCCTGCGAGCCGTGGACGTGTTCGTCAAATACATCCGACTGCTGAGGACGTCCTGGCAGGTGAGAAGCCGAGCGAGACGATGGCTCCCCAGCGCCGGCCCGTCCCCGTGGCGACTCAATAACAGGGAGATCTGTGACGGGACGGCTGCAGATAAGCCTCCCTGGGATGATGTCTCGAATGGAGAGCGTCAATGCCGAACCAAGGTCGTGAAAGCATGGGTTTCTCCCTTTTCAGCTTGAAATGAAGAGAGCGTGGAGTTGAAGGAGACACACTCACACTGCCTGGTGGATGACTCTGGATTTCTCCAACAAGTACTCCGATATCTGCGCGCCCACCACCGTTCCTCCGCAGGTGAACTTCATCTCCAGGTACTTGCCGAAGCGACTGGAGTTGTCGTTGATGACCGTGCAGGCGTTTCCGAACGCCTCCACCAGGTTGTTGACCAGCAGGATCTTCTCCTGCAGCGTCCGATTATTAGCCTGAAAATGGTAGGAGTGATTTGGAAAAGAAAAACCTCTCAAATGAGAGGCTCTCAGGTGCGTTTCTGATGCAAAGACTCAGTGCAGAAACATCAGTGGACGTTCAACGGAGACGTTGAACAGCACAGACGGGTGAACGAACCACCGAATGGTCCGATGTCTCGATGACACGTATATATATACACGTATGTGCATTTATAGATACATATATATGCATAAACAAAGATATAGATACACACACACATACATACTTACATACAAACATAAATAAATGTATATATATACACATATATACATTCATACATATATACATACACACACATACATAAATGCACATACATACATACGTACATACATACATATATACATACATACATACATACATACATAAATGTATATATATAGACATACATACATTCATACATACATACATATACACACATAGATAAATGTATATATATACACATACATACATTCATACATACATACATACACACACATACATAAATGTATATATATACACATGCATACATACATACACAAACATAGATAAATGTATATATATACACATACATACATTCATACATACATACATACATACACACACATACATAAATGTATATATATACACATACATACATACATACATACATACATACACACACATACATAAATGTATATATATACACATACATACATACATACATACATACATACACACACATACATAAATGTATATATATACACATACATACATACATACATACATACATACACAAACATAGATAAATGTATATATATACACATACATACATTCATACATACATACATACACAAACA
The DNA here is from genome assembly GCA_901007705.1 of Fistularia tabacaria. Taxonomy (NCBI): domain Eukaryota; kingdom Metazoa; phylum Chordata; class Actinopteri; order Syngnathiformes; family Fistulariidae; genus Fistularia; species Fistularia tabacaria. The sequence continues at coordinate 3,651 of CAAKHD010013798.1, read as the reverse complement.
TAGATAAATGTATATATATACACATACATACATACATAAATATATACATTCATACACACATACATAAATGTATATATATACACATACATACATTCATACATACATACATACACAAACATAGATACATGTATATATATATACACATACATACATTCATACACACACATACATAAATGTATATATATACACATACATACATACATACATACATACATACATGTATATACATATATATACACACACAAATACATACTTACATATACCTACACATACATTCTTAGATACACACACATACATACAAATACATATGTATATACATTTACATACATAATAATGAACATAATGAAGTCAGACACGGATGTGTTAATGTTGGTTACAATGTTTAAATTCTCATTAGAATAAAATTCTGTGTGTGTGTATATATATTTTGTGTGTGTGTGTGTGTGTGTGTGTGCGCGCGTTCAAAGGAGCCATTACATGCACGTTAGCAGTCGTCTAGTGCACTCTGATGAGTGGGACTTTATCCATTTATGTAATAATGAGTTATAATAATGTTTTGCTCTGCCTGTCTGCACTTTAACACCTTTAATGGGAGTTCAGCAACATGCAAATGGTGCCAAGGTGTGTGTGTGTGTGTGTGCGCGTGTGTGTGTGTGAGAGTGTGTGTGTGTGTGTGTGTGCGTGCACTGTGACTTACCTTCCCCAGCACCGTCAGCTGCTGCACCAACAGATGAGCACTCTCTGTTTTCCCGGCTCCACTTTCTCCGCTGATCACGATGCACTGCAGCAGACAGGAGACACAACAGGAGGTTATTTGGTCGTGTGTGTGTGTGTGTGTGCGTGTGTGTGTGTGTGTGTGTGTGTCATGTTAGCTCA